>JAQOWM010000002.1:0-538864 GCA_029041755.1 Resseliella maxima
AAATCTTACCTTTTATCACACCATGCATCAATTTCGTCTTTCATTACTTTTAGGCGATGTTGAAAGTAGTGTATCCATCCATTTTTGGTGTTTGGTGATGGTTCAAATTCATAAATGTCTCGATTGCTTCTATCTGCTGCACCACCTAACCAACATTTCATGCTGAGATCAAGTCCAATTTTTCGATTGTATTTATTATCCGTTATTTTTTTCTTCATGTTATCAATACAAATGTCTTTTTTCATCACTAAACGCTTTCTCTTTACATTTTTGTATTGAAGACAAGCTGCTTCACCATCACTAACAAAACTAAAGTCATATTGTTTTTGTTTTCTACATGCACTTAATATTTTTTTTTCATTGATAAATTCTCGCCAATATGTCCATTTACCACGTCCTTTGGGTTTTCGAAATTCACTTGGTTCAATATTTGCTTCGAATTTTGAATTTAATTTACTCTAATTTTTCTCTCTTTGGACAAAGGTTCAATTGCACTAAAAGATTGTAAAATGTATCTTCTTCATATCTGTTGAATTTTCTTTTGTATGTGATTTTCGGAATTAATGTAAAAGTTTTTAATGGTTCGACTTTTTTTATATCATTGTTGATTTCATTTAGTTCTTTTGATAATTTTAATTGTTTGTTCACTTTTTTTAAATCGTTTATTTGTTTTTTAATCAATTTGTCCTCTTTATTTTTCTTTAAATATAATTCTTTCAACGTTTTTTCATTCGCTTTCAATTTTTTGTAGTCATACAAGTGGTCTCTGATTTCAATCAATTCATTATATTTTTCTTTATTTTGTTCATTTTTTTCACTTATTTTGATTTGATTTTTGCGGAAAATGTAAACACACGAAAACAAATTCTTTTCTAACAAATCTGTGAAAAATCCGCTAGAAATCTTTATTTTTAATTTTTCTTGTATGATATCGATGCCCGGAATTTTTTTATTAACTCTTGGTGCGGCTGAACAATTGACTTTTTTTCAAACATATATTTCAATGTATGATTAATGTATTTTTGTTTTGCTTTTTTTGTTCCATTTAATTCACAAATGTTAAAAAAATATTTTCATTCGTTTTTGCGCGTGAATTTCTACATTATTTGAAAGACTAGTTGAATAAGTTTTGCAAAGATATTTTAATGTATTTCCGTAATTATCTCTCGATGGTTTTTCAATATTATTCACTTTCATAAGACCGTCGAATTCACTCAGCATCATATTTCTGGAGTCATTATTTTTAAGTTGGCGTTTATTATTTACATTTTTAATTTCACTCACTGCAAAATAACAATTCTCAATCACATTTTTAAAGTTTTGTTTGAAAAAATCAAAATTGTCTTCTTTCACATTTTTATTGGCATGGAATAAGAAAAGCAGATACGCCAAAAGTGAATTGAATTTTTGTTGAATTTATACTTCGCTTTGTAATTGCTTCTTTTAATTCAGCGGAATTTTCTCCAAACAACACAGAGTTGTTCAAAGTTCTCTTGAGAATAGTAAGTTCACTTTTTTCACTGTCATTCCCAATTTTTACGTTTTTTTCCATTTTGCTCTTTTGAACTACTCTTACCGAACAGCAAAACCAAATTGATTCCAAATTTTGAGAGATTAACGATCTCAACCTCCAAATGCAACAAATTCTGATAAACATTTTGTTTATCTCCGAATTGTTCAACCACAATATTTCCATTTTCAATTAATTCTATTGTTCTTATTCGAAATGAATGGTATTTTCATTTTACAACATTTATGCTCTGTAATGTAAACAAAACAAACGTCTTAATTTGAATTTGACAGTTCACAGTTAACAAATAGGATCAAATACAATTTGAATTTAAGGCGGTAAAACTAAAAAAAAATCCAAATTATCATAAAATGTTGTATACAATATATAATGTAAAAATATTTTGATTCATTTTTAAATCATGGTTCATTTGGAATTAATTTCATAATAATCTAATGCAAAATTTTTCTGTGTAATTCATATGCACTGCAATATGTTTTCCATATATAATTGGACCATATGGTATATTGGACATAAATATGTGCCGCAATTAATACTTTATAAAATTAAGTATTTGCGTAATTTTAAGTACTGTGGTGTAACAGATCTTAATGAAAATGTCTATACAAATACATCAGAATATTTTAAATAGTCTAATCAACATTTCAATCATTTTCAGAGCTGGGAAACAATGCCTTCGGAGACTGCAACATTTACGTCAGACATAACACCACTTATTTTAGCTGCACACCGGGATAACTACGAAATTATAAAAATTCTACTTGATCGTGGATGTACGCTTTCTCTTCCCCATGATGCTCGGTATGTGTTCATCCAATTATTATTGCAAAATTTATTTAGTACATCCTGAAAAGATAATTAAGCGACAAAATGAAAATTTTCGGATATTCGATGTGTATTTTAATTTCAAATTTTCTTTCGAAAAAAAAAAAATTAGTCCTGATTTAGTAATATGAACGAATGATAATTTGCCGGATTTTATAGCAATACTATAACAATACCAACATTGGTGAATTTAAATAATTGAAAAACCACAATCACGCTGTGTTTGAACTGAAATTTACGAACACTAATTCTATGTCGTTTACTTTCGCAGCCAGTGAATTTTTAGTTTCTATGTTTTGTATTTAGTAAATAGCTTCCGCAAATGCATTTAAATACCGTGCCACAAACACGAACTTTGTTTACAGCCGCGCGAAAAACGATAAACATCATAACAGAAGCAGCAGAATGAGCGGTATTATATAGGTCACCGCAGTATCGCAAACAATCCCACTGGATCGAACATAGCAAAATTGGATGGAAAAACTGTGAAAGAAAAATCAGGCGATTGTGAACATTCCAAAAAAACATAATAGTTCAACGTGGCGAATGTTTTTCGATAGCGTTGTTGAATTTATATTCGGTCACCACACCATGTTGGTTTGGAATTTTTGTGCTTTCCGTGTATCCTTTTTGCGTTGATATTTAATCTGTTGAACAAGCAATGCTGATTTCTTCCACATTTATACAAACTATATCATTTTAATACCAGGAGTGGTTTCTTTTGTACATTGAAAGGTTTGGAATAATAACCATTATTCATTTCATTTTGTTCACAAATTATATATTTTATCATTGGAATGTTCAATAAAATCAATTTTTCAAATCTGCTACGAAAATACGTGTTCACAAACGACGTAAATACCAAACTGAAACTTGAAAAGTTCAATAATCTGAGATTTGTTTGAATTGTTTGAATCATGAGCAAAAAGAAAACAGCATTTAATCAAAGTATTTCGGAGAATTTTTTTTTTTAAAAAAAAGGACTTTATCCATTCAAAAACAACAACAACACATAAACGTACTGTTTTTTATTTCCGTTTTTCTTGCTCGTTAGGAATGGTTTCGCATCTGCAGCACATCAACAAAAGCACTTAATCATCACAAATCTGCTGGGAAAATAAGTACCATCTAAAAAAAACTATGGAAAAGAAGGAACTTTCCATTGTCATAGATTTTGTTGAAACATGCGTTATTTCTGAGCAAGTGCAACAAAAAAAATAAAATAACCGTTTATTCTTTGAAGCTACTTTCCACTGTTGTCGATTTACAAAATAGTTCTTGCTATTTGATCTACTATTTGATTGTATTAACTCCATTTTATTGACGCTCAGCTTCTGTTGAGTACCCAATCGAAATACAATACACACAACGCAGAAGTTTTCAACGGAGTTTAATTATTGTTATCGTTTAGTTGTTATCTAACGAATGTTTTGGTTTTGAAATTTAAATCATCAAATAAAAAAAAGTATAAAATGAAAAATCATGAACATAAATCACTTGAAGTTCGTACATAAAAAGCAGAATTGGGAAAAATTGTGTGGATTTAATTTTGGTATTGAAATTGTTGTTCGATTCACAGATGTGGTTGCGATGAATGTGTAATTTCGCGCTTGGATGATTCGTTGCGGCATTCACGTTCTCGAATAAATGCATATCGTGCTTTGGCCAGTCCGAGTTTAATATCACTCTCATCAAAAGATCCAATATTGACCGCTTTCGAACTCTCATGGGAACTTAGACGCTTAAGCTTTTTAGAGCATGAATTCAAGGTAATACTGACTCATCAAATCCAATTCGACATCATCATGACCAGAACTATTCCAGTAAAGTAACCAGAAATGAAAAATTTCCAAACTAAAATCGATCATTTATGTAAATTTTAGAGTGAATATCAAGAATTGAGACGGCAATGTCAAGATTTTGCTACTGCATTATTAGACCACACACGTACATCTAACGAACTCGAGGTTATGCTTAATCACGATCCAACCAATTTATCTGGACCAATGTTTTTTGAACACGGCGAACGAATGCACCTAAACCGCTTAAAATTGGCAATCAAATTACGACAAAAAAAGGTTTTTCTTCTCTCATAATTCAAGTTATTCAGAATAATTTTACTTGTGAATTGACTAAAAAGAACTAAACAAACATTTTCACGAAGTTTTACCATTTCTGAACATTGAACAAATATCTTCATTGTAACGAAACAAAATGTCATTCTGTCGTTATAGTTTGTTGCCCATCCGAACGTACAACAACTCTTAGCATCTATTTGGTATGAAGGACTGCCTGGGTTCAGAAGAAAAAATATGGCCTTACAAACACTTGAAATCGTCCGAATCGGTAACTTTTCACTGAGATAAAAAGAATAATATTTGTATCATAAATATTGAAATGACGAAAAAATAATATTATCATGCCACAAAATGGCAAAACTAACTACTTGAATGAAAAATAATCAATACATTTGTTTGTTCATATCTTTGCAGGAATGCTTTTTCCACTGTTTTCAATCACTTATATTATAGCTCCACATTCACGAATTGGTCAAACTATGCGAAAACCTTTTATTAAATTTATTTGTCACAGCGCTTCATACTTTACATTCCTTTGTAAGTATATATTTATTTAATTGTGGAAATATTTGAATTCACACTTCAAATTGTTATTAAATATTAACAAAATATTTTTGAAAAAAAAAAACCACCAAAATAAATAATTGAACATCCTATTGTCTTATATTACGGGTTAGTATAATGGAGAAGAGCATAGTTGTAATAAAACGTATGGGGCAGGTTCTGTGTTAACCCTTTGTCACGTGATAAATGGACAAAAAAATTATCATCAGTTAAAACTTCACACAATACACATATAGCGAACAGAGCTGTCCACTGAACCGAGCTGTTTGTGTTCGTTCAAGTTCGTTCGAATTTTAACTCAACATGAACGAACATGAACAGGTCATTTCCAATTCTGAACAATTTGAACCGAACTTGAACGAACACGAACACACAGTGGCATAAATAAGGGAAGATTTTGGGTTTTTTTTTCATCGATGCATTAAATTATTGAAACGAAACATTTTTACCATTTTAAAAATCGGTGCAACTATTCCAGTTACAGTTGCTTCAACTGAAAAAAGTTTTTCGACCCTGAAAAGGATAAAAACTTATCTCAGAAGCGCCATCGGCGAAAATAAGCCAAGTGGCCTAGCAAGTCTGAGCATACATCGCGAAATAAATATTGATACAATAAGATGTTATTAATTCCTTTAAAATGAAAAATAGAAGAATTCCATTGTAACTAAAAAAAGCATATATATCAAAAACTTATTAATTCGCAATAAGTAAAAATCTAAATTTAATATTTCAACATAAATGGATGTTCGACAAAAAAAAATAATAATAACTTTTTTCCACAAATATATATAATATTCACGTGTTAAAAAAAAAAACAGAAAACATTTGATTTTTTTCGTACATTTGAAATCATTTTCCAATTTAAAAATAAACTCGTAATTATACGAAAATATTCTTAAATCATTCAAATATTCATATTACAAAAAAATTAAAAAGAATAAAATAAGAAAACCAAAAAATAAGAATCTGAAGATCGAAATATTTTCATAAATATTTTAAAACACATTTTACATTTAACAATGTTCAAACTTAATTGCTGTATCGAACAGTTCACTTCGGGTCAATTAATTGAACCATATTCGAACGAACTTGAACCGAACTTGAATATCATGAACAAACTGAACTTGAACTCGAACGAACATGAACACCTTTTTTTATTTTTTGAATAACTTGAACCGAACCCGAACGAACATATGCATAAAAGTGAAACCATCCTCGAACATGAACCGTTCATGCTTGGCTCATGAGCAGCTCTAATACCGAGAAAAAAAACTCAAAAGTGTCAAATGGCTATAATAGCAAAAAAGAATTAATTTTCATGAAACTAATGATGCAGAAAGTTAAATCAATATGTGTTTGGTAATGGGACACAATTCGACATTTAGAAAATGTAAAAAAACGTAAAATGTGAGTGAAAAAAGAATTCAAAATTCTGTAGAATTTTTTTTTGGCATGCCAGCTCTCTCTTCTCTCTCCTACATGTGACAAAGGGCTAATGATACCAGTATGCATTTTTGGATTTACAACTTTTCTCTCACAAATTCAAATTGTTTATTTTGAAATAGAATCATTAATGAAAAATTAGGATAGAGAACTGCCTTCGAGAAAATGGCATAGTGTTGTTACTTATTATGTTTAAATGATTGAAGTGACAGGTTTCAAAAATCAGAATGCACCCTTTTGGTCGAGAACAATAATTTAAATGCACAAAATTATGTCTCTGGCCCATGCCGTGACCTTTTCTTAAATGCATCTAGCTCATTAATGCTTGTTATTTTTAAAGATTTATGTAAACATTTCTCAGAATATTTCACCCTTTGTGTAATTATGGATTAATTTTTAACTAGAAACTGCTTTCCTATCTTTCGGTTAGGAATGGTTCCTATTATTTTGGTGTCAAAAATTTGCTTGACAATGTCAACTTGACATGTTGTTCAACTTTCTTTTATGTGGGAAAAATAGATTGCTTCATTTGTTTCATAAAAAAAAAATAAATTCATTTAAAAAAAAATTTGAAGAAATATTTTTTAACAAAAGAAACTCAAAGTATTGCAAACTCAAAAGCATTTAGCGAGGGAGTACGTTCTTCAGTGTGAAGATTTTTTAAAATTGACAAAGTTTAATTTGAGTTGGAATTTATTTTCGTTTGCAAATTTTGATTAAATTAAAATCCATTTCTTTTGAACATATTGCTCTCGTGCATTTAATCACTGCAATGCTATTTATCGTCAACGGCCACAATAAACCCCTTAAACAGTTTTGTTGATGCTAGCTTCTCAACGAATTGAGTCTGTGGTTGGAAATTGGTTTTGGACCAAAGAACGAACAGGACAAAATCAAGCCTTTGATTTCGAAATACCTACGAAGCGTGGTGCAACTCCGACCGCTATCGGTAATAATATGATTTCCAAATTCGGTAGAGTGAAAAATTTAAATCTTCTTTATTTTAATTTTCAGAATGGATGATTTTGGCTTGGGTTAGTACACGAAAATAAAAATAAGTTCAGTTTTAACAGTCCTCTTATATAAAATATTTTCGTTTTTATTTTCACAGGTGAGCGGTAAGTTGTTTTAAGTAAATGGAATGCCAATGCCAATGCCGTATTTTCTTCTCTTTCCGTTCAGGTTTAATATGGAGTGAGGTGAAACAGGTTCGCAATATGTCATTTGCACTGTCGTTCAATCATTATATTCACATTATTTTATTTTAAGTTGTGGGATATAGGCTTGCAGGAGTATGTGAATGACATGTGGAACGTTATAGATTTTGTAACCAATTCATTGTATGTTGCCACTGTTGCATTACGTGTAGTGTCTTATTTTCAGGTAGATTTTACATCGTAAAATATCAAAACTTTTGACATGATAGAAATGTGTTATGTAAATACTGATGCCATTTTCTCTTATTCAAATGCAAATCAATGTGTTTGTATATTGTTTTAAATAGGTACAAAAAGAAATGATGCACAATAAGAATGCAGCAGATTTGCCGCGTGAACAGGTAAGTTAAAAATATCGAGCTATCCAAACGATAAGTATGATGATGTTGAGGCAAAATGCACATAATTTTCATCCAAATTTATTTGCAGTGGCATTCATGGGATCCAATGCTGTTATCAGGTTTGTTATTAATGCTATTGAAGGCTAGATGAACTCTATTGAAAAGTTTTCATTGTTAGAGCACAAATTGAAATCCATTTCAATTAACACTGTGCCATTCAATTACTTTTTTTTCTTTTTCAGAGGGCCTATTCAGTGCAGCGAACATATTCAGTTCGCTTAAGCTAGTTTACATATTCTCTGTAAATCCACATCTGGGACCTTTGCAAGTTTCCCTATCGCGAATGGTTATGGATATCATGAAATTTTTCTTCCTTTATGTGCTTGTATTGTTCGCTTTCAGTTCAGGTCTCAATCAGTTGCTATGGTAATTTGTGCGGTTTTATAAAACACATTGCTGTTTATTTTTACATAGAGAAATTGAATTGAATCATTTTTATTTCTATCGTTATGGTCGTACACATGAATCGATTTCATACTTTTAGTTCTGAACCTTCTCCATTTTTTTTCAATTCTAAATCGAACATTAGGTATTACGCAGATTTGGAGAAAAAACGTTGTCCAGAAGCAAATAATTCTGAAGGAATAGCAACAGATCACAATGCATGCTATGTTTGGCGTCGATTTGCTAAGTAAGTATAAATCTTTTCAATGTGAATTTCTTTCTACTTTCATTATTCTTCTTTTTGCAAAAACTGGTTGCAAAAATTTTCAAAGCTAGAATTTTAAATTAAAATTGGAATTAAAAACTTTGATTCATTGAAAAAGTTTTTAATGGATTTTTTCCTTTTCAACTTATTGATGGTATTGTTTTTATTTGTTGCATTCTTTCTTCCTACAGCTTATTTGAAACAACACAAACTCTTTTCTGGGCTGTTTTTGGTTTGGTTGATTTAGACAGTTTTGAATTGGAAGGCATTAAAATTTTTACTCGTTTCTGGGGCATGCTAATGTTTGGCACATATTCGGTCATTAACATTGTGGTTCTACTAAATCTTCTCATAGCTATGATGAATCATTCGTATCAGTTAATTTCGGTTAGTAAAACCAATGTGAAAATAATAATTTCATTTTATTAAAGAGAAATGTATCCTATCATAATAATTTTTGAAAAATTTTACCAAAGCTTTATTTTTCGTCGTTAAAATGATTTATCATTTTCCCCTATGTTTGCATATTGTTGGCACTGCAATGTATTGAATATTTGTACATATATTTGAATATTTTGCTTAGGAAAGAGCTGACGTAGAATGGAAATTCGCACGTTCGAGATTGTGGATCAGTTATTTCGAAGAAGGTAAGAGATGATAACAATTTTACAGAAATTTTTTTAGAGTAAAATGTAAGATGGTTATCGTAATGACCGTCTACAACTAGTCAAACAGACACACTGATTAAATAAAATTTAAAGAAATCTTTAATTAGTGTTTAATCTTTAATCTTTTTTCATCTTTTAGGTGGCACTTGCCCTCCCCCCTTTGTTAGTATTTAATATTGATATAAACCATTTATTTATTCAATTTGTAATTCAAATGACTAATCCAATTTAATTTCAAATTATCCCATTGAAAAACATTTTAGAACATAATTCCAGCGCCCAAATCAGTTTTCTACGTTTTTGAATGGATGAAAAAGAAATTTTTTGGTCGTTCAAAAACCATAAAGAAAGAGCACATGAAAACAATTCGGGTTAGTATTTTAAGAAAATTTTCGCTTAGAAAATCGAATTTCAATCTGAGTTTTATAATGCTCAATGAAATTGAAACGAATTGTGATATTAAAATAGGAATACAGTGTTTTTCCATTAAAATTCAAAAGAAATTCCGTAATCGATGCCACTTTAACAAAAACGTTATAAGCACAAAATGTGATAATCTCGACCGTTGCTCGTTAATGTAAGCAAGACAATCTATGTGTTTCACGTTTCACTGTCAATGTCGAACGTAAACGATAAAAGGTCCAAGTTTTTGGAGCTTAAAGCCATTTTCCATTTATCGAGCCAGCCCTTAGATAATAATATGTCTTTGACAAAGATTTGTTTCATCGCTTATCACAATATACTTTTTGTGAGGCAACCAACCTACATAATGTTGTGCTCATCAGTCTTTTTCCGGTTTCTTGCTTTGTTTTTTGTGTTGCCTCTTGACACCATCACGTTTAAAAATAAAAGCCCGTTTAATCGGTAAACGTTGTAAAAAAAAGAAAAAATTTTGCTACGAGATGCTGAAGCAAAACTCATGCTTTTTTTTTGTCATTCTTTTATATGAGCTCTAAACTAGGAAATACCGTAAAAAGGAATGAATTTTTTTCACATGATTCGTAAAATTATATTTTCACCGTTTAAGTGGAATGTCATGAGTCATAGAATACACATGAAAAAATGCTCAATACGTGCATAAAATTTGGAAGTAACACGACTTGGCACATAGGTCTTATTACGTATTATTTTCATGTGAATCAAGAAATAACAAGAATATAAAACTTTCATGGAATTATTATCAACGTGCTGCGATGCAAATGTTTTGGCTATTATTTATAAAAAAACACACCTATTTACTCATTAAATCAACCAGCATCCAGACGTAAAATACACAGCATTGATATGTTCCTAGTTTTTCTTGATTAATTGAAGCATATCTCAATGGAGAAGACTTTTTCTAATTTACAAGCAGTGTACATTAGGTGGCGGTTGGTAAATTGGTTATTCGTTGTGTTTTATGGTACAAATAACACTGACAATTTATGCCATATGTTGTATTACTATGTGAATTCTTATATGAATACATATTTTGCAACACAACAAAATACTCTTGTGGCTATTCAGTGTGGAAAATGAGCACAGGCTACATGTACATTAGTGCATTGTGATTCACAATTTGTGAGTGTTTTGATACAAGATCCATAAGACAAACCCACCCTTCAACAGATAATCTAGCATGTTTATATATTGAACTAAAACACAAATGTCAATCACTTTGAAAATCCAAATATACAACATCAGAAATGCAAAAATTTTAATTTATTCATCGTATGACAAACGAATGAAAAATGAATTTGTCTTCGAGGTTGAGCATGAATTCAACAAAATAATACCAAGAAATATATTTTTATAACATAATAAAGACCCCAAACGTCCATGATTAAATAATTAAATAAATAAATCTATGCGAAGATATGTAGATTATAAATGTTTGCATAATTTTGTAACAAACTTGAAAAATCTTCATTTGAAGACAGAAGCTAGCTTTTGTTTGATAAATGATATCAAATATAAAATTTGATAGCAAACATAATTTATGCTGAAACTTTTCTCAAAATTTTCAAATTTTTCACTCACACATGTGACGAATCGTCACCAGTTCAATGCATACATACAACTGTGATATTTTCTTTATGAAATTAATGTTTGTGAAGTTTGCAATCAAATGATTTGTCAGAAGATTATTTGCCTCTGTGCCATTTTTCGTGTAAACTGAATATGCTGTCAACCATACATCTTTGTAGAATGTCATATTTTTTTCAACTTATATTTGTACCCATTCATAATGCATCTAATTCAATTTTTCAAAGCTCATTCAATTATTCTGCTGTTTTTCTTTACCATTTTGACGCAGAAGAAAGCAAAACAAGCAAACGAACGTGAATTCAAATATCAGGTGAGTAGGTAAATGGCTGTTGAATGGATCAATGCTCAGCCATGTCCATTTCCATGTTCATGTTCATGTTTTGGTTGAGATTTAGTTAGCATATAGCTACAAGCAATACGTATTACACACCACATGTGTGTTCGCGTTTATTGTACAATGTGCGAACAATTCCATTGTGTAAATACTAAAATTTGGTTGATTGTCATGTGTCTGTTTTTATCATATTCTTTACTTTGTGGTGGATTATCGTTTGATGAATAGCAAATAATGCGAAACTTGGTACGCCGGTATGTAACAGTACAACAACGTAAAGCAGAATCACAAGGCGTCACTGAAGACGACGTAAATGAAATCAAGCAAGATATTTCAGCTTTTCGTTGCGAAATTGTAGAGATCCTTAAAGATAGCGGGATGAAAACGAGCAACGTATCAGGACCAGGAGCAGGTAAGAATGAAACTACTTTCTTTCTACAAAAAAGAAAACGATGTTTTCAAGCACATTGGTGCAATTCATTTGGTGAATTGAACTTTTTTCGTGATAGGAAATTGAAATGCTCGGAAAACTCAAAAAAGAAAATACATATTTGTACATACAGATATGTACTAGTTATACATTTGCAAATATGCCAGAGAGCGGTTAATGCATTTCTGAGCTAAAAGCAACATTGAATTGTCGGCTGTCTTTTACATTTTCAATATATATATATATATATATATGTATTCAAGACTGATTCAAATGAATGTCGCGTTTTTCAGGCAATTCAGAATGAAATTCAATATAACTTTGGCATGATAACATTTTCGCTGAAAACGTCAGAAGCATCTGCGCCAACATAATTTATGGTTATCATGGAGTATTGTTCCACTCTTTTGCCAAAAATCCTTTTTAAAGCCATTCGTTGAAATGTTAGATTCACTTAAAAATATATTCACTATGAAAATGAATGAAAAAAAGAAATAAATATAGAACGTTTTCGAGGATGAACTGCATATAAAAGGATAAAACCAAGAATAGGAAACGAGCTGTAAATTTAACCGAATCGTCATGTGTCAGCGCACCCAAGGGTGTTGCATGTATTTTAATACTTGTTGAGGAATATTATAGAACTGCTTTTTGCGTGAATAGTTTGTCCATATTCTATATGTTTTACGTGTACAATGTACACTGTAGATATACGATTACAACTGCCAAAGTTCAGATGGCTGCATTATGCGAATGGCAAGTCACAAAAATTTAGTATACACTGTTTCAATGTTTTACACCAATTTCCATTTTATACCACTATAAGAACTTTTTTCAAAGTTTTCTAATAAAAATGTTACGATTTTACAAAACAAACACTAAACCAACAGAATTTAATCCAAAAACAAAATAAAAAAAATTTATTCTGGTGAAATTTTAATTGAAATTGCCCGTTAACGATGCTCTTACGTTGAAACGAATACACACGTTGCGAAGTGTTTGATTTGATGTGGTCTGACACAAAACCATTTAAAAAGGCATCAACATAAATTAAGTAACTTTGGTAGGCATTCAAACTTATGCGAACATATTTAAATACATTGGGATACAAAATGTATAAACGAAACGAGAACCTTTCTGTCTGTCTGTCGGTCTATATATGTATTATGGAATAGATTTAGTTCGAGCAAATGACATACCAAATCGTTATTTACTACCTTTCATTGTCGATAATATGAATTACTGTCTCGTTCGATATCTGAATATCTTTGTGCCAAATTTTGAATAAGATATTATAAATGAGTTCACATTTGAATGTGCTACGCACTCGTGCCACATGAAAACACAGTAATATATCAGATCAGAGATCTATTTTTAAATTATGTTTTCAATGGAATTTTTTTAGGAGGCAAGAAGAATCGGCAAAAGGAACGACGATTGATGAAAGGATTCAATTTAGCATTGCCAGGCACACAAGGTATGAATGCATTAGCTCCAGTAGCTGAATTCATGTCACCATTTCATTCAGGCAGCGAAAATTGCGACTACTATGGATCAACATTTGCTGGTTTACTGAATGCTAATCAGTCAGGAATTACGCCACGCCGGAATCCAATGTATTCAATGCAACAGTATTCATCGTCACAGAGTTCGTTTAGTGAATCGTTCGGAACAATTGGACGTTTAGGCAAAATCGGTTCTAAACTACGCAATACATCGCAAAAGAGACGATGGGGTAATTCATTAAATATCGATCAATGAAAAAGAATTCCGTGTAATCTAATGAAAGTAAATTTACTAATTTCCGATGTGCTGCTTTGGTCTGTTTACGATAACAAAATAAAACGAAACGCATGCCAATCGTCAATGTAAAATTTAAGGCACATTGATTGAAGCAGCTCGTCACGGCACCGGCAGTGTATCACGTTTTATTGGTCGGTCACGCTCAGAAGACTCTGTTTGCAATTCAATACCAGCAAATAATGCGAATAAAGGTTCAGCTAGCCGAAGCAATAGTGACGAAGGTGTGACTGCATCGCCAACAGATTCAAATCCAAGTATGGATAAACCTGATGTTAACACCGCTCCTACTAATAAATCTTCTTCTTCTGCTAAATATAAAACCAAAGAGCATCATACGCATTTATATGGTAGTAGAAGTAGTGACTTGAACTCATTTCCATTTTTGATTTGGATTTCATTTTATTTTTGAATCTTATTTTTTTCGGCCTTTAACATAAAGTAAAAAAGTTAAAGACATCCATTCACACATTTGCATGTTTGTTGCGTAAATTGTAATTGTGCACACATTTTTAGAGCCTTTTGGAATGTTTCTTCTTTTTTTATCAAATTACTAAAGCATGCATGACTCTTTTTTCAGTCTACTTACTTGAATATTGATTCGAAAAGAAACTAAAATTTCTCAATTCATGTAAATTATTTTTTCATATTGAACGTTTACCAAAGGATTCGGTGCTTTGGCTGCACTCAAGCGGAAAAGGAAAAAGTTCAGCAAGAGCCGAAATACCAGTCCTGTACTCGAACCATCAGCACCTTCGAAAGCAGAATCCAGCCCAAGCAAAAAGGTACTTTTCATTTAAGTCAAGCTTACCACTTAATGTAATTTGCATATTTGCAAACTTCAATTTTCCGATTCATTAGATACTAAAGCGAGCTTCAAGTGTACCATCGCGTGTTGAAGACGAAAAAAGTCAAGTGGATGATAAACAAACAAAAAGCCCAGAATCATCGCAACATGAAGGGTTAACTCCATCTACAACTGACGAGAGTGTTAAATTTTCAACAGCTCTTTTAGATCCATTGCTACGGCAAACACATTCCCTAAATGAGTCTAGCTCACATGATATACCACAGCTGCCCAATGTAACGCCTGTTCGCGGACATACAAACTATCAGGGATGGCTTTAATATCACCGAACTGGCTTTTGTTTTCTAACTTCCATTAATTATCATTATTGCCTTTTCGTTTGCATTTGATAACATGTTTTACCATTTACGATGACAAAAACTTACGTCGAAATTGATTTTCATATTTCGAAACGTAAATAAAAAGGAAAAAATGCTCGATATAAAAAAACGATTTGAAACGAAAATACCCAATTTGTTGAATTTCATAAGGTTCACTCGCATTTCTCACAAACCAAAAGATCAACATCCATTTTCGTAAGATCAACATCCATTTCTCTATTCGATAGGCACAAGCAAAAAAAAAAAAAGAAATACTTTGGTGTAAAGTTTAATTGACCCGATTTTCACTCTCGATGCATTTATTCAAGAACTGAACAACAATGATGGCAACAACAAAAATAGAAATCCAAAGAAAATTGAAGTGTTGAACGAAGCAAAATTATCGAGAGAGTAAATGTTCGGCAGCAAAACAAAGTATTTTAAACAAAGCAGTGAATATGGAATTTACAACTAAGTTTCCATGGGAAACGAGAAACAGAAACTAATGATAATTTACATAAACATGACAGCATCAAAAAACAAGACACCACGACACAAACAAAAAGAAATACAAGAATCGTACACAAATACAAAAGCAAATAGAATTGTATTGCTTTCAGCGTAAATCGAGTGACTACATTTTGAAACATTTGTACAGTGACATAAACTTAGAGTCGAGCATGTTTTAGGTTCAAATTTAAGAGTTCAAGCCATTCTAATCGACCGAGAAATTCAGATATGGTGGTGTCCTGAAAACTGCATTATTCCACTGTAATTACGCGTTGGAGTGTTTAATGTTACAACAACACTAGCAGCAACATTATAAAGGTTTCGGCATTTTAATGCATCCATTTTTAACAAAAATAACAGATGAAGACAGCTGATTCAAATTTAAATTTCCCTTTAAAATTTAATTTTTTTTCATTAATTTCTGTTTCGTTTTATGTCATTTTATTTCTTTCTTTTTATCTCTTGCAATAATCTTATCTAAAAAAAAGTTATTAAATTTCTGTTTTTTTTATCATTTAAATTGTAATTATTGAAAATGGTTGGAATTGGCTTTATTCGGATGCATTCGAAATACGAGAGAAAATTTATCTAAAAACTATTTCGTATCTTAACTTAAGCTGAATATTTATCAAGTTTATTTACATCGAGTAAAAACTGTATCTGTTTTATCTATAATAAGCTAAATAAAATTGATTTGCACTGTCGTTAAACTCGTTACATGCACAAGCACAAAACCGAAAATAAACCTAAATTATAAACTATAGTTGCTATATGCATATGTAGCTATAAGCATATATGCATATATGCACGATTGGACGGATTACTGATAGATGACGAATACACAAGTACAAAACAGTACATGAACACTTAACATAATACATAAAAATATAAACATAGTGATAACTTAGCTGAATTACATAATACATTTATATAAAATTATGCGAAATTTAATACCGTAATTTAACACTAAATAATACTAATACGAATACGAACAAAAAATATGGTTAACAATTGGTTTTTGTGTTTCGACCATATGCATTAGACAGCCGTAATATACGTTTGCCTTACGATTTGTTAAGGCACTTTTCAACAACACAATTATTATTGCTTTCGTTAAAATGTAACCGTTCATAATTCTGTTTTTTTGCATTTTTTTATATCGAGCAAATGAATCGATGAGATCTACGTTCTATGTTTTGATGCAACATTTAAGTGTGTACATTTGCTTAATTGGACATTTTTTTTTATATCAATTTTCTTTGCAAAGCACAGTTCGAACTGACAGATTTCATGACGAAAATAAAAGAAAACTAAAACGAATGAATTTATGAAAGCAAAATTATAAACTAAACACATGAAAATGTTACAAAACAGAAGCAATAGTTTAAATGGATCTCAATGGATATTTGAGTGAGAAATGAATGAACAATATTTTTTTAGATAAAAAAAAACAATATTATACGCAAACAAGGAATTCGAGCATACTTGAAAGCAGCACAGTCCCACGAAAAAATATGGTTAACATAATTTTAACTATAGATTATTAAACTGGAATGAATACTATAAAGTGAGCCTATTATACACCTACAATGTCTGTTATGAACATACGATTTATGATAATAAATGTATTTCTTTCCTTTTTTTATTCTGATTAAATAAATTATAAACAAAATGGAATTAAATGTCGATTACTATTATTTCAAGCTCATCAATTTTGCGTTATATTATTCATTTTTATATTAGATTTGTAAACGATTTGGTGGCACTAAAGTTTAATAAAAATACATGGAGGAATTTCTTAAATATTAAGTGAAAAATGTTACCAAGTTTTCAATAAATTCGTGAGAATGATGTGAACTGATGAAATAATTGTTTTTTTTTCTTAAACATTTCATTATTTGATTATTATATGCCAAATGAGCTAATTTATGTTTGTTTAAACTTCTGTTTGTGGAATACCTTCTATCAAATGAGTTTTACTGGATTTAATACTTTTACGTGCTTTTGGAATTGGTGTTGTTGATGGTTTGTATTCGGTTGGACTTTCGTCTGATATTGTTTCGCGTGATTTATCTTGATTACTTAGAAGATTACAACCATCTTCATATTTACCACGTGGATTTGACGATACATTGCGGTCAGTGAACTTACTTTTGTCGGTTACATCTTTTGGTACTGGTGTAACAGGTGATTCTTTCAAAGAAATTCCACCGCTATGCAATGATGTTTGACTGTTTGTTTTTGTAGTTTGTGTGACGATGCCCAAAGAACTGGGTGAACGAATTGATGTCGTATCTTGAATTGATTTAAGTGGTTTTGTATCCTTAAACTCATAAATATTATCAGCTGTACGTAGCGGGTGAACGGATTGCACTCCTTTATTTTCAATGCCAAGAACTGCATCGGACTCTGCAGCATCGAAAAATATATCACCATCGTAAAATCGGTCAGCTTGTCTAAAATTGCACATCACAAAAAGATGTAAATTCACAAATGCAAAATAAAACGATGAAAAGGGGAACAAATAAGAATCCTAATAAGCTCTTTTCTACCTTTTGGCATTACGCCATAGAATGCAACACATGACAACAATAACCATTAAGAATAGACAGGTCGCCGTCATGCACCAAAATGCAATTTGAAGCGGTTCTCGTGGTTCCCATAGATGTTCTGTAAATGGTGGATATGTTGGAAATAGAACTCCGATCACAGTCGTCAGATACTGAAATTATAAGAAAGCACAGCTATTGGCAACACAACCAAAAACAATTCTGCATTTTTGTTTTTCTCTTACCTCTGACCAGAATGTGCATTCAGTTTGTCGGAAATTGAGCAATATGGATGAATTGTATGTGGTATTTAAATTTAAATATTTCAGTTCGCCTTCTCTTGCAACATCAAAATGAATGCCAAGTACTTGTTGTGGCGTTGGATTCCCATAACGAGCAAAGTCTGTGTACGTTTTCATAAAGAAGTGACTCATATTTCTATCATTATCTGTCCACATGTTTCGTTCTAAACGTAACCTTTTCGGGAAAAATTCCGTGTCCATGAACGGAGCACCAGTTAAAAAAAAATACTCTATATCATGAGGCACTTTGCGCCATTCCGGTAGTTTAAATGCTTCAACTGTTGTGTTCATAACGTAAAAATACACTGGCACTTTCTGCTCAACAAGCAACTTTATAATTTTATCGACTGGTGCACGATACCAGAAATCAGATAATAACTAAATTATTCCGAGATGGAAAAAAAACAAACACACACAAATGAATTGAAATATTGATGGAAAATGGATTGGTTGATGGGAAATTTCATCGAGATTTACTCACATGAATGTACTGCTCTCGGATAAATGTTGTATTTTTTGGGTTTGGATGATACGTGTACATATGTTTTATCGCTTCGTATACTCCAATTGGATTTAGTGTGTAATTATAACGTAAAACTAGTTCTTTGATTTTTTGTTCGAAAAATTGTTGGTTGACTTCATAAAATGGGGCAAGCGTTTCATTTTGTGCTAAAAATGAATGTGTATTTAAATTGTGATTGGTGACATATAGATATAAATGCAACTCACATAGGGCGAGTCACGATTACTAGCACTAGAAAAATTAGCGGAAAACTAGCAAAAAGTTCTAGTGCGTGAAAGCGTACATTACACTAATCAACACAACTTCCCCTCATGAACAGCGAGTTATATAGTGTTGTAGAGTTTCGCCTCGTGATTTCAAATCTTGTCTCCGTTTGTTGCTGGCACTTCTGAGATTTTTTTAAAATCACTTTGTATATAAATCCTTTAGTGGTATGATATTTTTCTTTACGTTAGCCATATTATGCAAGGTATCATTGATTCCAAAACTCCTTTATAATTTAGAGGAGTACTGCTATCTAATGTCATAACAACCACTTGATTTGATCTCGTGGTTAAAAAAAATTCGTAGTATATATCTAAAAACCACACTTTAAAAATACAATTTTTCCACACATATAGCTAAAAGTCGTAAACAAATCAAGAAGTTATTGTCATTTTTGCGCCTGATTATAAAGTGTAGAATCTTTCTGGCCCATTCTATGCTGTTTGTATAAAGCAAATGAAAAAATTCTAAAATTTTTTTGAGTTTTTCCAAAAAAACGACAAAATGCGGTTTTTCATTTTTCGTACTTTTGGCTAGATTTTTGGTCGATTTTATCGATGCATATGTACTGCTATAGTTTCTACTGTTCAAAATAAATGCCACAATTCAAGATTTTGCCACCACATAAGATATCCGTTTGAAGTAAATTTTACATATAGGAATACCACAAATTATAAAAGTTCGTTATGTTTTTAAACAATTCCGTTGTTGGCTGATCTTTGATTTGTATTTTCACCGGATTGTCGATATTTTGTGGTCATATTGTAAATGATATCGACGTTGTTATGATAGATAAAAGGAGCAAAGCTCCAGCATTGAAAAAATTTAAATACGGTGTGAGCAATGAGGTTGCATTCAGTGAGTTTTTGGTTTAAATTCAATATTCATTAATTTAAAACAATTATGGAAAATATAAGAGAGTTTCATTGCAATAAATCATATGATTTATTTTGCTACGTGTGTGGTCTATATGCTTCAATAAGCAAAAAGAAAAAAATCAGTGAACAAATAAAAAGAGTATATCAGCAGTATTTTAACATGGAAATTTCTAATCAGGACAAGTGTTGGGTAATGACTGGCGATTGTTCATTGATGGCTCCAAAACAAATATCAAGGCAGTTCTTCTACACAATGGAAACCTAAAACCATCAATTCCGATGGCCTTTGCATCCGGTATGAAAGAAACATATACAACGATTAAAGATATAATGCGGTTATTACAATACGACCGATTTGAATTTCAAGATAAAATCGACCAAAAGTACGAAAAATGAAAAACCGCATTTTGTCGTTTTTTTGGAAAAACTCAAAAAAATTTAAGAATTTTTTCATTTGCTTTATACAAACAGCATAGAATGGGCCAGAAAGATTCTACACTTTATAATCAGGCGCAAAAATGACAATAACTTCTTTATTTGTTTACGACTTTTAGCTATATGTGTGGAAAAATTGTATTTTTAAAGTGTGGTTTTTAGATATATACTTCGAATTTTTTTTAACCACGAGATCAAATCAAGTGGTTGTTATGACATTAGATAGCAGTACTCCTCTAAATTATAGAGAAGTTTTGGAATCAATGATACCTTGCATAATATGGCCAACGTAAAGAAAAATATCATACCACTAAAGGATTTATATACAAAGTGATTTTAAAAAAATCTCAGACGTGCCAGCAACAAACGGAGACCAGATTTGAAATCACGAGGCGAATCTCTACAACACTATATAGGTCGCTGCTCATGAGGGGAAAACTTTTTTAAATTTGTTGATTAGTGTTATTTAATTTCTTAAAATAGTAATAAATTCTAAAAAGTTAAATAAAAATTTGATTGACTTTCATTGAATTCATGATGAGAAAAATCATTGAGAGCTAACATCACGCACTAGAAAAACTAACAATACTAGCTGAAAACTAGATGCACTAGAATTTTGTGAATGACCACATGGCAATTCAAATGAATTGAATTCAAACTTTACTTACAAATTACATAGGCAGCTTCTTGCATTGTAACACTTGTCATATAAGTTAAGTTTCGATTAAATTGTCCTCGTTTAATTAGATCTTCAGGTGTTTCATCTAGAAAATGCCAATCTGCCTCACGCCATCCCTCGTACCAATTGTCGCCAGGGAATGTGAAATTATTTTCGAGAACAGGACCCCATGGAATGTTTCCTACTTGTGGATTAAATTCGGCATTGCCGAGTTCATAGAAGCTCCTGCCCTGTTTTAAGCAATTGACAATTTTCCATGACGATTCTATTCCACAACCTAACAATTGTGCATAAACGCGTGTTGTATTTTGTACACGATATTTATCTCGGATAAGAGCCCAATCGGCAGTTGCTGATCCAGATGTTGCAATAACTTTGGTCACAATTTCACGCGTTTTTGGTGCTAACATTAGTAATCCAGCCGAAGCAGCTCCGGCACCAGGACCAAAAAGTGTTATTGATTGTCTATTCCCATTGAAAAATTCAATGTTATCGTAAATCCATTTTAAAGCCATCGCTTGATCTAAAATCCCATAATTTCCTGGTGAGTTATCATCACCAGTTGACAAAAAGCCTAATGCACCCAATCGATAGTTTATAGTGATAACAACAACTTTATAAAATGTCACCATTACATGAGGCTGAAATGTATTCGAGGCTCCATGTGCAAAGTCGCCGCCATGTATGTAAATCATTACGGGAAATTTTTGTGCTACGCCAGCCGAAATATCAGGCGAAAATACATTCAAATACAAACAATCCTCATCCATATCACGAATGCCCTTTGTTGCACCTGTGTATCTTGTTGGCTGTGGACATGCTGGACCAAAATCAACTGCTTGCATCAATTGCCATCCTAAAAATAAAAACACAAATATTAGCTTCATATTATCACGAAAAAAACCTTTAAAATAAATCACAAATGAAATCTCGAAATTTTCACACTTAACAATGAAAATTATTTATATGTATACAGATTTTGAGAAAAATTATTTTATTTTTGAAACTAATTATACCTCTATGTGGTCTTGGTGGTTTAAATCTCCCTTCAAATGTTGGAGGTAATGCATACGGAATACCCAAGAAGACAGCACATTCACCGGTTATTCTATCAACCTGACTGTGCCAAGGACGATAATAGCTCTTTGGATTTGGATCATCGTATAAACGAACTTTGAATCCTTGAACTTGACCATAATTGGTTGTAACGAACACATCTCGATCAAGATTTAATGAATCACGTCTCTGTTTGCCTTGCAAATCCTCCCGCCAACCTCCTAAAACTCCAGGAAATGGCGTTTGCACATTTTGAGGATTATTCTACAAATATCGAATTTGAAATTATTTTTTATTTTCATTTTAAATAAATGTTTCAAATCATTTGCTAACCGGATCATATTTGAATTTATCTTCACCAAGGGGCACACCAGCTGGATACTGATTTGGATGCTTTTGTCCGGGATATTGATAACCATACCCATTCGGTTGATAGTGACCATATCGTCGATCGTTGAATGTATATGTTCTAAAAGAAAACAAAAATGAAACGAAATATATTATGCCAATGGTAAAATTTAAATAACATAAATTACACATGATTGCTCATGTATAGTTTCTGTTGGTAAATTTGCATGCACAATATTTGCATTTTATCAAATTTAATGTTGTTTTTTTTTTTTGTTTCTTTTGTTTTTATTTTCAGTGGAAAGCATTTTTTTTTTCTCACAATGGAAAAATTTCAATTCAGCAATAACAAAAAAATGATGAAATATAATTACCGATATTCTGGATCGCCTGGATTTGGCCATTGATAATTATAATCTCCTTCACGACTGTACCATCTCGGATCACGCTGTTGATATAGCTGGCATTCACATAAATATGGCATTGTTAAGTATAGCACACATAACATCCATTTATGCCAGCGCAAGTTTATCGTTTGAGTAAATTTTCTCTTCTTCAAAATACTTTTACACTTGAAAATTTGTTTTCGCTGGTGATTTAGTGCCCTCTTATCATCATTCATATTCAATGGCATTTTGTTTGAAACTAAATCTATTCAACTGTTTTAATGGCTGAATCTTTAGTTGATATACAGAACGGTCTCAGTTGTAATATCTTTTGGCCATTATGTGAAATGACTTTTTACCGTCAGTTTACACAATTCATGCACTGTTCGAGTTATATTGTTGCCTGCAAATAATTATATTTTAGATTCTGTCCATAAAACGAATTCGTAATTATTTTCACATTAATTTCTATTTCATTGCAATATAATAATATTATCTATGTACTCATGTTCGAAAAAAAGGAAAGAAAACAGTTTAGCTCAGACTGAGCACAAATGATTAAGAAAATGAGAAATGTATATCTTAAGATGATATGCATGTCGCCATGAGAAAGACAATATGAAAAAAATAACAAAATCATAGCAACTGATTAATAATTTCTGTAATATTCGACATAAATTCGCTCCCTGTCGGTAGATTTGTCGAAGCTGTTTTATACTGCAAGACTATATGAGTGTATTATGTATGTCTTGTGTTATTTTTACCATATTCCGTTTTAAAGGTATATTTATACGTCTTTATAATTTTCTGAAGATGTAATTGAGGCGCCCAAACTTTAAAATTGACGAATTAATTTGTGATATTCTTCATTCTCCTAATTCTTACTCGAAGTTAAGAAGATATGCCAATGGGCCATAATCGTTTCAGACAAACAATGCAGAAACAGTTGCACTGCATTTTGTTCTAGTTATATTGTTGCCTGCAAACGATTATATTTTAGACTTTGTCCATAAAACCAATTCGTAATTATTTTCTCACTAATTTATTCTTCATTTTCATTTTTTACTTTTACTGTTTAGTTTTTCTTTATTTTCAGTCACTGTCACTTCAACGTTCATCATTTCTCGTTCGTCGTTTGACATATTGTAGAAGATATTAACTGTACAAATTCTCCGAAAATGAAGTTTATGTTTCGTTGTCATAGGGACAATTAATTGCATGCAGTCGCAGAATATTATTTCTAAAACCTAACTATGCTTAATGCATTGCCAAGCGTCATAATTGCATTTGCGCATTACAATGACTTATTTACAAAGAATCATCCCGTCCATTCAAAGCATGAACAATAAATGCCGTAAACAAAACATAAGGTGAATAAACCAAAAGAAGAAATCGATCGAGAATCATGAAAAATATACATTGAAAATTCTCATTTAGTAACAGCATAAAAAGTACAACGGTCAACAAAGAAAAAAAAGGTATGTCTTCATGCATGTAGATTGCGAAGCGGATAGACGGTATTGAGCAATATTCTTTATAAAAACATACACAAATACGCATAGAATTGCAGGCGATACAATTTCATAATAACACTAATGCTTGAGACAGGTAAATAAATACACATCACCAGTAGCACACGTTTCATTTAATTTACGTTTGAACAGACAACGAAAACAAAAACCCAAATTATCGATACAATTCAACACATATAGAATGAAACGCATGAAATTGATAGAACGAAAAACTGAAGAAAAAAATGAGTTGATATTGACTCACACCGTCACGCACACCGTCACGCTCACAACATTGTCAACCGTATTTTCTGTATATTTTGTACAAGAAATAAATTCAATAACGGCCGAATCACCATTGAAAACGTCGAAAACAGAGAGCATATGTGAATATGCGAGCACACAATATTTTAAAGTGTGCATATTGACTTTAGTGTGGTAAGGGAAACAGGTTTTATATTTTTTGATATGGAAACACACACATAAGTCTGTATAGCACACAAACTTTTCTCACACCATAAAAATAACGACGAAATATTAATTTATTTCATTTGGGTAAACTGTCGCCAGAAAGCAATAATTTTGTCTCAAAATTTCACTTGAATGAAACGGTTTCTTGAATTACACTCTAAAATCATGTATTTTAGTTTTCATATTGTAGTCGAAATCGTATTATTACGATGGGTCAATAGCGTCATCGTGAATCATGATCATCATTTTTATATGCTGACTGACGAAGTATGTAAAAACCTTATAACTGCAACATATTAATAAAACGATTGTGAAGAAAAAGAGAAACAGTTTTGGCTATATTTGGTCTTTGGGATTCTTGTGCTAGTAACCACTTACCGAACACACACACACACGTTCGTATACACACACAAATACGAAAGGTAGAAAACAAGAAATATATGTGTTGGTAATGAAGTAATTTTTAGCCATTCTTTCCAAATGTGTTTTTCTATTCTGTTTTCTTCACTTTTCCACCGATTTCATTGTTTTCTTTTTTATGACGCTTCATAAAATTCTCTGCAGAAGAATACACATTAAGATCATTACACATACATTCGTGGCTTCAATATTATGGACTTATTCGTTTTGAAAACTTTTCTCCAATACAATCCAATTCATCTTAAACACCGATATATTTTTTGTGGAACGATCGCATTTAATTTTCCAAAAAATTCAATTTCAGTGAATCACTTTTTGTGCTTATTAAACTGGAACAAATATTTAAAATGAAAAAAAATGTATGTTATTTGTTGCATGTTTGTATAATGGAAATATGAATATCCATAATTGTTGTTTATTCAATATAATTGCGTTCGCTGAATCATTCGTCGCTGAATGCACATAGTAGCAGTGAGTATGTGTGTTGTAAAAGAGTTTCACTTTTTTCCAATCAAGGTATTGTGTAACACAGAATTAATGATTCGTTTTTACTCTGTTTTGCTTCATCTCTTTTCATCACGCTTTCTCTCTCTCTCTCTCTCTCTCTTTCTCTCTATCTCTCTCTTTCTCTCTCTCTCTCTTTCACTCTATCTCTTTCTCTCCCCCTCCCTATCTGTCGATTTCCACAGTGTTTTATATTTTCTTCTAGCACATCACGAAGTGTGCCACTTCCCATGACTCTCTCACTTTAAAATTCACAACAAACATACATATACGAATAAAAAAAACCTTTAATGCAACTATACATGCACCTTTACACACACAAACATAACCATATCTTGCATTTATTTATGATACGAATCGGTGTTGGCTATATTTTATTCGCTTTCTTTTCTAACTTCGAATTTCAAACAAACCTTTTCAAAAACTGAAAACGATACTGAATCACTTGCATTTACTAACACAATGGAACAATCAAGCAGAAAATTCTCAATCAATGCTTTGGGGATTTCTTTTGTATTATGATTCACGTGCGATTTCAAATGATACTGGAATTTCGTTTTGATTTTTGGTATATTCACACATAAATATAATTTTATATATATCAAACTTCTGCTGTTTACTTATATTGGCACACTTTCAACAATACTTGATGAGAAGATAAGATAAGACGAAAGTGTTTATCAACACACATAAATATTTGAACAATATTTTTGTAATTCTTTCGCAATTAGATGAAAAAAAATATGTTGGAAACGATCAAAAAAATGACTAAAATTCAATTTTTTTTTTTTAAAGAGTATTTCACGTTTTGATCAAACTACACGTAACAGGTCGCCAACGCCCAACAATATTGCTACTCAATAACACAAGTTGCCGCTTACTTTTGTTTGCGCTTTGTTCGGTGTACTTCGATCGACAGACCAAAAGCAAAACGTGTTAACGTAAAATAACTTTTTGTGTCTGCAGGTTGTGTTGTCCAATTCAATACTGATTCAGTCGCTTCGTCTTAGCCACTACTAATGTTGCAGTCTTTTTGCTCGCTCTTCGCGCGCGCTCACCGCATTCGCTCTCATATATGTGTATGCGTGGATATATTATATATACGACTGTCGAATTAGATTTAATTGTGTACAGTTTTTAACTCGATTTTTTATTGTACAACCACTCACATTATTTCATTATGTATATATACATATATTATATATAAATGCAACGGTTTATGTTTTTAAAGCTCCAGATATTGTGTGTTTTGAGAAATTTTTAAAACCCGAACCGAACCGAAACATTTTTTTAAATTAAATATTTTCTCGGCCATTTGTTTATCTTTTTGTTTGTTTTCCCTGTTTGGCACTTCTCTTTAAGAGAAATTTGTTTTGGTAATCTTTTGATAATTAATTAAACATTTTGATTGACTTTTGAATGCCTTTGATTAATAAACAGAGAATCGGTAATATGGTAATGCTTTATTCAAATAATAACAAGATAAACAGTGGCACAATATAAATGAATTATAATATTTTACTGGGAACAAAAACTTTTAATTTGCGTAAGAAACAAAAATGTTTGTGTACCAATTTATATATTTAAATGTACTTTTTTATTTTCACTTTTCACTGTTTTTTTCTTACAAATTCGCGACTAAATGACTCTATCGCCTCGCTCCAGTAATATAATACTATGAATGATTCAAGTGCAAAGTTAATTAAGGCACCAAGCGACGAAATGCACACACAATTATGCTTATTAGTTGATTCATGCTCGGGAGCAGTATTGCGTTGTGGGTCACGAGATGTTAATAAGAAAAAAAATGTGCGCCTTATGATACACACTCACAACTGAGATCGCCACCATCGAAATGATTCATGTTCATGAGACAATAATTTCAATCTAATTATCTTTGAATGTATCTTCAATTTGTGAATGAACAAGTTGCTGAACTAAAGGTTAATTGTTATTTCCGAAACCAACTGAATTCTATGAAAAGGAAAAACAATAACTTGCTACATTAAATCGCTCTTAAAGGTCAATTGACAAATTGCTTTCGTTGAACATTAAAAATGGACTGAAATTGAAAATCAAAATTGATTTAATTTTGCTTCGTATTGCATTGATTCATATAATAAACCGAAAAATGAATTGCGATTGATTAATGTTACAAATTTCAGATCACAAGTAACACAACATTATCACTTATTAATTAAACAATTTTATTTCAATACAAAATAATTATAAACTAAGCTGATTCAGCTCTCACCATATATATATATTTACATGATATTCTATCTTAATAAAGTATTCCAAACGAATCATATACTGTGGTATTAACAGTTTATACAGTCTTACGTAAATAAACTTAACTGGTGGTTCTTTTTTTCATCCTCGAGGTTTGTTTTAACTTCTTTTATTATATGCCATAAATTTATCTGTAACACAAATATTCGTGTTATAGATTTTAAAAACTGAGAATAAGTTAGTAGTTTCATGAACCTTTTTCCGACTCTGTGCAAAAGATGGCGCGTTCGCTTGCATGTGGGAAGTACTGTATGCAATGTGATTCCAACCAAATCAACAACATCGTTAACCATTTGCTTCTTTCGCATTGAAAGTGAAAACAAAAAAGATTTGGAAAGTTGTCATCGAAAATTAAGAAAACATATATTCTAGTTAATTTGTGTGTTTAAATATTGTGTTCATATTTTATAGAAAATTGAATTTTTCAAAAAATGCATAGTTCAATATTCGATAATTTCAAGAAAATAATCTCTCTTCCCTACGCATATAAAAAATATATTATGTTTATTTTATCAAAATCGATATTCTTCAAAATACAGTGGCCGAAATAAGGATATCGACACACACGTTTTTCGAAAAAAAAGTTATAAAATGCAACAGATTTCTATTATTTTGTATATAAATTTATTTATTAACTATTTTATTTTTACGCATTTCAGAAAAATATTGTATAAAAATATTTTATTTTATTTTATTCGAATTTTTTTACTTTTTTCGATTTTTGGCATACTTCAAGTGCGAAATAAGGTTACCGATACTTGACGTTTTTAACGTTGAAATCACATTTTAAGAAAAATTTTTAATTTGTGTGTTTGCCTTTGACATCATATAATGCGAAGATTCGACGAGGTAGACTGTTATATAGTGATTTGATTTTTGCGTGAGGGATGTTGTTCTAAGCCGCCTTGATGCTCGTAGTCAATTCGTCTTTGTTGTTGTATTGCCGGTCATTTTTGTAAACTTCACGAGAAATGAAGTTCCCAAGAAAAATTTCGAGACCAGTGAAAGATTTATCCAAAAATTTGATGGTTGCATTGACTGGTTATGAAGTCGGTGATTTTTTGCTTGGCGATGATGAAAAACCAATGCCAAAAGAAGTTGAAGACAAGGACGATGATGATTTATCCGATTCATTGCTGTGGATTATTTTAATCACGCTGATACTTATTTCAATTTTCATCATTGGTTTCATTGGAAAGATGTTTCTATCAAAAGCCAAAAAAAAGCCGTCGACCAATTCAAGAACGATTTGAAGGCTTAAAGGTGAATATATTTTTTAATTTGTATCAAAATGATTTTTTTAAATAAAATACATATGTTAATGATGGATATAGATTGTAATTAGTGATATTTATAAAAAAAAAATTTGAAAATAACCTTAAAGGGAAAAAGTTGTTTTCCAACAAAATAAAAAACTTTAATTTTTTTTATGTAAGTGACAGTGCATTTTTAAAGTGTAAACCAAATGTTGTTATGTGAATGAGTCAAAAAATGAGAATTCTTCTTTTTGAATGCAGATTCATTAGGTACAAAATTGGTACAAAATTATGACATATTTAGTTTTTCGTGTTTTCATAAAAATAAAAAAATACGTTTTGGAAAAATTTGATATTTGAAAAAAAAATATTAAAATTGAGGTACAAAAATATTTGAATGTAGATACGCATAGTACATAATTGGTACATAATTATGGCATATACAAATTTACTTTGTGCGACATTGGCCGTTGAATTGTTACGGAGCCAAATAAATCTAGTTTTTGTTTCAATCATGACTTTAGAAATGCAAATTATGATGATTTAAACAATTGTGTTAGGAATATTGATTGGGATTTTATTTTGTCTAACGATTCACTGGATGATAATTTTAACAATTCTTATTCTTGTGTTAATGATGCAATTGATTCTCATGTTAGATTGAGGAGAAGAATTATTTCAAATCACCCAAAATAGTTTGATTCAAACATGCTTAATCTGAAAAATAAATCAAATAAATTGCGTAAAAAGAGACATAATTCATTGAGAGATGACATTAATTTTAAATTGTCTCGTATCGAATATAATAGATATTCTCGCATCGCCTATAATAACTATAGGGTGAAAATGGAGGAATTGATTGTTGATGATCCTATGGAATTTTTCACGATGTCAGGAAGACTACCAATGGCTTTCCAAATGAAATTATAAAGATCAAAAATCATGCAAAGATAGAGGAGATATTGCTAATCTTTTTGGTAAATTTTTTGATTCAGCATATACACAACACAATTTGAGTCCGTCTGATATTTGTAACATTGGAAGTTTCGAAACAGTTATAAATTTATGTCATAATATTTCCAAATTGATTATTGATGAGACTGTTGTATCACAAAATGTACTAGATCTTCCAAATAATTTAATTTCTGGTCCAGATCGGTTACCTAATTTGTTTATTAAAATATGTATTTATACATTTGTTAAACCGATTTCCTTTTTACTGGACAAATCACTTAAATTAGGTTATGTTCCTGGCTTGTGGAAACCTTCTTTTGTAAAACCGATATTCAAGAGTGGATCGAGAAGTAATATTGAAAATTATAGAGGTGTCGCATTGCAAAATGTGATCCCGAAAATTTTGGATTCAATAATTGCAAAGCACTTAAATTTTCATATTAAAAACATAATAGACTCTAGCCAACATTGTTTTGTAAAGGTCGATCGACTATTACAAATTTGATAGAGTTTACTTCGCAAACTTTAAATAAATTGAAGCCACATCATCAAACTATTGCTATTTATATTGATGTTGCTCAGGCATTCCACTCAGTGAATGTTGACCTTTTGATCCATATGGAATATAAATTGAATGTCATAGGTTTGAACTCACAATTTTTAGGTTAGATTTCGTCATATATGAGTGGTTGAAGACAGATTGTCAAATTTTGGGATTGTGAATCGGACCCCATTGATGTTACTTCGGGAACAGGTCAAGGCTATCCCATTTCTGCAACATTTTTTATATTGTTTATCGCAGATTTACCCAATTTCAGTGATAATTCAACAATTCTTTCGTTTGCGGATGATATTAGATTATCTCATCACATAGAATCAGTTGATGATTTTTATACTCTTCAAATGATTTTGAATAGAGTGAATGAATTTTTTGAATTAAATCATATAAAGTTGAATGTTCAGAAAACGAAAAAGATGATATTCTATCGCTTTGGTAATGAGATTGATTTTAATTATCACATTGGTGATTTGACAATTGAAAGAGTTAATCAAATTAAAGATCTTAGGGTGATTTTGGACGGAAAACCTAATTTCAAAGCACATATTGAGTCAAAGATAGGAAAAGCTAAATCAAGATTGGCTTGGATTAAGCGTTTTGTTCATGACTTCGGAGATCCATATACAACAAAAATATTATTTTTTTGTTTCGTTCTTCCTATTTTAGAATATGGTTCTCAAGTATGGAATACACATAATGTTGGACAGACGAAACGTGTAGAGTCTGTTCAGAAGCAATTTTTGTTGTACCGAAGTATGAACATAGATTGTTGTTGTTGCAAATGATCTCTTTGGAGAATCAGAGAAGTATAGCTTAAATAATGTTCATCTTAAAGCTGTTCAAGGGTGAAATATGTTCGGAGTCTCTTTTCGAAAAAAGATTCAGCTCAGAATTCCATATCATTCTGTCAGAAATATTGAATTTTTGAGAATTCATGCTGTTAATCATGGCTATCAAAATAATATGCCTTTGAACATATTAATTGTAACATTTACCAAATATTATAATGGGAAATTTTTAAATGAGTATGTAATAGACTTTAAAGTCAGCTATAATGTAGTTAAGAGGCGATTGATTGAATTGTTTAAAAAACCAATGGTTTAATTTATTATTTAATGGTTTGTCTCATTTGGATTCATTTTTGTAGTTCAGCAATCGCAGTGACTTGCTCCGAAATCATTAGGATTGGCAATAGACTGCTGATTCGATACAATTATTGAATCGACTATTTTATGTAAATTAATTGTAAATATTTTTTCAAAATTTATTCAAATAAACCACCTTTGGCGAAGAAACGCTGTTTAGTGCAGTAATAATAATAACATGTGGTATTTTGTATCATAACTAAAAGAAAGAAGTAAATCTTTCGGGAATGTGATTTCCCTTCACTATTTTATGTGCCTTGTAACCTGGTGATCACAAAGAGCTGAAATTTTAGCTAGCTGAGTTTTTGGCCATTTCTAATCACCTGGTAAAGTTTCAGGCGATTATGGGGACAATTTTTGTGCCCTTTCGTGTGGAATCGTCGTTTCAAGAAGTTATCATACGGTGACAAATAAAAATATATAAAAAAAAACGTGAGACGTACGCATATCATATTTCGACACTATTCTACTCTCACACTGTATTGTCTTTGCGGCCTTTTTTCATAGTGCATATTGGGTGTATGCAAGAATTTTAAAGAATGACAACCAGATGGCGTAACTTATATTGTGATGCATCCGGTCATACTACAAAACGAAATTTGCGAGAATCATTAGTTTTTTGTTTTCATTATTATTTATTTACATATATTTGTTACATCAGTATTCATTGTGTTTCGACGATTTAAAAGTGGTGATTTTCACACTGAAGACAAGGAATGGCTAGGTGGACCAAAAAAGTTGGAAGAAGCCGAATTGCAAGCATTACTCGATGAAGATCCATGTCAAACGCAACTAGAACTTGCAATGGCGTTAAAAGTTGACCAGGCAATCATTTCTAGACATTTACATGCAATGGGAAAGATCCGAAAACTGGGAAAATGGGTGCCACATCAATTGAATGAAAATCAACTCAGAGCACGAATTGAAATATGCAAAAAACATCTTGCTGAGCACAAAAAACATAGTTTTTTGTATCGAATTGTTACTGGCGATGAAAAATGGGTCTATTACGATAACCCCAAACGTAAGGCATCGTATGTAGACCCAGGCCCTTCACAGTCAAAGCGTGATATTCATTGCCAGAAGGTTATGCTGTGCATTTGGTGGGATCAGGAAGGTGTCGTTTATTATGAGCTACTAAAACCTGGTGAAACGGTTACAGCTGAACGCTATCGACAACAATTAATCAAAATGGAGCATGAATTGAAAAACAAACGGCCTCTGATAGCGACCAAACAAAGGAAAGTTTTATTTCACGATGATAATGCCAGAACACATCGTGCACTCAACGTTAAAAAAAAGGTAAAAGACTTCGAATGGGATCAGCTTGATCAACCCGCATACTCTCCAGACTTTGTCCCTTCTGACTACTATTTGTTTCGTTTGATGCAAATCGATCTGGCCGATGTACGCTTTCGAAATGTTGAAGAAGTGCGAAAATGGGTCGATGACTGGATAGCTTTAAAAAATGGGGAATTATTTCGACATGGAATCCACAAACTTCCTGAAAGATGGCGCGAAGTCATTGCTAACGATGGAGAATATATTGGTTAATGTACTCATTCATTTTATAATTGAAATAAATGTTAGTTTCAACACAAAAATTCTTTAAAATTCTTGCATACACCTAATACATGTATGGTATTCATTTTTTTCATCCGTGTTTCACCCTCTTTATTCACAAAATAATTTTTTTTTTTGGCGGTGATGATGATGCGTTCGCATATGCATTTCATATTTCATACGTAACGTATCATATATCGCCTTACACTTTGCTGCATCATTCGTATGCAATGTACTGAGAGCACGACATATGAAACGATTGTGTGTTCAATGCTCATCCCCATTATATATACAACGCACAGAATAACTTCTTTCATTCGATGTGTTCTTGTCGTCTATGGTTTTGAAACGTTGCTCATTCGATGCTCTGCATTTGAACGGTGCGTACGTACTTCGTGTTAGAGTTGATGAACAAGTCTTACAATTTATTGTGAATTACTTGAATTTTAAAATTCATATCACGTTTGAATTTCAAATATACAAATTACGGAGATAATTTTTTTAATAATCAATAAAGTCGTGACTAAACAATTGCGTGTTTTACCGTGAATAAATTAAGTGTTTGTAATTGTTGAATTTCCATAATATTAATTTGTGTAATACGATGGCAGATGAGAGTTTGCAGTTACCAACAAATCAAAATATTGATTATCACATCATAACGCTGTTTCAACGTCTCGAAAACATGCGTAAGGACTCGCATATTCATCGAATTGGTGGCAGACTATCAACAAGTATGAAGGCTAAATATAATATGCAAGCGGAAATTCGTTCATTGGAATTTTGGAGGTAAATTTATACTTTCGAATCACTGTTTTTAATTAAAAGATGAGCAAAAGTGGTTCAGCTATTTTTTGCCTGTAGAAAAATGATCAAAATTATAAATTATAGTTTTATCTAAGGGAAAGTTTAATACATATAGGTGCACACGTCAGATTTTTCCATTCTGAGATTTTGGACCTTGCAAACAGTAAAAAAAAATCGATTCAGATTTGTAACTTTTCGTTGAAAAAAATTCGATTCAGATTTTTCACTTTTATATGGAATTTTCGATGTCACTCTTGACTGATTTTTTTTTGCATTTTTCGTTCAATTCAATAGGTTAAAAAAGGTTCTTAGTTTTGGTATTCATTTAATTCTTTAAAAAAACAGTTTTATAATGAAATTCATTTCAATCTCAACAACTTCACACTTTCATACGGTATTACGATAAAAACACACATGATCGATTTTCATTTGAAATTGTTATTTTGTAAATGTTGTTGAATCAAACGCTTGTTTGAAAATATTTTTAAATTCAAAATAAGTAATCAAATAAAAGAAAAAATAATGTGCCTTATCGGTATTTACAAAAATGACAGATCCATTGACTTTTCATAGGAAATTTAAAATTCAAAATAAACTAAATGATATTAATGATTCAAAGAGTGATGTAATTTTAATGTCGCCATGGCACAACAAATATTATGAATAAAACATTTCATCATTTCTTCTACGAAGCATGTCTACATCCTTTATCCTCTAAATTGAGGAAACTTATGGTATTCAATCAAGTTTAACACTTTAGATAGATCAAAAGGTCTGTTTTACGATTTGAACAAATTTCAGTGAATCAACATGTATTATTTCTCGCAAATCGATAAATTGCCATATTCGACATAGTCTCTGTGAATAGTTGTCAATTTGCAATTATTCAAGTTCATTTAGAAATGCCAATAAGAACATCTGCATAATCAAGTTCCATTAAGTCTTATTTTTAAATGAATATGATATCCATTGGCGACATCAATAACCATATCCCATGCTAAATAATTAATATGAATATTTAATAACAAAGATGAGATCAAACAAGAAACACAAAAATACGTTCGACACGAAAGCCCAAAGACCATCATCTGTCAATGCGAGTATTTTAATAAATCATGTATGTTGATTCAAAATTGAAGCTGAAAATTAAAAAAAAAAAAACTGAAAAATGGAAAAAAATAAAAGAGCATATGCGTTAGCAGTCGAGGTCATTTCAATACATCGTTCATATCAATTATCGTTTATCGTAATTATAACGCATGAATAAATTTAAACGAAACCATAAAAATGAAAATTCGATCCAAAATTGACCCAATTCATTTTTTATTGTTTACATATGCATATATATTTCGTGTTTCCATCATTTTTACGCGTTTTTTTTATAGCTATAACCATAGTTATATCTATTAATAAATACTCTTAATATTTTTAATAGCAAAGATTATACTATTTGCATCTTTTTTTATCTTTATAACTTTTTTTTTATCTCTTAGATCGATAATTGCTGAATGTTTGGCATCTTTTTTGTATGTCTTCATTGTATGTGGTGCTGCAGCTGGAGCTGGCGTGGGTGCATCGGTTTCATCTGTTTTACTAGCAACAGCACTGTCATCTGGCTTCGTTGTGACAACTTTAACACAATGTTTTTCTCATATATCAGGTAAAAAAATAAAGTAACATCTCTCCTTTACACTCAGAGTAAACAAAAAAAAAAAAAAAATGCAGGCTTTCGAAACAATAGCTCACAATTTAACTTGCCTGTATGCCCTTTTGAATACAGAACCTATATGGTTTTTTTGTCGGTGTTTTCAATACGGTGACCATATTGCGATCTAACTTAATTTCACCTTTCCAGTTTTATGCATTTTATTTTGAATGCCGAACGATTTCCAAACAACATGTACTTTTTATTTGTTGTTATTTTAAAACACATTGTAAACACTCACTTATTTCGTTCTCTGTAACTTCATGTGTAATTCCAATTAAATATTTCAATTTCTCTTTGCATTGGCTTTTACAGCATTCGTAAAAGTATTTGGGAATTTTTTTCATGCCAATTTCTTCGGTTGGGATTTTTTTGCATTTGCTTCTTTTTCATAAAGAACGTACAAATAATTGCCATTCGCTTAAGTCGCGTACCTTACGCTGAAAAATTTTCAGTTGACCCATAAAAATACATGTCAAACAAACAAATTGTGGTCGAATTACCTTGTCTACCGGCAGCATAAAATTAATCTCGTTTCACTCGAAAAATGTATCCAATTACATCCTTCACTTGAAGCAACGACACATTTTCGACGGATTCATAGAGTTTGCACTACCATCCGGTTCTATTTACAATTGTACATTTTGATTGTCCTCTCTTTTTAAGGTGCACATATTAATCCGGCTGTTACTTTTGGTATGGTTATAATCGGTGCAATTTCACCTTTACGCGCCTTTCTATATATTGTGTCTCATTGTGGTGGTGGAATTGCCGGTGCAGCACTTCTCTATGGGTAAGTTTGAAATTTTCATTCCACTCAAAAATGCGTAGTTTTGTGTTTGATTTATAAAAAAAATTGTTCAAATTTTATGGAAAATGAATTGCGTCGCCAGGTGCGACAATGAAAAAAAAAGAACTCCGTGAGCATGGAATAGTAATAAAAACAGATAATCACGAAGACGATTAAAAGAAGGAGAAAAAGAAAACGCACATGGTCACGCGTACACTATGCAATGCGCACGAATCAATTGATTGCTTCCATATACACTGCAGACACACATTTTGTTGGTATAATAAAAAGTCCAATGCAATACACGATGCATTGAAATTATAGTAAACAGAAGAAATGAATTAAAGGATATTATCGATTAACGCACACGTTCTTATCTTTGATCAGACGAATTTTCCATTCGTTGAGTGGTTTTGTCCGCAATTATTATAATAATCACGTGCAAACATATAATTTTTCATATTTTGAAGAAAAAATGCGCAATTTTGATCGGTCATTTCATAAAATTTATTCATTTAATTGGTTAATGTCCATTTTGCGCCAATTCTACCAGCATTTTGGCCATAGCCAAATGAAAGAACAAAGTATTGAGTGTGTATTACACACTGTGTAGGCTTTAACATCAGAATTTGGTATGATCACTCAATAATAATTGACGTAACTCTTGAAATTAGTTGGCATTCGTTTATTTAACTTAATTTTCTTCAAATACGTCAGATGCGCTACAAAAAAATTGGCACACAAAATTGTTTTAACGGTTTTTTGCCGCATTTGAATGCAAGCGCCTACAGGAGGCAATGTCAAATTTCCTTTTTCAAATTTACCGTCAAAATGTTCTACTTTCGATAATGATAAACAAATATAATAAAATATATTTGATATTCTGCGTCTTGTTAGATTATACCAATGTTAGTTTCTTTTTTTCACTAGAAAACTGATTTCATTCTTAACTAAAATTAATATTCTGCTTCATGTTCGAAATAGATTTATAGATGAATCAAGGCTCAAGCCAAAAAGGTCTCCATTAGTACAAACACCATGGTTGCTTAAGAAAAATCTTATGGTTTATTTTAAATCGAATGGTTTTTCTTCTTTTCTTATGTTGTCTTTTATGCACCGTTTTTTTTTTTTTTTTTTTTTTGAGATTTCTTATTTAAAAAACGAAATGAAGACGAAAGAGAATAAACGAAAGAAATAAAACGACAGATGTTTCGTATAAAATATATCAGTGTGCTTACAAATACATAAGCATGTAACGCATTCGATGCGTTCACCAAAAACGAATGCATACATTCATTGAAAGAATGGTAAAAAAAATATAGCCCAAAATTAATCTACTTATTTATTTTGCTTGTTGTCAGTTTTTGATTTTTATTCCATTTTCTTCGTTTTACTTTTAACCTTTGTTCAAACACATGTACAAAATGTACATGCACATGAATATAAACGCTTCAAACAATGGTTTCGACTGATATGTTTTATATTTATTAGAATGTATTTCTTCGTATCGAGCTGCATCTTATGTCAGATTTTCGACATACGTTTGCACTGGGCCAGACACACGTATTAAGAAAGAAAAAAAATCTGAATCATCTACTCTGGAAATCATATCTGTTCATCTTGGTGTCCTTTTCTCTTCATTTATATTATGCCACTTATGAATGATAGCTGTATGAACATTGATTTTCGGATGAACTGCCTCTACGCTTGATTTTCTTCATTTCTTCTTTCTACTTCCTTCTGCTTTTATCGCACTTTTGTTAAGCAACTTGTTTGGCATATGTTTGACTGAAAATGCATGAGGAGAAATAATGAACAAATAAATATAAAAATCTGAGACGTACATAACTGAACTTTATCACAATATTTCAATGCTATTCGCCTTGAAAAGAAGAATAGCCTAGAATTTTTATAAGATTTTGATGTTGCTCTGAATGTTGTGCCATAATAATGAATACAGTGTTATAGAAAATCATCTGCTGTTTTCAATTAATGTGTTATGATTCAATAGTACGCCAATCATCCATTATGCCAGGGATTTTTAGAGTGGATACATAGTTAAAAATTATGCAAAGATGTATTCAATATTGTTATTAAAATGGCATGTATAAATCGAACAATCAACGAATAAGCACGCAAACTCGATTCATAATGCTCTATTATCGAAAATGTTACATCTGCATTTTATCACATGCAGACCATTTTACGTACGACTTAATTAACACGATGTAATCGATGGTTTGACATTTTTTCGGCTGAATATTCATGCTATAATTTGGCATATAACTGGTGCTGAAATAAAAGCTGAACGTAACACCGGTCACTATAAATCAATCACAATATGTTTCAGTAACATTTCATATAAGAGTATTCGAAGTTCGGTTATGTTGCCAATATTATTATATTCGAATAATAATCTACATCAACAATTGGCAATGCAATGGCAAAGTACAATGCAATTTATTGGTTGTATTGAATAATAAATACACATTACACTGAACATATATGTACGGCTGAACCTGAATTCTGGCCAAACAATCGGTTTTGATGTGTAGAAGGATTGAAAAATAACCCGTATTACGTTCATAAATGCGTAAACGAAAAATGAACGACTGTGCAAAAGCAGGTGGTACAGAGCAATCGTTTCATATTCAACTGAGAAATGATTTCCGACTATGCTTGTCTTAAAACATTCCCAAATGCTTATGGGCATCGAAAAAATGTTTCACAAAATTAAACATCAGCCAGATTTTACTGTTAAAATTGAATCGAATTTTTATAGAAAAAAAACAAACAAAAAAAAAAACAAAATAAATAAATAATGTTTTGTATTTTGGAATAATAATTGAAAGAGTCGACAATCAGTTATGGTGAGATTTCAATGTAAATGAAGCAGGTGGCCAAATACATCTGAACTTTCTGTAAAACAAGCTTGAGACATATGATTTTGCTTTTGACAAATATCTTGCAAAAAGTGAATATTTCCACTCACATAGAAATGAAATTATTTGTCGTGACAATGTTTAAATTAAAGCACAATATATTTTAACAATTAATATGTGATATGAATACACAGAGGTGCGTGCATTTGCTCGCCTGTGTATCAACGTATCAGATTTGGTTTTTCATTCTATTTGTGTTTATAATTCGCTAAACAACGAATTTTTTTGATTCGGTATTTAATGATTTTGAATCGCTTATATATTTGAAGCTCCATTGATGAATTCGTAAACATTTGATAATACTGTGCAAATGTCCATAAGCGCATTCACAAAATTTGTGGAAAATTCGTAAAAATATACGCATTGGTGAGATTAAAATCACCCTAGCTCTGGGCTGTATCGTGAGAGCCGGCACTATCAACAGATGATTTCAAGCATAGCTTGAAATTTACTGGATCATCACGCTGGTATTTGTGGAGAGTGCTGTGTGGATGTTCCAACTTGGTGCGATTCGATTTCGGTTGTTTCGTATTCGAGAGAAAAGGGTGTTTATGGAAATATAAACATCTGAAAGGACATAAGAAAAATACTGTTTTTTTTGTGTGTGTACAATATGCATGCTAATACTTCTATTATTCAAATGCACTTTATGTATAGCACTCTTATCTTTTGCTTCGCATGGAAAGGCACTGATATATATTAACATCACAATGAAAAGAATAAATGATGATAAAAAATATGTTGAAATCGTAATGCGTTGCTGCCAGTGTTAATTTCTATAAGTGAAAAAAAGGAATGTATACGAATACAGATGTAAATGCCCCCGTAATATGTTGATATATTGCTGCTGCCATTACAGATACTTGGCTCTTTTCCAAAACATAACTGTGCTTCTTGAAGCAAATGTGTCATGATATACTCATTACAAATGAACTCAAAAAATTATTCACAAACTCACAATTACATCTGTTAATTCACGTTTTTCAAACAGAAGCACAATTCTTCATTATCATCGCATTTTTAGTAATTGCTCTTCTCAACACAACGTTTGAGTTTTCTCATTTTTTCACATTTTTTAAAGTTCTTAAAAAATATTTTCGGATTTTTCATCACTACACATATAAAAATGTGACATATCTCGAATGTATTCAATTAAAAAGATTGGCTCATTATTGTATTTGATTCCATGAGAAAACATCTTGCTTTGTCAGAGAAAAACTTAAACTCTGGTTCGTGTCAATTCTGAATAGTTTATAATTCATTTGGATTACATATGTTAGAGCAATGTCTGAAGCATAGTTTCTATCTTACTATATAATAGTAAGTGTAGTGGTTTATTCTAATTTGAGCATTGAATAAGAAATCACATCCTTTTCAAACAAATGAAGAATTATTTGAAAATGAAGCTCAACGTATTATTTACATTGAAAAGATGCATAATTGAGCAAACCATTGATTTGCATAGTTTTGGATTTTCAACAACAACAACAAAAATTCTATATAAAAACCACAAATTAAATGCATTTGTTGGAGTAAGAAATGAGAACAAGAATATCGCGTGCGTTTAAAGAAAATGTAAAGCAAAACAAGGAAAAGAGAGAATCTAAAATGAGCATTCATTTGTCCCAAGGAAAGGCTCAGGTTTCATATTATTCATTTTTCGATTGAAAGAAGAAAAAACAGCAGTTGTACCAATAGATGAATGAAATCATGTAATGTGCTCAAGAATAAAGCATCGCTTCGTCACCTGGTAGTCACATTTCCTGTTTACTAAACATTTCTTTCAACGCGATTTCTGCATCGTGGTGATTTCAACTTAGTGAATAATAGTATTTTTGCTTTATTTTAAGGACGAAGAATGTTCAAAACAAAAAAAAAACAACAACCTACAACATTTGTGCGTGCACTCGGCGCATTGGCACATGTGTCACACCTTGTAATACACTGATTGAAGAGATATTTAAAGATCGATGCATTTTCGAAATGTGTGCACTTTTCATTTTGAATCCAAATGTCTGGTATACACCACAGTCAAATAAGAGCATGTGTTTGGGTTCCTAGCCGAAAACGGAAGAAAATGTGTGCACCGTGATCAGATTTTATTTATGTTTTTTTAGTTTCGAACGAATTCGATACACGCGCCTGTTTAGTTTACCCGAAAGCAACTCAAGTGGTCCTCTAGCATCCTGATGTTTTTTCTCCATTCGTTAATTTCAGTGTCTATTCATCGATCATATTTTCATTCGTTAAATTGCGTGGAAATATATATTACACTTGTGCACTTTCTCTTCTAAACAACCGATTTGAAGGGGTTACATTTAAATAACAATAGTACGGAATTAGAGCACAAAATTCGCTTGATATGCTAGCCAATACACAATAAAATTCTAGTCTGAAATTTGCTGTATCATTTTAACACTTTCGTTGTCATATCTATCATCATCTTACATCTATCAGTCAACTTGAATATCAGACAATACATTTAGTCCATTGTAAACTTGTTTAAATATATCAACCCCTTTCGCTTCATGTTTTGTGGAATTCACAAGTGTTATTTTTTCAGTTCTATGTGACAAATGCTTCATCAAATGATCGACCGGTTGTTGGAGTATTGTCTCACAATTATGCACGTTTTCCTCATTGAATATTTAAAATAAAAAATGAAATTGTTCCATTACACAATCCATGCACTGTACGCACATGTTAAAATCTAGAATGAAAAAGATACTTTAAACACACACATTGTTCAATGTTTAAAAAACACACATGAAGCAAGTGTATATATGTTTTTTATTTCAAATTGTATACTACACACTGTAGAGTTTCATTAACAAAGAGAATATCTTTTACTGATTTACCACAAAACCCAGCTCAATGAACTCAATTCAAATAACCGCAGTAAATTATTTAGTGCTATTTTACACCACGGATATATATTACTGCGGAACAGGAATCATATCCTCTTATTCATTTATTCACTTATTCACTTAACATGTAAGTGAAATGCGTATCAATTTTTGAGTAAACATAAAATTAGGGGAAAAACCAGTACTCGAAACACGGGCAAGTTCACATTGAATTCAGTAAGCGAAATGTGAAATTGTAAAATTGCGGTGAAAACAAACGAGGGTCGCACATTCGTACTGCAATCAACAAAGGACTAGATCGTTTATCTCGTTGGACTGGCGCAATAAAAATAAACAATAAACTATAATTCTATGATTTTGCACAAGTGAAAATATGTGCACAATTAAACGGATATTTTGTGTTTCATTTCTCTCCGGATTTTGATTTCAATAACATGCCGTTAATTCAATAAAGGCCCTTGTAGGTTACAATCAACAAATGCAATCGTTTTTTTTTTTTAACATTGTAAAAATACGATTAGGAGATTCTATCTTTTTTTCCATACAACATTTGTTTAGTAAATTTCATTATGAAAAGAGAAGAAAAATCGGTAGAAACCATTCAACACGCAATCGATTTTTTACTTTCTAAAAAAACCATTAATTGTGCATCAAAATAAGCAGTTGTTTCGTTTACATCACAATTATTCCTGTGAATTTTAAAGTGGGTCCCAGGCCATGTGCAGAAAATTTTTTTAAAGTCATTGCAAGTGACAAGTGAAATCAAATCTATAGTACAGATCGAGTCAATGTGTTGTTTTTTGCAACAAATAACTGCTAAAAAACTTGTTTGAACAAAGATATTTACTTTTCCCAACAGCAACAATAAGCGCACAATGCACTAATTTTCCTCAATTGTAGTTGGTCTTCATTTATGTTTTGTTCAGCCAATTCCGGTTTTATTGCGGCGCGAAAAATTTACTGGAATTTTAAAGGGTCCGGTCGAATGGTTTTTTATGTTCACATTTTAAAAAAAGTGCAATTTGTTCTAGTTGCGGTTTTGAAAAAGTGAAACACAAATTTATAATAGCGCCATGTGTGATTAATATAATCATGTGTGAAAAACCATAAATCTGTTTGCATTCAAAATAAATCGATTCTGTGGTCATGTACTACATACATATGAAACCGTCGATCAGTCATGAAATTTATGAAAAATTTGTCTTTACGCCCATGTAATAACAAGTGCAATTTTTCACCATTGCTATGGGTCGACGCAAAATTTATGACCATCATTTTACCCACTTGATACTAAATGCAATTTCATTGGATTTTATGGATAATTCAATTTTATGGCTTTTGGCAAATTTTAATTGAAAATATGTTGAAAATAAATCTTAAAAGTTCGCTCAGACAATGAAATTTAATTGCATTTAAAATGTAGCTGTTGCACAATCAATATTGCCGCTGTAATTCACCTACATTGATTGGCTAGTGTTGTTGTACAAATTGTCATTCAAAATGGCATAAAAATGATTTACAAGAAATGGAAATATTGAAACGTACCGTAAATTGTATTTAAATTCAAATAAATGGAAATTTACATTGGTTCTTACCAGGGATTAGCTTGCTTTATGATTTTTATCACCATTCAAAATGTCTATGATGAGTTTATGAACGTATATTTGAATTGAGAAGCGGTATAGTGGAAGAAAATGTTCAAATATAACTTAGAACATTAACATGAATTCTGTAAATATTTGAATTTCGAGAGAGATTATTTTGGCAAACAGTTATTTTGATAAATTTCAATAAAACTCTCTCTCTCTCTCTCTCGCTCTCGCTCTCGCTCTCTCTCTCTCTCTCTCTCTCTCTCTCTCTCTCTCTTTGTGTGTGTGTGTGTGTGCATTGAAATTTCTTGATATTAATTTTTTTCATCACGTCGATAATATTATGCTGTATCAAATCCTCATAGAAATTGATCTTAATTTGAAATCTAAGTATGGATTTTATTATGCTGAACTCGATAAAATCGAACATATCTTATTTTCCCGCTTAAAAAATGCGCCACATGAAAAAAACGTTTGAAGCAAATACTATCCTAAAAGTGAAAAAAAATCGAGCTAATCATCGTTTTTATTGAGTCTCTTTATTTTTTGTGTCTTTTTTATTCACCATTTTCAATGTCAGATAAGTTGAACTAGATACCAAAGAGTAGATTAAATGTCCAAAAGGGGTTGAGTGTATGTTCGTTTCTGTTGTTGCTTTATGATTACCCTTCTTATTCAAATTTAACCCTAAAATGTGTGTTTTTGGATGAAACCTTTGAAATGGTGTATGAACTTGCATCATATGAATCTACTCATAAATGTTAACCTTAATAACAATTGTATGTTATTTATGTGAATGCACTATTTTTTGTTTTCATAGACGGTTTTTTTTATTATATTTATCAGACGAACAATCTGCTCTAGTTAACGCTCTTGGGTTGAGTATTAACGAAGCAAAAGAAGATTTTGTGGAAATGTGTTTCAGTTTTTATGACTCTGGATCGTTTTTTAACAATCTAATAAATTGTCATATGGTTAAGTGTCAAGGGTTAATCATGTGTTAGTTATTTTTGCATTATTGAAATCAAAATACTAAGAAATTCACTTGATCAATTCACTAAATTTGACGCTTTTTCTAATTGTTTATATAGACTCGTATTCGCTTTATCATTTAGTTTTTTCCATATGAGAAATTTATCCCTCACATCTTTCTGGATAATATTTAACATTTTGTGACAAAGAATATTCAAATCCCACTCAAAAATGAAGAGTTAATGAATGGGAAATCTTTTTTACGCGTTCTTTTGAGAATATAGAAAAATATTATTTTTCCAATTCGTTGTAGCAGATGTCGAAAAAAGAACATAATTTCATCATATGCTTTATATAATCCAAAAATATTGTTCTGCATCTTTTGCTTCAAATTAACATAGATTTAAAATTTCATTTCATGAAAAATATGTTTAAAACAAAGTAAATGTGAACAAAAATTTGATCTTATTTTCTGACGACACAGAATTAAAAAAGAATGTTTTCTTTTTGAAGTGGATTCATTGATGTTCTAAAAAAATATTTACGAAGAAACTCAAGTGATTAAAATGTTAAATTGAAAAACACATGTTAGAATGATATATACATAGCGCGTAAAATAGAAATTCATTGCATATGTCCATTTAAGAGAGTGTGGAAAATGGGCAAAGAGTTAAGAACTGACAGGAAAATACGTACGGTACTTTCAGAATAACACCTTGTAATTTAAATTTCAATTTATATGTTGCGCGACGGTTGTCTTTAATTTGAAAACTATCTATCTTCAAACTGTTTCTTTTCTTGTTTAAATGTTTCTTCAGTTCCATTGTATTATTCGTTCAATGTGTCTTAGAATCAAATTGTGAACATAGGGAAGTGAATATATATTGTTTGTTTGCATTCAGAATTAAGATGGCCGGGGTGCTTTTCAAAAAGATATAAATGCAAAAGCTGAAGTAAGAGCAGCTGCGTTCTGCAAACAAAAAATAATCATTGAATAAAGTAGATTTTTTCTTCTTTGTTGCGTGAACATAAAGCAAGATCGAACGAAATATAATTGCGTTTTGTGCTATATATGATTGTCAAGAGAGAGTTTTAATTTTTAATTTTTTTTTTTTTTTTCGAAAAATGTTCTTCATTCTCATAATTATCAACATTTCCAATTTCTTTTGAATTTGAGTTAATACTTTTATTATACTTTTATCTTTTTCCATAAAAAATTCCTTTTGCTACAAAAAAAAAAAACAAACATAATTGAATGAAATCGAAATTGAAGCCACAATTTATAAAAAAAATTAATTTAAAAAAATGATAAGTACAGATGAAGTGTTAAAATTAATAGTATTTCAGCTCCCCAATGTTGTAAATTATGCAGTATAATTATGCTGTAAGCTAGAAAACTATTGTTCTTCATTTATTTGGGTTTAATTCTGGGTTCATTCTTGATGATCCGGGATGTTGATTGGAGATTTACTCACTAGACCGGGTGGGATTCCTTGTTGCTGCAAAATTGAAAGGGCGGAAACAGTTGGCATTAATCCAGCAGATTGTGGTCGTAATATTGGTGTTGCAGCGCTGTGTGGAGCATCATGTGGTGTCGTGCTATGAGCTGGTTGCAATGCTCCCGAATAATAAGCGCCATTCGATCCTTCCATATTGAAGTATTCCTTATTGACACAATTCCGTAACGCATCTGGAATAATACCAACAATAGCTCTTCTCATTTCACTGGCTGCCATTTCACGTAGTTCGGCTGCTGATGCTTCGCTGTAAAAAGCAGCATGTGGCGTGCAAATCAAATTTGGAGCATCTTTAAGAGCACCCTGGAATACATTATATGGTTCATTTTCATGGACATCAATGGCAGCAGCTCTTATCCGTCCTTGTTTCAATGCTACCGCCAAAGCGTCTTCATCAATTAAACCACCGCGTGCTGTATTCACTAAAAATGCACCAGGTCGCATTTGTTTGATAGTAAATTCATTAATTAAATGATGATTGTGTTCATTAAGTGTACAATGTAGTGAAACACAATCGGATTGAAACAGCAAATCTTGCAATGTATATACTCGAGTGATGCCAAGAGCTCTATCAATGCCATCTGGAAGATATGGATCATAGAAGATAACATTTAAACCGAAAACTTTAGCGCGCAATGCAACAGCGCTACCAATTCGTCCCAAACCAACTAAACCAAGTGTATCTCCACGAATTCGGGCACAACCTTGAGCGGCTTCTCGTACTTGATCAGGACCGGTGAATTTCTTTCCTTCTTGCACCATATTTGCCAACCAATATGATCGACGATATAAGTTTAAAATAAAACATATTGTCGTGTCCGCTACTTCTTCTAAACCAAATTCTGGCACATCACAAACAGCAATACCCAATTCTCCAGCTGCTTTAATATCTATATTATCCGTACCGCTTCCAATACGCACTATGACTCGAAGTGATTTGAATTTTTCCAAGTCTTCTTTCGTTAATGTTATAGTATGCCACATAAGTGCGCCCGTTGCTTCATTCAATACTTTTTCATGGATTTCAGATGTACTTTGTGCATCACAAAAAGCGACTGTTGCAACATCTTTTAGAATCGGCATTTCGATGGCGCAGTCGCGGCCATCCAACAGAGCTACTAATGGCCTTGGTCCATTGACAATCGGAACACGTGTATCGCTTCGTTTAAGTTTCGACAACATTTCGTTTGCTAACAATTTCTTTTGGTATTGATGACAGTCAATAATTTGAAACTGAACTTTTAATTAAACTTTTTTTTCGATTTTATTTTTTGCTATTAAAAAATGCGCTTTAAGTACACTCGGTGTTGTATTTAAACTTCCGTGAATTTTAAAATCGGTCAATTCGATGCTTCTTGCTCGAGTGCCAGTGCAGAACTAACTTTTATTTGTTTCTATGTATATTTATCCTAAAATATACATTGTTTGGGATGAGTGTCAAAGTCTATTGATGCACATGTGTAATTAGGATTGACGTTGAACTCTATTTATGTATTAGTGTTATAAATGTACTACCTGACAAAATATAGAATGTCGAAGAAAGTTATGTTGATTTAAAACTTTTTCTACATAATGCATATTGAAGAAAAATATCATAAATGCAATACTATATGCAAAATACCAGATAGTTTGGTTAAATATATTGGTCTGTACATTTATTTATCTACATGGAAAATACATTTCATCTTTTATACCAATATTCTTTTCGAAATATTAACTAAGGTACATTTTACCATAAATTTCAACGAAACAAAACAAAACAAAACCTAACAGTTCTTCCTTTGCCTATTAATATGTATTTGAAAATTGAACTCGGATTTGTAATGTTAACATAGCTTTGGGATTTTTTTCCAAGAAGTCATCTCTGCAGGCAAAATACCAGATATTTAATTATAAAAATTTATCACGTCAACATTTTGAAAATAAAAAAGACCAATAGTATACTTTTACTATGACATATGGGATGATTCGCGGTTTGATGAAAAAAAGTAATAAAATTCAAACAAACACACTACTCATAATTGCATTTGAATCTAATCTGCATTCTTTTGATATTTATTATATTTCGATGTTGTTTAATAAAACATCTCACTCCCTTTGTAAAAGTGCACCAGCAAAACTGAACATGTTTCGATAAGAACAATTTTTTTTTGTAATCGCATAAGTGCATGTGTTAAGTAATTAAGAAACAGCCATAGGCTGTCTCACATCCACACGCATCAATGTTAGTCAATTGTTAGTCTATTCATGAATGCATTAAAATAACAATAACATCGAAAAAATATTAATAAAAAGTAACTGAATGGAATACGAGCATCGATTGTCACACGAGTGAGCGGACATCAATTGTGGAGGGAAAAATATGGGCATGCGACATAAAACAAACGAATATGCAAATAACAAAACAAAGACTAAAGCAAAAAAGGCAGCGTATGGCAGTGAAGATCGTAAGAACAATGTGGCAAATAGAGTGCATATGTGGTCTCATATGTAGGGTCAATCATATTTGTAGCAGACTTTATGGTTCACAAATCAGGTCACGCTCACAAACATGCTGTTACTGTTTTGCCTTGTTGTTTTCATCATTTTGCTGTGTTGCCGTCAAGTCGTATCATCTTTTTATAGTCTCAGAATGCATTTTCGAATTTTTCCTTCCATCTTGCCAAGTTTTGTTTTCGCATTCTTTGATGTGCTATTCTTTTTTTTGGCGCTATTCGATCTCCAAAGAAATGCGTCAATTGGTAAACGAGAAATATTTGTTGCCATTCTTTCTCACTGTTTCCACTTCGAGGGTTCGATGGTTGCATTTTTTGCAAATCAATTCGGAATGACATATTGGTCTTACACTATAATTTTACACACATTGCGTTGCTCCGCGTCATTTCTATTGTGTTTGAATTTTTTTTGCTAACAATATAATACTAATGGAGAGTAAAACAGATCATATATTTGGGCACTGATGGTTGCTTTTTATGCATTTCTAAGTAGATTATGTTTTCGCCTTATTTGCGGTTGATTGACTCACATTGTTGACCAAAAAAAAACACAATTTTTTTATCAATTGAGCGCAAGAGGTCAAACGATTGATTTATGGATTTGATTTGACTTTCAATGATGTGCTAAAATGATGTACTATATATAGAAGGGAAACGAATGTATACAATATATTCAGTATTTGCTTTTATGCAAATGATATAATTCAATCAAGTATCAGAATATTTCACAAGTGTTACTTCTGTTTGGAATAATATATTATGCAGTATTTTCCCCCTTTCTGCAATCTACAACAGAGGATCTGATTTTATTTCGATTCGATTCGATTGTGTTTCAATGAATTACTCATTGAACAAATATTTTAGATTTATATCGATAGAAAATGCAAATTTTATTGTATTATAACATTTAAAGAACACTCATTCTGGGCGTGTTTAGATAATTTTCACTGATAAATTTGTCACACTTACGCAAATACTACTCGAAATTGAAACATCAATTCAAGTGATACATACTAATCCACTCTATCAACGTATTAAAATGAGTTTACAAACAAATGACTACTTTCCATTTTAACTTCAAACTATTTCAATTTCTGAACCAATCACAAATAAATTCGAATCAGATGTAATGTAAAGAATAAAATAACAAATAACGGAATATTCAGTTGACAAAAAATTCAAATGCTATTTAGTTATTTTTCATTGATCTGTCAATATTTAATCCTTTCGATTATGTTTTTTTTTTCCTTACAGCGTAACGGTACCTGGGTATCAAGGGAATCTGCAAGCGGCAATCGCACACACATCAAATTTGGCATCTTGGGAACGTTTTGGCGTAGAAATGATCTTAACATTTATTGTAGTATTGGCTTATTTCATGTCAACTGATTCATACAAATCGTATTTTGGTGTATCATCATTGTCCATTGGTGCTGCCTACAGTGCATGCAGTTTCGTTTCCGTAAGTAAAAATTGATGGAAAATAACTAAATACTTCAATTTACTATTGAGAGAAACATTAATACTGAAAAAATGCACGCGTCGAATGACGAATAAAAAGAACTGTAGAAAAAATCGTTACAAAAAAAAAACCAATCAAGCGATTTTTGTTGGAAGAAGAGGATATAAAGAGAGAAGGAGCAAAACTAACGTAAATGAAAAAAAAAACGATAAGGAGAACAGGCAAGCTGGCATACTCCACGCATGTGGTTATTCAAAGTGAATTCGTTATACCCGTTTATATACAGATTTATTGTTGAAGCAAAAAGACAGAAAACAACATAAAAACTGATTTCTTTTTCTTCTGCGTTTCACAAACGGCACACCTGCCATTTAGGAATTTTCGAACATTTTGCTCCTTACACAACAAATGTATAAAGCAGTTGAACAGTCCCTGTTTACCTCGAAGTTTTTGTAATTTTTCCTTAAGCAGTGATTAAGAAGAAGAAAGTCAGAAACTGTCGTGTTTTAGCCCAGAGTTTTTTCGTTATATCTGATGAAAACCTGATTGTAGCATTTTTTTTATTGCCAAAAATTTTGCACTTGATTATACAAATGAAATGAATAAATGTCGACGATCACTTTCTTTTGCAACTTATTTCATTGTCATTCGTTGTTTTCAAGCATCGGTTTAATAAAAATATTTTTTATTTTCTACAATCAAGGCAAATTGCAAGAAAAAGTAAAGCTATTCCTTTTTTAGTACAAATATTTTTGTTGCAATAACGCATCTACCTCTCTCGTTATTTTGAATTCATCTCTTTTTATTCAAAAGCAATTCGGGTTTTGTCTTTTTCAAACAATGCCGATAAATGTTTTTTTTTTACCTTGAACAAAATGAATGGTATGAAAAAAACACAGGTAAAATTTTCGACAATATCAAATCATTATTTGAAATCGAAAAGGATGTTTGAACAAAAGGAGAGAAAATATTGTCTACGTTTCTTCGTTATACCATGATCCAAAACTCTGCGTTCTGAAAGTATTAGAAAGAAGTGAAATATTGTATTGAAGTTGCATTACAATTCTGTTTGTATGCAGACAACGCTCCATTATGCCAATGTTAATGCATTTGTATGGAATTATGAAATAAAGTAAAATCATATGCAATTGAATGTGATGTGCTATATTTCTTCCATTAGTTGTCAACAAATCAGTAGCAAATATTTGTTTTCATAAAATTCAACCATTATAAATTATAAACCTTAACTTTTTTCAAATGTATTTGCAATGTTTGGCTTTTCCAAGAATAGAAGCATTTTCATCATTCGTTGTTATTATGCTTTCATATAAGAAATGGTCATACTGGTCATCGAGTATTCTACAACATGAACGTAACTATATCTATACAAACAAGGTGTTCAAATATTATATTTAATGAATTATAACTACGAATAGTGTCATCAATTCGCTAGAGCAAAGAAAACGAACACAAAAAAAAATAAAGCCTTAAGTTTACAGTTGGTTTATTGTGAAACCATTCTATTGAACAAATAATAAAAATCGGCCAGAATGACACGATAAAAGAAAATATCAAGGAGGATGCAGCATAGAAAATTGCTCAAACAAAAGATCACAAGAGAAGAAGCATCTTTTGTGAGTTTTCGCTATCATTTATATTTACGTTCCATGAATAAAAGTCTTTTTTAAAAATGTATTTAAAATAGTCGATGGTGGTATTTCTTTGAAAAAAATTTCCTGTGCACAACTGCGCACGGAATAAGTAAAGGAAATCGAAAATATTAAATTACGCATTCGAATAACTGTGATATCTTGTATTTGAAAGTATTTTTGTACATTTCTCTCTAAAAAAATTATTAAGAAATTTCATATAAAATAAGAAATATATATTAAAATGAAGAAAAAAAATGTTAATTCTATTTTTATTTTTATTTTTATTTACAGATGCCATACTTAAATCCTGCACGATCATTGGGACCATCATTCGTTTTGAATCGTTGGGAAAATCATTGGGTCTACTGGATCGGGCCACTCGTCGGAGGTGCAATTTCTGGCATATTTTATCAATATGTTTTTAGCCCACGACGTGCATTCAAATTTAACAAAGACCTTGAAAATGATTCTGCATGTATTTCTGACGATGATACAAACTCCGATTTGGATTTGGACAAATTAAATATGCCACAGTCAAAATTCCATGGTTCAAGCTATCGATCACCATCAGGTACAATGCAACAACAAAATGGATATTGTCAAAATCTCTATACAAGCGAAATTGGTTCGAAGGCTGAACAACTCGAACCCATTTATGGGGGCACACGTTCAATGTATTGCAAATCACCACCATTAACTCGTGCAAATTTGAACCGTTCACAATCAGTCTATACAAAAAGTAATACTGCCATTAATCGTGAATTTTTGCCAAGAGGTGGACCACTTGTACCAGCTCAAAGCTTATATCCGCTTCGTGTAAATGCTCAAAATTCACATTTACAAAACCAAAATGTACAAAATCAAATGCAACAACGTTCAGAGAGTATTTATGGAATTCGTAGTTCAATGCGTCATGAACAGCGTCCAATGCAAACTCAACAGCATTCAGAAAATGCTGTCGCTAGCTTCCAATCTGTGTATGGAACACGAAACAATCCAAGTCCAGGCAACGATTTATGTAAATTTGAACGTGAAGGTCCTCGTGATGATCAAAAAATGTATTCGAATCGTCGCCCAGAATCTGTTTATGGAATGACAAATAAACGTCCGGGCCAAGCAACTCAATGTGCATCAGATGATAGCTCATATGGTTCATATCCTCCATCTTCATCAACACCAAATACACAATCGGCCAATCGTACGCAACCAAACTGTGAACAAATGATTTTCACTAATTATGGACAAACACAGCCATCGAATGCTTCAATGCGAACTGAAATTCGATCGGAACGTAAACCGTCCATGAATTCCGGAGTAGAGCAACGAGTAAACTATGGGCAAACACAAATTCAATCGAAACCTATGCATAGTGGGAACAATAATGGTGCTCCATTGACGCATCAAATGACTAGACCTTGAATTCTCTTTGATTTAATTTGATTATGTAGATAATTTATTTATTAAATAGTCGACTGCTTTAGGATAGGCCCATTTTAGCACAATCATTTCAACCATTTGGCACAAATACAATAAAAACCAAGACTATATATATACTCATATAATTAATTTAATATCAGGTTACCACATAAAAAAAAACATTCAAAAATATTTAAAATCAATAAATTCCGATACTGATTCTAATAATATACAGCAGAATTCAATAAATTTTTATATTTGGCTGTAAATATATATATGTTTAATTGAATTGATTAACATTAAGACATTTGTAGTTAATATACGAGATAGAATTTTTTTTACATCCTTAGCATTAATTTTGAAATTATATCGTGTTCAAAAAATATGAAAGAAAATACACAAATAAAATAGAAAAAAAAAAAAATAAAAATAAAAATGACATGAATTTTATTGTGCTTTGTTTATATGTTATTCATGTTTTTCGTTGCAAATCAAATATTTCATGGTATTTTGATATTTTTGGTACAAGTGTATAAACATCGCATACATAGTCCGTAGGAACCCAAGCTCTCGTAAAATTCAAATTGACAATTGAGCTTCATGTTTGAGGGCAGCACTAGTAAATCATAGCAACGATGCCGATGATTTGACATTTGTATTTAATTACAAATAGATTCTTACTGTATACGAAGCATTCTTGTTTGATGAACATTTACGTGGTTCTTTTTAAATAAATACTCACAAATCTACTTGTGATTGTGTGTAAACAGCAGTTAAATTAGGTACATTAGTGAATATTTATTATAAAACAAGTGGAAAAAGTAGTTTTAGGTGTCAAAATATATGTTCGAAAAATCACTACGTTTAATGTATAAAAAAAAGTTTGGTTATGTCAATTGGAATTTGTTTAAAAATATTTCGCTCAATTTTCCATATTTGAAACATAAATAATATAATTGAACAATTTAACTATGTTTACTATGGTCATTTCTTTAACAGGAGATGAATCTTCCGCCGGGCAATGTTCAACCAATGCCAATGGCAAGTGGTTTTCCTGTTCCTGTGTTTAGTATGCCACCGCCGGCTTTTCCACCACCAACAACCTGTGAATGGTCCGAACACAAGTCTCCTGATGGTCGAACATACTATTATAACAGCATAACAAAGCAAAGCGCTTGGGAAAAACCAGATGAATTGAAAACAAATTCTGAAAAATTGCTCTCTGCTTGTCCATGGAAAGAATATTGTTCAGATAATGGAAAACATTATTATTATCATGTAACTACAAAAGAGTCACGATGGGATATTCCAGCAGAATTGGAAGAAATTAAGAAAAAAATCGCCGAAGACGAGTTAGTATTTAGATGAAAAAGAATTTCTTTTATAATTGGTTTTTTCAATAAATTTTCATTCTTAATAGACGTGCGGCAAATGCTGCCAGGGCAATGGCCGCATTAACATCATCCACAATGTCAAGTGTTTTTCCTCCAATTGCAGCTGCAATGCCATTAATTCCACCGATGGCCAGTGTTCCTCCAGTTCTTCAAAAAGGTAACAAAATACTATTCTACTACTAAAAAGATTGTTGAGTTTATGTATATATATATATAAATACGTATTAATTTTTATCACAGTGAATACATCAAATCCCAGTTCACCCGCAGAAAATGGAATCGATTCCAATGAAAATTCATCATCTGCATTAGACCAAGCAATGGCAGCGACACTAGCTGCTATTGAAATTCCTGAATCGCAAGACAAAAATGGTATAGAGATTGTTTTATTAAATAAAATTATCGCATGAATTATATACAAATTTTATTATTTTAGATATTGATAATGATGCCAATAGGTCAATTCCAAGTCCAGAGCAGCCAAAACTTGAATTCAAAGATAAAAAGGAAGCTATAGAAGCATTTAAAGATTTGCTTAGAGAAAAGAATGTACCATCAAATTCAACGTGGGACAATTGCATGAAGATCATTTCAAAGGATCCACGATATGCAAGCTTTAAAAATTTAAACGAAAGAAAACAAGCATTCAATTCATACAAAGCACAAAAATTAAAGGACGAACGTGAAGAACAACGTCTAAGAGCTAAAAAAGCTAAAGAAGATTTAGAAAAATTTCTCATGAGTTGTGATAAAATATCATCGACTACGAAATATTACAAATGTGACGAAATGTTTGCCAATCAAAAAATATGGAGTAATGTGCCCGATCAGGATCGTCGCGATATTTATGAAGATTGTATGTTTAATTTGGCAAAGCGTGAAAAGGACGAGGCACGTGTAATGAAAAAACGAAATATGCGTGTTTTATCGGAAGTGCTCGAATCAATGACGTCAATAACATACCAAACGACATGGTCTGAAGCGCAGATGATGTTACTTGAAAATGATGCATTCAAAAATGATGTTAATTTACTTGGAATGGACAAAGAGGATGCTCTTATTGTATTTGAAGAGCATATTAGAACACAAGAACGTGAGGAAATTGAAGAAAAAGATCGTGAAAAGAAGCGAATTAAACGTTTGCAACGTAAAAATCGTGATGCATTTTTGGCATTACTCGATTCATTGCATGAAGAAGGGAAATTAACTTCAATGTCATTGTGGGTTGAGCTTTACCCACTTATATCTGCTGATCTTCGTTTCTCGGCAATGCTTGGTCAACCGGGATCAACACCACTAGATTTGTTCAAATTTTACGTAGAAAATCTGAAAGCTAGATTCCACGATGAGAAGAAAATTATCAAAGAAATTTTAAAAGAAGCTGATTTCTCAGTCAAGGCTGAAACCACTTTTGAACAATTTGCAACGGTTGTTTGCGAGGACAAACGCTCGGCAACACTGGATGCAGGCAATGTAAAATTAACATATAATTCAATGCTAGAGAAAGCAGAAGCAATCCAAAAGGAGCGGTTACGCGAAGAATCAAAACGATTACGTAAATTAGAGAATGAACTGAAACAAAATTGGTTAGATGCAGGCCTTACATCTGAATCGAGCTGGGAAGTGGCCAAAAAAGTCGTTATCAATACAGAAGTGTATGACACATATGCAAAAGATGCATCTGTTGAAAAGCTTTGGGATGATTTCATTCGTGAAACTGAAGACTCGTGCACACATCATCATTCGCGATCAAGAAAATCAAAGAAGAATAAAAAACATAAGAAACGCTCTCGATCAAGTTCGAAATCGGTATATAAATGCTAAAAATAAATTGTAATAAATCTAACAAAACATTAATATTTTTGATATTTATTAGGTTTCTGAGCTATCTGAGGTCGAATATGAGAAAGTTAAAAAGTCAAAACGTTCAAGGTCGCGTTCCGTAAGTGTTTTTGCAAGAAGTAGCATGCAGTACACATTTATTTGGTTTTTTTTTTTCAATAATTGATTAACTGGCCATATTTCAGAGATCAACCAGCACAATAAGTTCATCTAGTGAAAAAAGAAAGAAGTCCAAAAAGAAGAAGCATCGTAAACACTCTCGATCGGTAAAAAGCTTATCTTGAATCTTCATTTTGCTTGGAATATTCAGTTCAAATTAAATTTTCTTCGGATTAGATTTCATTTGAGTCTCCAATGCATGTACAATCGGCCGATAAATTGTCGCCAATGCTAGAACCATTGTCACCAGCGACACCAACAACGCCAGAAAAGAAGAAAAAAAAGAAGGACAAGAAAAAAAAGCACAAAGAAGGTAAACGATCAGTTAGCGGAACACCACCTCCAATGCCAACAAATCGAGATGGTAAACCAAATTTTTCCAAAGTTTTCTGGAAATTCTAATAAAACGATTCAATCATAGATTCTCCGTCGACGAAAAACCCAGATGATCAAGCGCTTAGCGAATCTGAATTGGAATCACGGCGAGCAGCACTATTGGCACAACTTAATATGCAAATGGATGAATAGGCAAATTGATTTAAGTAATTTCTTCAAATTGTCAAATTAATAAATAGTTTCTATAACGCGATATTTTTTAAAATTCATAATTCCAAATAATTTTGCTTAGGGAACCGTGTCGCTTACCAAAATTCGTAAAAATAAAATCACACATAAGAAAACATGAAACAAGTTCATTTAAATTCGTTTTTTTTATTCACAGTACATTTTTATTTGGTGTCTTCAACAATTAGTTTTTAACAAAAAAAAAAAATTGAAAAAAGGTACGATATCTCTGTTACATAGATTTCTTTGTTTTTAAGAAAAATAAATGAACTTTGTAACAAGTGATGAAATATGATAGGATTTCATTTACATTTTTGGAGGCTAATTTAACATTGATCGTACTCAAATTTCATGAAAATATTAAGAGATTTATCTTTAAAAAAAATATCAAAATTCTTTGGAACATAGAAAAGATTACACAATGTTCTCTTTCATTTCATCAAAATCTATACTTATGATCATTTTCAATTTCCTGTTTTAAACAGATATTTAAATTATAAAAAGGAATACAAAAAAAAATTATACAAAATATATATATTTCATTACGATTTGTTAATGGTGAATAATTGTGCATTGAGATTGCATGCTAATTAATGTTTGTGCAGAAAAGATGTTCAGTCGAAATTGCTTGTGTAGTGCCGCGTATGTTCAGCTTTTATATTTGGTTAACACGTCTCACTCGTAAGCCACTTGGCTTTTGTTTACCTTTAGCTCGATTTTGCGGTGTCTTTGGTGAAGCAATGCTTTTGTACCTTTGAATTCTATAATTAAAAGAATGTGCGAATGATAATGAGTGAAAGTGATAGACTGTGTGAATTCTTTTGTAAGTATAGTTTAGCTAGTTTGTTTTGAAAATGTTACATCACAGTTAATGTTTTAGGTTAGAAACTATCCCTGCAACTAGTTCTTACTCTATTTAGAAGGAGTGAAAATATGTTATTATTTGAAAAAATGTTATTCATAGCTTCAATATTTTCAATATGTTAGTTGAGTGTAACGTATTAGCTGTTAAATTGGCGCTTAGAGTAAACTTACATTTCCGCATTTATAGCGGCTAATTCTTTTTTCCAAAGATCACGGAAATCAATACAAAAATTGGTCCACAGTTCAAAAAACTGGATTGGCGTACAATCGTCGATAGTACCAGTTTTTGGTATGTGCTTGAAATAGTCTAACATTTCTCGAAAGATGATCTTGCATGTTTTTAGCTGCTGAAACTGGTAATCAATTTTATTGGTAGCATTTTGAACAAAATCTTCGGAAATATTTTTGAATGGCTGTATATTTTCCTCCGTTGATGAATCGATGACAATATTCATCTTTTGTTTGATATCTGTATGGAAATTCATTTTCGAATAAATTCAAAATGTTTTTTAAAAAATTCATTTGAATTACCCTCTAAACTTTTGAAAAGCTGCTTGATTTCATCATTTAACATATCGAAATCGACAGTTGAAGCATTTTTTACATCGTCGGGATCTGGTAAAGGATAGATAATCTCCTTAGGTTTCAGTCCGTTTTGTCTTCGTTTACTAATGAATGTTTTTACAATAAAATGCAGTAACGTAATTTTCTTATCTTTGGATTTAACGTCTTTCAGTTTACTGAGTACATCTAGTCCAAAACCATCTGCTTGACCTCGATAACGATTTCCACCATTCATAAAATTGCCCAAAGTCAGAATAATTGCAAATAAATCGCCCAGATGATCATTTTCCACGAGAAATTCACACAAATTTTTAATTGTTTTAATTTTTTGTCCAATTTGTGTGTTTGACTCTTCAAATTCATTTCGAAATATGATGCACGCAATTCGTTCTGATGCACATGATATATCAGAGAACTTAAGAAGGAAATTTTCTGGACCATCTAATGGCATATTTGCATTCGTATTTTGCAATGCTTCTTTTATTGCTTCAAGCTCATCATTTGTGGCTTTGTGCTCAAGCAATTGCTGCAGCAAATCAATACCAATATTGGATAAATCCCAATTGTATATTGCTCGTTGAATTACTTGCGAATCGATACGATGTCGATACAAACTTTGCGAAAAAATTCCAACACTTTGCGAACGTTTGTGATCTAAAACTTTGATTACTGATTTTTTGGGTACTTTTGTCAGTTCTCTTGGTCTCTTTGGCGTTGCCTGGCGAGCAAATAGTTCTGTGAAATCATCTGCATTTTCTAAGACTGTTTCGTCTATTTTTTGCCACAATTTTTCTCGTTTTTTCCCTGTTGAAATAGTACATTCAGTTTCTTCTTTTTTTTCGGCTAATTTTTCACCGTTATCATCTCCATCTTCTTCCTCTTTTGGAATTAGAATTCGAGTCCAGAATAAATTAATCATTGGCTTTGGTGGGTGTTTTGCAGCTTTTCGTAGAGCTAATAAACAAATTCAATAAATTAATATAGCAAATCGAATTAAGGTAGTTTTTATTATAACTTACTATCGCTTTTGAACCACATATTTCCAGTCGGCAAAGGCAAGGGTGGTGGACCTGGAATTCCATTCATTGGTGGCGGCGGTGGGGGACAAAATGACGATGCATTCGATAAAATTGTCATATTTTGTGTGTTACTATGGACAATTGGCTGAGCCGTTGATGGAATCTCTTGAGCAATAGGTTTCTCAATAGTAGTTTTTATTGATTGTGTGTTGGATACTAAAGATAATGAGGTTGGAAGTGGTGGTGGTGGCGGTGGTGGTGGTGGTGGCGCTGGTTTCGATTCAATGATTTGTTTATTCGACTCGATATTAGGGGTAAAATGTGGTGAATTGTGGTGCACAGACATTCCTTCTGATTCTTTTATATCATCAGTTTGTACCGATGATTCAACATAGACTTTTCTCGTGTTTTTATCACAGTAGTGTTCTTTAAGTGTATCATTTTCTAAATGATAATTATTCTTATTATTAACTTTTGATTGATTATTAAGCTCCATTCGATTCTCAATCGCATGTTTTGCACCTGAATTAATTGACTCGATATTATTTTTCTGTGCATCATCTTCATTATTATTGTTATTAACAAGAACACTCCCCGATGCGAATTCACATGACAACAGTTTTGTTTTGATTGTGCTATCGTTCTCATATTTAATAGTTGTATCTTCTTCATATTCATGCCTACTTTGCATATATTCATTCTTTGGTCCATGGTGTTGTTGGCGTGACAATTCAATGTGAGTCCACTGGTACATTTTGTTTGGCTGTAAAATAAACAGTTAAAGAAAATTATCACGAAATGTAAATGTAAATTAGTACGTGTTTTTTTCACAAAATCTTACACAAAATTTATCCATGTACTCTTCACCATGATCAACGATTTGTTTCAAAACTCCAGCGGCAATTAAATGCGTACAAATCTCTGAAATAACCAGTTCAACAGTGTTCAAATTAACATCGGTCAATTCTAGAGAATTTGATATGGAGCTGCTCACCCAATTCACGAACAATTGGCCTGGAATTAGTTTAATATAAAATGTCTAAATCAATCTATATTCAATTTTTCAGTCATTGTATTGCTTGTAGTTGTTCAACTCAACTAATTTGTGATGTCAAGGGCATACTAGTATATGTCAGCTAATATCCAATCTTACTACATCTTTATCCCTATTCAACTGTTGTTTATCAATGAATATGACCCAGTAATAGCCATTTGGAATAATTTTTAAATCATTCACATCGAAAATTAATCAAAAAATTAAAATGAATGATGTATTAAACTATTTTGAATGATTTATCTATCATTGTTTAATATTTGTAATGAAATTAATTAAGCCAATAAACATTGAGAAATGTTGTATTCATTTAAGTTTAAGTGAACATATTCATATATAATAATTTAGGTTGAATAGATTATTCTATTTTCGTCAACACCTAAAATGATATTCCTTAAATTTATATCAACAAAGATTATGTCGTCCCATATAAAGGGATTGCAACAAAAAATCTAAAAATGTATCTTATACGAAGTTATCATAATACAAGTAAAACCGTAAAAAAGATAAATATTTGGTGCGCATTCTACTAAGTCCATTTCGATTGCATACAAAAACTTTTACAAAACATTTGTCACTTAGTCAGTCAGATATAAACAATGTTCGCTGATTACCTGTCTACAATTTTACATTGTTCGGTATTTTTTGTATTTGGCTTAATTTCATTTTATGATTGAAGCTGGAAAAAGATACGGTTCAGAAGAACGATCGCATAGAGTGAAGTGGTATAGTTATAAAAACATGAACATTCTTCATGATGTGATACGTAGAATGAAGTATTCTTCCTCTGATGCGATTGCACAAAGAAACAATGATATAAAATAATGTCTTTTGAGTGAATGTTTCACTTGATTTAATCAGTTTATTTACTGTATGCAATGTCATTTCATCTGAATAATCGGAAAACACATCGCAAATCATGTTTTCTTTTCATTTCATTTCTTTTCGTTTCTTATTTTGTTTGGATTTCTCTTCCTTCATCTGACAAATACAGATGAGATTTTTGAATGGCATAAAGAAACAGTTATTATTTTTACTGTACTGTCTACGTTTATCATTCAATAATTATTTTGTCATATCGTTTTCCGATTCCGACTGTCATTTTTGGTGAGATTACTTTTTTTTGCAGCTCACATTCGTAATCTGATAATAAACTTGGCCGTTATTCGACTTGCGATTGGATTGTTATCACAAAACATGTTTTCAATCGTATTTTATCGTAAAACATATATGGTTTCGGCATGATTAAGACACAATTTCATGAAATGAAATCATTTCTAAAGGTAATTGCAGACGATATTAGCCGATGAATTTATTTAGTTTATTTGTGTAACACTTTGCGTCATTTTCATATTTTTTCAAATATATCTACTTCGATTGAACTGAAATAAGAATAATATAGTTGTATTGTGATATAATTTTAAACATATACATTTTTTCATCCATTTTGTTGCAATGTCTTTTTTGTAGAGCAAATTATGTACTACAAACTAAAAGAAGTTTCTAAATAGATTCAGTTCAATGTCTCCCCCTTTCTCATTCAACCGATTGCTTTGCTTTGATGGGAGACAATAAGCTCTTTTTGAATGCATTTATGTTGATTATATGATGGCCCGAGCATTTCACTTGCATTCATTTTCATAGTCTTTGAATGCAAAATAGAGTTTAGTGCCCGGAAAAATTACTCAATGGGAACATATCATATTAGCATCTATTGTATGCGCTCATGTGTTCGTATGAGTGTTAAACAAACACAGGATGTGCCCGTGACGCCTGACAAATTTGTGTAGGTTTCGTTGCTGAAAACAATATAAAGTGACAATAAAAATTCAAAGTCAAATGCTATGAATTTTCAACACTCAGTTACCAGCTTTTTCTGGGCTAGTGATTCCATGATTGCTATACATAGTTTATTCGAAAAAAAAAAAAATTATTCAATCCATAAAAAATGTTCAGAATTTTAGTAGAAAAACGTCCAAGTGTTTTATATAATGTGATTTAAAGATCTCACTCAATATTATTATAGAACAAATTCAATTCGTTAAGTTGCTTCGTATAGATAGCTCGTTAATAGATTTGTTTCCATTCATTACGCTACAAAATCGTTTTATTGTTATGATTCTTCAAAAGATATCATTATAAATTTGACTTTGAGCAATTTGATGGTAAATATTGAGGATTGAATTCTACAAACAATTTATTATTTCTTTTTTGTCTACGTTGAAAGGAATTCAATAATAGCACATGGTTAAATGGCGATTGATTAAAAAAGTATATGGATTGAAAATGATCTAATAAAAATAACGTTGATAGTAAGACCTTTTTACCTTTAAATTGCTCAAACGCACTGAAATGTAATTTCTCTGGTACATATTGAGGACGTGCTTCTTTTTCAGTTGCGCATTCAATGTTGTTTATTTGATCGAACGTAAATGAAATTACTTTTTTTAGTACACTTCCGTCCTCTGGCGCAGGTATTGTTAATAGATTTGAATTTGATTGATGTTGGCCTTTTACACGAGTCGGTGTTGCCGGTGTTACATTCGATACAAAAACGTTTGTTTGATGTGTGTAGTGATTTCCATTTAATGCTCGTACATTATTATTATTTATGCAACGATCTTTTGGTGTTGCATCAATTACTGTCAGAGGAGAAATCAAAAGAAAAAAAATTGAACAATTAATTAGGTTGAAATCAATTTGATATCATAAACTATCTCATATTACTTTATCTTATGCGAAAGATCAGTATAAAAATCTATTTATAACTGAACTATTCCAACTCACCGTGAAAATCAGACACCTTTGGCGATAAATCGTGCAGTTCAACTTTTTTGATTCGCGACACATTGAAAATGCCATGATCGTAAACATCTTTTGTTATAATTGGAGTTGATGTCATCAACTGATGGGCTGGCTGTACAGACATCTCCATGAATGTTCTCAAACAATCTTTGTCAAATAGCCCCTCCTTACAAGTACAATGTTCTGGCTTATTGACTCTAACACCGTCTATATTACTAATATGTGAGTTTCGTAGTTTTGTTAAAAATTCACTGCTAGCATTCTTTAGTGGCCACAATCGTTCTCGAACCGATCGTGTTGCTGCAAGTAGACGAACCGATGCCTCAATACACGTTTCATAAACAGAATTCCTGGAGGAATTGGTGATCGTTTCATTGAATTCTTCCGAATCGGTGGCCAACGAATAAAATTCAGCCGCTGTGCTAAAATTATTATCTGGTGTCAAACTACTTCGTGGTGTCAGACTACTTCGTGGTGTCAAATATGCTGTGGTATACAATTTAGACGGTGTGCTTGACAAGCTCGAACTTTGTGAATCTGCTGCTGAGCGTATATTTAAAATTGGCGTTATGCATGTTGAGTCTGAAATTAAATAAAGTAAAATAAAATAAAATAAAATAAAAACAGAAATAAATAAACAATGAAAAACAATTATATCATTCCACATTTCCTCTACCACTATTGTATTCGACGAAAGCGATAACAGAGAGAAGAAGATTTATTGTTGTGCATGGTAATGCGAAATGTTAACGCAAATGAAACTCATTAATTAAATATATATGAACAACACGAAGCAACGCCAAAGATAAAATAAACTAAAGTTCAATATGTTAATTAATTGGGGCGCGAATGCGCAACGACTGAGCCACTGATTTGACTTTGAATTGCTAAAATCATTATCAAAATATTCACATCGCATTTTTCTCACATCTAGATTCCATTTTAGTGGCACATTTTTCACACACATACTTCTTTTTTTTTCTTCAAATTTTCAAGACTACATTGTTAGGGAATTTCTGATCGATTTGAAACTCGATTTTGTCATGTCATGTCATATTAATTCAATTTCAAAATCATTTGCATTCCTTCATAATCACTCAACATCATGAACTAAAGATTACATTCATGAATACGATTAGTAAAACAATTGTCCGAAATATTTGAATTAATGGCATCATCAAAGTGGCGGCAATAACCTCCGAACTACCATAGAATCATTTGTTCAATTCACTTCACATATATTAAATACCAATTCCGCATTTAACATTTTACATTTCACATTTTAGTTATCAAACACACATATCCATCATACTCGTCCAGTGAAAAATTGATTGCCGAAAAATACGGTGGAGCAAAAATGGTTTTGATATGTGCACGAATTAAAAAGTCCAGTTCAACAAACAGTAAAAAAAAAAACTAGCCATTTATGATCTTCAAGTCGATGTGGAATAATTACCCGAAAAGTAAAAGCAACAAAAAGTTGATTGCACTGTTTCGTTTTTTTAGTTCGTTTCTTTCTATTTTCACGTTGTCTTTTGATTCACTCTTTACCTAACACTATCAAAGATGAATGGAATGGACGGTCATAAAATCCATACACAAAAAAAAAAAAAAAAAATATTAATATACAGAAAAAACACGCACAACTAAGATTAAAATAAAAACATTCACTTTCAAGAATAATTTCAAATAATGTCCAAATGCAATGGAGTCGAATATGAATTGAAATCTTGTCATTATGAAATTAGAATCAAGCCTAAATGCGAATTATAAAAAAGAATTTCATCTAGTAGTCACCTATGTTTGTAGAATAGTTGCTCCTTGAAGTAGGTACAGTTTTTCATTTATTTAAAATGACAATACCAACTTTGCACTGTGATTACTCTTATCGATCGAATACACACTCAATACAAGTGATCGGCTGATGAACTTTTCACACAATTACTACTATTTTTCTTTGAAAAATACGTTATTTCTTATCAATATTGGTTCAAAAAATTCCAATTATTGAATCAAAAATCCAATTTTCTTTTAAAAATTAAAATAAACTTTTTCCAATTCCAACGGCTCTTTGGACCACTTTTGGCTGATCGTTAAAACCCTGTAGTAAATTTTCAGAGCGCACATGTAATGTGACGTTACGTTCACGAAGTTCAAACGTTAACTGAGTTAACAAGAAGCAACACGTTCACCAAACTATTGTCGACACAGCAACGATTCAATCGACAGTAGTAACATGCTGTGTAAAATCACACACTGAATCACAATTACAGAAATCAATTGAATAAATGAAAAAGCGAATACAAAAATAAAAACAAAACGCGCAGAGAGCGTTGAATATACAGACAAATGTTAAATAGATGATAGTTGTTGTTGTTGTTGTTGTTGTTGCTGTTGCATTTCATATACTGATTGCGTACACGCAAAAAAAAGGAATCACGAATGATATAAAGGTTCGTATCACACTAACAAATATACAAAATACTGTCTTCTTTTATGGTATAACTCGTTTACATGCATTCAGTTTATGCACAGTTGATAAACACTGTTTTGCGATGCGGAACTGTTTGCTTTATAGTGCATTTTATTTTCTTGAAAAATAATCGAAGCTCTTACAGAGACATTAATGGCAAATGACTTTGTAAAAATTTGTGGAAAGATGAATTTTATGTTTTTTTTTTATCCGAAACTACACTATGCAGTCAAAAATTAGCGTTACTTGAACCTGTTCCGGTTCTGGTTTTGTTTTTGCATCTCAGGGGAAATGCATTCTTTTTTTTTCATTCACCACAACTTGTACGTATTGTGCCAACGTTCTAATTTCTACAATATATTCAATGTGCATAAAACGATTAGATAAGTTAATTTGGTGCAATGCTACTGTATCCTAAGGTGAAAATCGAATTGAAATTCCAAAAAGAAAATATGTTATGAATTTTAACAATGAACATTTCATTTAATTTTTAGCTTTGCTTATATTTTTTATGGGCAAAGTATTGAAGACACTCTACAGCAGTTTTCTTTATCAAATCATATTAGTGAATGTATTTCTGTCATCACGCTATTGTTTTTTTTCTCATGTTGCTTTTGCTTTTGTTTTTGTATTCAAATGTGAGCATACATTTTCTTCTACATTTTTTAAAAATGGTTTCGCTCACTAAATGTTATTATCTTATATCAGTTGTTTTAATGAAGCTCTAGGCTCATTTTATTGCTTCAATGCGATTTTTGTTTTAAACAACCATGATGCTGTTCTTTCAATGTTAAAATCAATGTGTTTCTATCAACTTTATGCGATTCTTGTATTAAATGCTTAAATGATGAGAACCAAAACGACTCATGATCACAATAGACAGAATACTAGATAATAGGGTTAAACACATTCCATGGTATTTGTCTTTACGTTTATTTATCTTCGTATAATACCAATATGCGCGTTCATCTTTCAAGCCAATGTTATGAAACATTATGCGGTACATTTTACAGTGCCTATAAAAGAAACATTCCAGTTATTTTTTTTCGCCTGTTGTCATGTACTTGAAAATAGAATATGGAAAAAATATCGTACAAACGCAATGGATGACCGGTGTACACAATACCGGCTTTTTTTATTTATGTTCATGGAACATACATCTCTACGATACATGAAATGTTGAGTTGTATTACGGACTATGCACAAGTCGATGGCATGTTTGCTATGATGTGAACTTAGAAATAGCATTAGAAATGAAAATGGGAACAAAAAAATAGTAGCGTTCGCTTTTGCTTGACTCCGCACGACTTGGATTGTATTGTTTCTAATACAAATGAAATTTCACCATCACATAATTTTAGGAAATTCTCGTGATACACATTTTGTTATGTGTAAATAATTATACGATTTCAGCACCTTTGTGAGCACTTTTCAATCGTTAAATGGTGCTTGGTTCTGTGATTGTTCATAAAATGTACGTTTTTGTCGCATATTTTATTGGCTTCTGCATATAATTTATTATTCGCTATTTCGATATTAAAGAAATTAAACCTTTTGCAAATTGCATGCGAGTTGTATGCTTAATCACTAAATCCTTCTACTTTTTATTTCATTCCCAACGTTCACGTCAAGTCCACTTGGCGTTAAAAATTAATCAATAATTTCATGATGAGCATATTGAACTAGGTCAGTTATATATTTTCTGTAGCTGAAATAATTCAAAAGCAATGTATACAATCGAAATCCAATATGATGAACTTTTACCTAAACTATCGGGATTATTTCGTGGTGTCACGGTTCCAACATTTGAATTTGGTATCCGATCGTCATTTGATTCGCAAATAAAAAGCGGTGTTGAATATGAACGATGAATGGCTTGATTTTCCATCATATTAGCCATTTTGACCGATATTTCAAACATATACTATATACAATTTTGTTTTGAACTCTTACTTAACACAACTTCGATTTTATATTAACATACATAAATTACACAAAAATTATCAAAATGAACTAAACGTTTTCTCATTTCAATAAATATTTTGTTTTCTGCATACATAAAAATTACATTATTTGATTTAATTTTCGAAATAATATTCGTGAATTCTTTTTATCAGACACAGTTTACACAAAACAATTATAAAATCAATTATTTTAAGAGACGGACAAGCAAAACATTTAAAATTGTTGAATTTCAAAGTTTGACTGGAGCTAGATGAAAAATGAACATTGTGTTGTGGTAGTCGGTGTTTGTTCAACAGACGACGAACAAACGCAATCGGCGCTGTGACAGTTAGGTCGCATGAATTATGACGATATGTCCATTTCACTCTTTCAACTAGCAACAATCGTAGTGAAAATTCGATTGATTTGACTTTAAAATAATAACGTTCGGTTTTTAGTTTATGATGTATTTGAGTATTTTCCGTCTAAAGGAGAACCGATACATACATACTCACATATAGTACATACTCACAACTTACCGTTATTATTATATTAATTCACATTCTTTAACATTGTTATATTTGATTTATCCGAATAATCATAATCTTTTGGAAGTTTGGTTTTTATTCCAATGTGTAAAAGAGATTTTAGTCTAATCTTAATAATCTTTAATATTACCATTTCAATCAGTGTCAACTAATCTAAACACAAGTATAATTTATCTGAATAAAAGACATTTTTTTTTATTTTTTTTTTTATTTTTATTTTCGCTTTAATCGAATAAAAATATTCAATTTATCATTGATGTTTGATTCCATTTCCTTTGTTTATAAGTATGGTTCTGGGAATTCGAATGTAACTTCACGGCCAGTCAATTTCTTGTAAATTGAGGTGAATGTGTCGACCTGAAAGGAAAGAAATAAAAAAATCATTGGATAATCTGGATTTAATCATGATATTTATTTTAAAAATTCATTGAAAGTCTGAAATTGATTATATCCATTTCGTATATCTGATAATTCCATTTTGTATAGAAAAACAGTAAAGTTTTAGATGGAATGTTTTACTTTATGCCAAATATTTGGACACTTATTGATCTGGAGATTGACCATATAAGCAACACGATGGCAATGAATCATTTCGATCGATATTGGTCTTTATTGTTTACATTTTTTTTTTTTTTGCCAAATAAACATTGTTGTTTATCACATGTTTGATGAACTAAAGAGGGATGCACGATACCGATCTAATGATTTAGAGTAAAACTTTGATTTGCTTATTGTAAATGTAACCTCTTTTATTATCTCACAGATTCGGTAAAATCGAATCTATGTGTAAAGCGTAAGAGGCAAATTGATTTATGCCAAATATTTAGACACTCGTTGGTCATTAAAGTGGACCATACAAGCAACACGATGGCAATGTTTAGATAATCCAGATAAATATTTACCTTGTGTTCGATGGTTGTTTGTTGGTTTTTGTCCAAATGGACCTTAATCAATTGGGAACCATCCAACTTGACACGAATACGTTTGCCGACGATTTCAGCTGGGAATACCAAATCTTCCAAAATGGCATCGAAGACAGCAGTCAATGTTCGTGAACGTGGACGCTTCTGTTTCAATGGATTACGTGTATTACGTTGTGGTTTTGGTAAGATTTTACGTTCGGCGATGAACACAACATGTTTGCCAGAGAATTTCTTTTCCAATTCACGAACCAAACGGGTCTGGACTTTTTGAAAAGCTTTTTGCTTTGGAACTGGAACGTAGATGATGATAGCCTAGAAAATATGGATTCATTACTTATATGAAAAGTGTTAAACAAAGGTAGTAGTCATTTCAGTTTGTTCAGCAAAACGTATACTGATTTTGGTTTATTTCCGATATCAACAATACATAATTTCTCGAGAAATAAGTCTTATCACCATTTTTATATCCATTTAGTAATTGAAGTTACAATAAATGGTAAATAGTAAAATGGATTTTCTCTATCGCATTGAGTTATTCGCTGAAATGAGTTTTATTTATTTTCATTTTCCCGATACATGAGACTGAATGCGAAATTTGAGGTTAATGTCACTAACAACACATTTATTTATTGAACTGAACACATTTCCAAATGATAGTTTTTCTCTGATTGCACTGCATTTATGCTTACCTTTTTGGTGGCAAATTCCAATTCACGAGCACGTGTAATGTACAAGTCTCTCAATTGTGGCTTCAATTCGGAGTTCAACTCCAATTCAAGCAAAGCTTGACTGACGGTTTTTTCGAACTCATCAGGCTCAGAGCCTCCCGCTTTAATGATTTTTGATGCTACCATCTATTAAAAAAATTAAAATTTCCACAATATTATTAATTGGTCACGATAAAATCACGCACAAAATGACATTTAAATAATGTTTCATTCGAAACTTATTATTCCATATGAAATCATTTGAATCCCACACTAAACATGAAACAATCAACACGCCAAAGAAATATACTCTTTACACAAAACAAAATTTAATCACAAATCATCGGACGAAATTCAGTGCATCGATTGGAAAATTAATCATTTTATTGTTAAAACATTCTTCAGAATCATTTCTTTGACAATATTTGATTGATATTTCAATAATTTCACAAGATTTTTTAAAAAAAATTGAGGCATCTAAAAGAATCGTGTCATACCTTGCTGAATTTGCCTAGAGAAAAAGATGGATAGTACGTCGTATGTCATCCATTGAAACAAAATTCGTTCGTATTATTTGACATGCCGCTAGAGTACGTAATACGTAATCGAAATGTACCGATTGATCTTAAGGTTGTTTCACATATGCGTATTTTATATTCATTTTACTGGGATAAATCATATTTATTTCCAGAAAAAAACTTTGTAATTTTGTACTTTTTGAATTCTTTGCAATCAAAATTTGCAATACATATTTCAATTCACTAATTGAACAAAACGAATTTCTCCAGGTTTATGAAAGTGATTTTTCTTATTAGCGCTTTCAGTCTGTGAACCACACAGCGAACACTCACTGTCAGAATTTGTATTTGTATTTCATTGCTATTAGCACTATCATTTTTAGATACAAACATTGCGTTTAGCGATTTTCATAAGTAGAGTTCAGATTTTTAACACTTTGTTAGTAAAATTTATTGCATTTAAAAGTCAACAATTCATATTCAAAATGTTGATCAAAGTTAAGGTAGTGTATATTCCAAGAAAGTTTTGTTACCAAATCTTTCAGTATACTCACAATAGTTGTCAAATTTCTTGTGATTTGATTGCGGCATATTTCGCGCAATGTTTCACCATCACTAGTATTATAATTTCAGTAAAATATTACATTTAAATTTCAGACATTAACTGGTAAAGAAATCGAAATCGATATTGAACCCACGGATAAAGTGGATCGCATCAAGGAACGGGTTGAAGAAAAAGAGGGTATTCCACCACAACAACAACGTTTGATTTTCTCTGGGAAGCAAATGTAATTTTTCTCCGCAATTTATAATTTATTTGTATACTTCATGTTTTTTTTATTAAAATTTTTTTTCATTTAGGAATGATGACAAAACAGCATCTGATTATAAGGTTCAAGGGGGCTCTGTTCTTCATTTGGTTTTGGCGCTTCGTGGTGGTTTAATCTAAACTATAGCATTTAACATTTAAAAAGAAATGAATGAAAAATAACGAAATTATTCACATTATCTTTATTTCAAATTCAAATGATGTCAAGTAAATAATGTGAAAATTTTGATCAAATAAATTAACGATTTGTACGAAAAAAAATATTGGCTTTTTATTTTTTATACACTGTTATTTCATTAGGATTGAAAATTAATTTGAGAAAATGGTTCAGCGAAAGTAATGTGTCATTATAGTCGACAAAGCTATACAATTGTGAATGCTTCTGCTGCGACATTTGTTATCAGCGATTGTCATAGCAAATGCCTCAGCAGCAACACCCACAAATGTATGACAGGCTTGCAACAAAATGTTACATTTTAGATTTTAAATATTTAATTTTTTTTATCTTAAATCTAAATATTTGAATCGATTTTATCGATGTTGATATTCTCCGCTGGTGTTGGTCGCACAAGTGATTCATGTATTCCATGCCCACATCAATGCTGTGCCCTGTTGAATGAAAATAATAAACACAATTGATTAGATAAATTGATTCATTCAATCTGTTCTTTTTCTTCTTCATATTGTTCAAATGATAAATAAACACCCAATCATTAATAAACACATACCTTTGTATAAGATGCACTTTGCTGCTACAATATCACGATGTCAAACTGTAGTCCGTGTGACTTTCAACTGCCATTCTGGTACAATATGAATTGTTGGGGCCAATTGTCCACGTGACTTAGTTTGAATGCTCGTTGGTATCAGCATTTGTGAATTGTACATGCAGTTACGGCACACCTTGAACTTATGACTCCTCGTTCGCCTGTCGAAACGCTTGAAACATTTGGCGCACATTTGAGATGTCATGAATTCGTCGACATTCATTATCATAGCACAATCTTCTCTCTTCCTTAAGGTGCGTTTTCCTGGGCCAACGATTCCATACATTTACAATCGTTGACGATGTCATTGTCAATCGTTGGCCTAGGAAAACGCACCTTTACGCTGTTCATCAAGCGTCTAGCTCCCGGTGCACGCACAAATTTCTTTATTTTGATCGGTGAATTGGGTGCAAAATTAGCCGCTCCTAAATAAATCAGTGATCGTTTTCCGTTCGGCACAATTTTCATAGCCATTTCATCCAGTGCACGATTCACATCCATGTATTTCCCAAAAGCGAGACGGACATAGTATCTAAATTCAAAACAAATACAAAATACAATGTAATGTCAAATGTGAACAAAAATTAAATTTGATTTTGTTTTCAACAATCGCATAAACAACATTCCCTTTTCGTATGCGCTGCAATGGCATACGAAGACGATGCTGTATGTAATTCACCCATGGGTGAATGGTTGGATGCATCCAACCAATTTCATAGTCAATGTCACCACTACAGTAACGATGTTTTATGACTTCCAACTGTGATAGAAATTCCTCTTTTGGAGGAACATTGTTTTATTAACAATTTATATTTCGAATATTTTCTTTTCGCTATCATTTGACTTTTTGATTTTCTTTTCACTAATATGGCAGTCTTCACCATCTTTACGCTTTCTTTTGCGGCCTGCAACACCCATTATATCAGCTATCAGAATGATGATGAATTCCGGAATTTCACCCCATTTATACTCTTCTGAAATGCTGATAAAGCAATGCATGTTTTCTAAAATGTGCATTTGCCTGGTATCAAATCCACAGGCATACATCTGCACACTTTTCAAAAAATGCAAAACTAAATTGATCGGTTGATAAAATCCCGAACAATCACTGCACATATCATACACCGGATGAAAACAAATGAAAAATTACTATTTTTTATTTCTTCACTGCCAATTTATTGTGCTAACGAACGAACGAACTATCGAAACAAAAAAAACACTCTTCTTATTCTGAATTTCCCGATTCGATTCATATAAAATGACAACGAAACAGAAAAAATTGACAAAATCTTCACCAAAAACTAAATATCGTCGAATCATCTTGTCAATAAACAAATGTTAATTATGTAGAAATCTGCACATTCTTTGAAACCCGGCAAATGAAATACACATATTGAGGAAAGAACTATCAATGACTGTATTGTAAACAATGTATGAAAACAAATGAACTGAAAACGTAACTTTTTCACTCTGCAGTGCAATATTAATTTGCTGGATCATTCAAAATGAAAACCAATCGTACTATTCTATATAAAATTATAATATTTATCAATTTTGACTCATATAGATTTTCATGTTCGAATGAAAAACAAACGAAATGTGAAATCGTACGGAAGTAAACAAAAATAGGTGTAAGGTCATATCTTACCCGGTCATATCTTCCCAGTGTAAAAAAAGTGGGGAAATTATGTCCGAATGGCACGAGAGATAATGACCAACATTTTCGGTCATAATTTCCCCGGGAAAATGTGACCGAAATTCGAGAGAAATTAAAACCGCAATTTTCGGTCATTGTTCACCCGGGAATTTGTGACCGTAATTTGGGGAAGATATGACCGACAGCCCAAAAATATGGTTATGTTTTCAAAGAAAAAAAAAAACAGTTGACGTTTCATGTCAAGTCAGTGTTGCTCGAAACGATTACGATTTATACAGTAAAATAAAGTAGAATTGAAAAAACGCATTGTTTTCGCGTAATCAAAATAATGGCTGTTTTATTATAAACACAAAATATATGAGTGATTTTAAGAATTATTTATATGCAAATATTTTAATGGATTTTTGGATTTATTTTTAATCCATTTGGATTTTTTCTTCAATTAATCCAAAAGGAATTATTTCTAATCCATTTGAAATAACAGTGTAGTAAATTATACATAAAAGAAGTAAATGATCTGTGTTAAAATGAATTTATAAAATGCGACCTCGGCATTTTTCATCACCGCATTGACAAATGAGTACTTTGCCTGGAACGCTGCCTACTTCATAGTTATAGTTCCAAGTGAGCTCAGTGCCAGCTCGAATGTGTGTCGATGCAAAAAATGCTACCCATGGAAATCTCAAGTCATGCGTGTCAACGAATACATTTTGCACGAAGAGATTCGGTCCACATGAGTGCTGCAAAAACAAATGAAAATGATACAATGAACGTTTTTTATATTTTATCATCAATAAATGAAGGATTTTGTTATTATTTACGTTAAAGTATCTGCCAATATTGCCGGCTTTTTTTGCGTCCATGATGAAAACACTTTCATTTTTTCCAAAATATTTACGAATTGATTTGTTACATTCGTCATCTGGATCGTCATTCAGAGGCATCGTGCTGCTAGCCATGAAGTTTTTCACTTGCCTGCCATCGTCTCCTTCATCATCGGAGGAACTGTTTTGGTCTTTGCGTTTTTCGGTCTCCTTCGAAGTTTCAGGTTTTTTACGTGTGTCAACTGAATTTCGTGTACGGTATCGACGACTTTCTGAATCTTCACTGGCTGTGTAACTTTTAGCAACAAATTCATCATCACTATCATTGTTACGTGTTCGGCTCGATTCCATTTCAACATCAAAATCTTCATCCGTACTTGAAGAATCAATGTCTTCATTTACTACGTCTGGCTCATAACCTTCTTTCATATTTTCCACGACTTCTATATAGTCGAGCTCAGCGAAATATTCATCTCCTATAATAGAGAGAAATAAGTAGAAAGAATATTATATAATTGCTGTATTGATATGGATGACAATTCAGAACTTGCCCAATTCTCCTCCAGCTTCATTGGCTGATGTTTCGGTGAGCAAATTTCCTGCATAGCAGCAAATAAAACTTCCTTTGGGAACATCATTTAAGCATCTTAATCCCCAACCACGATTTACCTTTTACGGGAAACAAGAAAAGAAAATAAAACTAAGACTTGTAAATATTCTTCAAAATTTGTAAATATTATGAATATTTGTAAATATTTGTAAATATATTGTACTAAATATCATAAATATCTACTAAATATTATATATATATTCTTATATAATAGAAAAAGGGTTGATTTACTGTTTTAAACACTTGAAGTTTCAATTGTAATGGATGTTGAACAACACGATTAAGACAATTTGATTTGCATTTACATCGGCTGTTGCATTCGTATATGCCGGTTGGAACTGATTCATTGAGCCGTTTATATTGATAGCCGACATTTTCAATTGGCATATCTGGATTACCATATTTTGCTCCTTGTAAAGTTAATTGCCAACATGCGCATTTTGTCTTGTCTAAGCAATCATCAGTACAATCGCATCCACACAAAAACTCAGGATCACAATTCAAATTAACACCTTCAGTCGGCATACGTTTAGCAGAATATGTACATGGTGGAGGAAGTGAAGAATCATAACAATTGACTAGTTGTACGGGCATTTTTTCTATCCCTTCAGATAAATCTGGTTTTTTCATAACAAAAGACTCAATTACATACTCTGCCAAGCAATGAATTAAAGGATCGAATGTAAAGTTTTCCACATTTAGTTTGCAATTTGTGATTCGTAAATACTTATGCATTTCAGGCATTTCTCTTAAGCGTCTGCCGCATGGTGCTCTATAAACAACAAATTTCTTATTAAATCTAGTTTTGCAAATTTGTCTCTCAAAGCCGGACAAAAGTGGTTTAGATAATGGTGAATATGATGATAAATTGTGTTGTACATGAACTAAGCAACTGGGCTGACATTCGTGGTGAATGTACTTTTTAACATCGATATGCTTTTTAGCTGTGTAGTAAATAACTTTTCCTTTTGGCTTGTCTTCGTCAACATAAATAGTTGAATTATTCATATGTTGAATGGCAGGTTTCGGTTGCGGCGCTGTACTTTTCTTTGCCACAGCGCGTTTCTGTTCCCGTTGTTTTTGTTGTGGCGTATCTCGAGCTGCTTGAGATGCAAACGTTCGTTGAATGGATTTCGATGTTGATGTAGATGTAGATGTAGATGTAGATGTGGGTGTTTGTGGTTCTCCTGGTGGTGGCTCCGTTGACCGTTCTGGCTCCTTATCATCATCAACTACGATATATTCAATAGTCGCTTCTTTTGGATTTACGGCCATAGTTATGTGCTTTAACTTCTTATACAATGGAAATAGCCGTGTTGAACCACGGTAAATCCACTCATATCGTTTATTTTCTTCAAAAAATACCTGCACTAAACTGCCGTCTACATTGTTTACGATGGCATTATACCATTTGCCATTCAATTCCGTTTGGATGCGCTGACCTTGACGTACCTATTGTAAAAATACATTCAAAATGAAATTAAATAAATCTAACTAATTTTATTTGAGACCTGAGTACCTGAACAATTGGTCGCTTCTTCTTTAATTCCTTTACATAACCTTCAATAAATATTTTCGCGCCTGGTTCTTCAATTAATTCCCAAACATTTTCGGTGCATTCACAAACAACTCGAACATTCTCATGATGAATATACTGCACCCAACCATCATCAAAAAATACTAAATATCGCCAATTAGTATATAAACTCAAAGGTTCGGCAACTACGCCTGGATAGAAATTATTTTTCATTTGGTGTGTCTTGTTATTTGTGCTATTGGCATCGGTATTATCAACCAAGGCAATCACACGAGTACCAATGTTTAACCGAAAATCTGGTGCACGACCATATGCCAAATGTTTTCGTAAGACCGTTTTGCCATGTGAATCTTTTTTATCTCGAAAAAATTTTATTACATATTCAGTTTGTTCATTTGTTTGAATTTTTTTTGTGACTTGACATGGTATCCATCGAGATGTAAGTTTATTACGGAATGTATAATAAAGCGTATTGTATTCAATATCTGAATGCTTTATTTCGCCCGTTGGTGGATAAGATTCGTTGCATATTTGTACAGGCTTCAGTGTTTCAGTATCAAATGATTGTACTTCTTCGGTAAATATGTGTCGATAACTGTATGTGCTGGCGTATAATTTATCAATTCGTTTTTGTAAATCTTTCATATCATTCATAATTGCTGTGCAATTCTCCTCATTGTCCTTCATTTTAGTTGTCAAAATTTGTCGATTCCAGTTCATTTGTTTCTCAATATCGATTTTTTCCAGTGTTTCTTTTATGATTGTGTCCAAATCATTTTCAAACAATTCCAATGTGGTTGCGTCAAATGTCTGATCTTTTTCACTCAATTTCTGTTCATCATCCTCTTCATCATCACTACTATCAATGATTTCAACCAAATCAGGATATTTCGAACATTTTAGAAAGAGAGGCTGTTTATCCAAAAGAGCAGCACCCAATTCTTCATAGCATACAACCACCATATCGTAACATTCTTCACAAATAAACAATTTTTTCGAACGTTTATTCAAGTGAAAATGACTTACAACAAATTGGGGTGCCTCGAAAAAAACGTCACTATTCTTTAAACAATCAACATTCAAGCATTCTTTATGGACAAAAGTTTTCACATAAGTTTGATCGGGTTCATTTTTTATCGTTTCTGTAAGTAGATATTCTGCGTTAGAGCTGGGCTTTATTTCTTTTTTACTTTCCGATAATAATGGTTTTTTATCATCTTCTAAATCATTTGTTGTGGAAGATATTTGAAAATCAGGAGTTTGTGGAGCATTAAGTTTTTCCGATTCGACCATATTTGTGTCAGCTCCCGCAAAAAAATCCTCGTTTTCCTGAAGTAAATCAAAAACGTTAACAGAGTTATTTATTACTTGATCCATCTCACTGACATCAATTTGGTTACTCTGTTCAGCAATATGAGTTGATGCATTGGTATCTGTATTTGTAACTCCTTCTAATTTAGTATTATTTTCATTATTATTTGTACTTTGTGCTATTTCTTCAATTTCAGTATCGATTCCGTTTGTTTGTTCAACAGTTTGTACTGTTATAATCTTCAAGAGCTGAGCATCTTTATTGCAAAGTAGTAGTGAGGTGTCTGTATCTTGATTACTCAATTTATCATCAACATTCTCCACAGCTTCATTGAGATTTTCAGTCAGTTTCGTATCGTCTTGTACTGGTTCAAACGTAATTGCATCTGGTTTTGATATTTCTTCTTTATTTGACACTTTTTGTGAAGATGGCTCAATATCTGCGTGAATATTTTCTAAAAAAAAGTATTACCAAAGTTTTTTGATCATGTGATGAATCAATTGTCTAAAATGTAAATTACCAGGTTTTTCGATTAATGACAGTATTTCTTTCGCTTGATTATTGCCTTCTTCTTCAGTATCCATGTGTTGAACGTCATCCGTTTCTTCATTGGTCACTTCGTTTTCTTGATTTTTGTTCAAACTATCCAATATTTCATCAATATCCATTGGCTCATCATCACATTTTTCTTGCACCGGATCGTTGTCAGTTAAATCTGATTTATGGATTTTATCGATTAATACATTCGCATTGATTTGTTCATTTTCCTCTGTATTGTTTTCACCAGAATCTGCAATAATTGCTGGAAGGTGATTTACATTTTCTTCGTCATCGAGAGTAGTAACATTTTTATCATTTTCACTGTTTGACTCTTTTGCATTAGAATTAAATATAGTATCTAATTTCTCTGAAGTGTTTGTGGTCGATTTTGCAAATTCGTTTCCATCTCCATCTTTAGTTTCCCCTTCAATTTCACGCGATTGTTTCTCTTGCACTTCCATTGAATTCCAACAAAATAATTAATTAAATACACCTTGTCCAAATTTTTTCAAGATTTTTATTTAAATTATCAATGAAAATCACAAATATCAAAAATCCATTCGATAGTTTTTGGAGTAAAAATAATTGTAAATGAAAATGAGAGTTGTGTTTGCCGCAAAGATGTTTTGTATACAACTTAATTACTTAAATATATTTGACATACGACTGTCACTTTAGTGTACCCCGATTTTAGCTTGAATATATTAGACAGTTTAGTTCGAAAATTATATAATACGTTACCATTTTCTAAATCATCGGTTTATATCTGTTTTTTTTTTTAAATGACAATATTTTTTTAAAAAAAATATGATTTTATGAGAAAAAAAAAAAGCCATTAATACATTGTTGTCTCGCGCGGACTTTTTTGATAGGAAAAATCTGATTGTGTTAGAAATTAATCCCAGTGTATTGAAATAATTTTAATATTGTTTTATACAAAATGATTTCATTTTAAAAATTCCAATGAAACATTTGAATGTTTAAATGTATAATAATAGCGTAGTATACATGAACGTGTGAAGTACTTTTGAAGAAGTCATAGACAAAATTTAGTATACGGTTCAGAATACAGTTTTCATATGAATATTTAGTTAATATTATTAACTAATCCTTATGAAATAAAAGATTTGTTCACTACTGAATAACACAGTTCAAACGATCCAAAACGAATTTTAGTGAAAAATAATATTTTTCGGATTTTTTTCGAAAAAATGGATAAACTCGTCAATTTCGAATTGGACAAAATTAAGCATACACTGTCAAAAGGATACGTATAACCAACGAGCACTTTGTACGATTTACGTTTAAATAGAGAATCATACTTGTATTAGTATAACAATAGTAGACACTCACACTTGCGCAGTATAAATTCCCCTGAAATATCAGCGCTACTCTGAATATATTTGAGGAGAAATTATACTACACAATTATAAGTAGCTACTTAATTGGAATATTATTTTGATATTTTTGTATATTGAAACGAAAAGGATCAAAAATTAGAGAAAGAGAGATAACAAATCAGAGAACGAGAATTCAAAAATTATGGTCATCTGGTATGAGAATGCATCAAATTATTGCCTTATTGCGATTATAACACTGAAAAGATATAAACAAAATAAAATTTATTTAACTTTTACCATAAAGATCTGATTCTTTATGGTAAAAATGTAAATAAACAAAGTGAGAACTAGTATGCTTGAGACAGGACCCATGATGATTGACCATGATCAGAGCTGGAATTTTCACTCAGTTGGTGCGAGCACAAATACAACATCGCACTCACATCTAGTGTGCGACGCACAAAATGCTTATGTTTTTCGGGTGCACGCACACGCCGGTATGATTAATGACAAATTTGTAGATTTGCAAATAAATGTAGATTTTTTGTTTGAGTCAAAAAACATACAGGCGTGTGCGCGCACCCGAAAAACATGAGAATATTGTGCGCCGCACACTAGATGTGGATGCGATGTTGTATTTGTGCTCGCACCAACTGAGTGAAAATTCCAGCTCTGACCATGATAATCGTGTTAAAACGTGTTAAACCTCGATGATCCACCATGGTGACCGTGGTAAAACACGATAATCGATGATGACCGTGTTAATCATCGTAAACCATCATCACAATTAACGTAATCTATTGTTACTACAGTGCGTTTCACTATAGAAAACCCATCCACATTTAAATGAAACACAATAATTCATAACAGTTCTCTTTAGAGATGTTTTTATTTGACCTTTAGCTTTTTCGCTTTACTTTCTCCATTCACCTTCGATTACACGGGCACAACGGTGAGGCATAGATTGGCTCAAATTTTGAGCATATTTTTTGGAAAAATTGTTCCACTGGCGAGTAATAAATTAAATGAGCTGCTCAAATTGCTGAATTGTTTTTCTCTAAAAGTCTCTCCTTAATGATTGACCAGACGTTTTCGATCGGATTGAAGTCGAGTGACTGTGGCGGCCATTCCATTTGATCGATGCCATTTTCCGATTTCCAAGCATTACAGAGACGACTCTTGTGTTTTGGATTGTAGTCCTCTAACAGCAGCCATTTTGTATTGTCGTTGCCATAGAACTTCTTGGTAACAGTTTCGATTCGTATAGAGCACACATCCTCTCTGCATTTAGTATGCTTGTGAATACGGACAATTTTCCAAAACCGGCTACGTTGGAGGCTCCGTAAACAAAAACATTTCTGTGGATGTTTTAAAATGCGAACGAGCACTCTCTTTTCGGCTGTAGATCATGCATGAGTAAGCCAAAAAGATGATTGATCTGTATATAATCTCTTTGCTCCAGTCGGCCGTCAATTTTTCGGTTGCCCAGTGCAAGCGTTTTTCGATGTACAATGGTGTCAACATATATATATATTCTCAATGGGAGAATAGAATTAGAAATGAGAAAGTGCGTGAGGATTTAAATGTGGATTCGGTTGATGAGGTAGCAAGAAAGTCGAGATTAAGATGGTTTGGGCATGTACAACGTATGAATGAGTATCGTTTACCAAAGTTAATTTTGAATGCTGAAGTGAATGCACCGAGAGGTAGAGGTAGACCACGGAGGCGATATTTGGATTCGGTTAAGAACGATTTGAGCAAAAGGGGGTGTGATTGGAATGGGGAAACTCAAGACCTGGCTCTCGATAGGGTTTGCTGGAGAAGAATTGTTAAGGGGCTGCCATTACAAAATAGACCAGACGCTGAAGGGCAATAATGGTCTTTAAATGATTGTTGTTGTTGTTTGTTGTTAATGGTGTCAACGATGGTTTTTTAATTGAGGAACGATAAAGAACGGCTGCAGCTCGCAGTCTTCTCTGTACAGTCGACCTTGATTCCAAGACGCGATAGCCGTTCCGTGCTTTGAGAAAGCGAAATACCCAGATTTTGCTTCAAAACTTTGAAAACCCGCTTATCTTGACGTGACGTAGATGCTCGGTTTGGCTTCACGTTGGGATGGTTATTCACATTTCCTTCACGTTTAAATTATTGGGACCACTTCTTGACAAAATTTTTCTACATTTTAATGTATTTTGCAGTTGCTGCGGTAAATAATTTTGGACCTTTTGCATGCAAATGCAAAAAGTATACTTCAAAACGCTTATAATAATAATACGAATTCATGTTTTTTAACTGTAAACAAGCAATGATCACTGACTTGACAGCTGTCAAATAATGTTGGCGCACTAACTTGGGATCCCATCTGGTCACACAAAAAAGTATACTCAAAAGTTTAAAACTTGTGGCGGATTTCTGCTAGGTTTTTTATAGCGAAAAAATGTCGATGTCTGTACGACAGCTGTATGAATTTATTTGCCGCATGCATATATTCGCATTTGATTTTCTGCATCGATATAGTCCAACTGTGCTGTAGCCATTGCTCAGCTCCAGCAAAATTTAACGTCTGCTTATCAGTTTGTTGTTTACAAAGTACATAAACCGCATTTTATTTGTGTGTATTTGTAGTATTTTAACGATGAATGAAAATAAATTCGCTCTAATAATTGGCTTTAAACAGATAAAAGTAACTCATTCAAACCGATTAAAATCAACCGTATCTTCAATCATAATTTGGACATTTTCGATAAAGTGAAGATTGATCACCTCATCACATTACAAAAAAAAAGTATACAATGACAACGATATAGTTTTAATCGCTTTTTAGTGAAAGAACTTATGTTTAAATTTCAATTTCAATTTAAACTTTATTTTAAATTTCATTTAACTTAAAATACATGTAACATAAAACCAAATTGTATTTAAAAATGTAATATCTAATATAAGACTCGTTTGAGTTTAGCTTCGATTTCATGGAGTTTGTTTTGCATGAATTCCGTGTTTGGTTTTGGATAAAGTAAATTACGACACGCTGAAACCAACTCTTGTGCTTTTGCTACAATTCTGGTTCTGCCACGGATTGGAATTAAATGTGATTGAGTTGTTAATATGTCTACAAGTCGTGTGGTTGACTCAACCAAATGCCATTCATTGCCTTCATTCAACCATACCCTTTCATTTACGGAAATCATTCGAGCATAAACGTCAAGCAGTAAATCAGCATCAATATTGATGGCATTGATCATCGTTTCTGGAACTGGTGATGGACTCAAATGGAGTTTGCATGCACGTAGTTCTAACTCGTGCACTAAAAATGCAAGTGGAAAACAATGTCCACTGGTTCCATACTCTTTAGAAAGTAGTTGAACTTTCAATAGTATTCGTGTCATTTTTTCCTCATTTGATCCAAGATTTTCAAGCTCTTTATTGATTATTTCAGCCCATACTGATTCAATTAATAGTGGATCATTGTGATGTGAACAATGCAAAATTTTTAATTTACATTCGCTCAAATCAAAACGCTCAACAAAATCTGCATAAAGCTGATTTATATCGTAAAGTTGATAATTAAGATTCTGGCACGCATTTTGTGCGTCATGACCATTTATACCGGATAAAGCATCCAAAATCATTTTTTGCACACGCGCAATTTCCAACTGTAAAAGAACAAAGAAACAAATTTACAAAATGTTCATTCAAAATACATTTGAAATCACTTACTTTATCTTCGATATCAATCAATGCGACACCATTATTAGCGGAATAGCCATTTGATTCACTTCGCATACACATAACGGCTCTTGCAAGATATTCGATTCTTTCGTTTAGTTGGAGTTCACTGTTTGGAGAAGACGCTAATTTAACTAATATTTTCGTTGCGGATGAGTGTTGGCCATTACGTTCATAGAACTTCCACAATAAATCTGCCAATTTGATATTTTGCGGTGATTTTAGTACAGAACGAACTAAAAATTCACCCAAAGTGGTTTCTGAAATGTTGAGCAATTCAGAAAGGAAATTATACGATAAAAGCCATTCATAGATGGTCACATGGAGCAATGGATCTGCGGTTTGTAGTGCTAAAGCAACTGTTTCTAAGACACAATTATTCAATGTATTATCAACTTGAGCTGTTAATGACTGATTCTGTTGCATACTTTGATTCTGTATGCTTTGAGTATGGTAGATATGATCAAGCATCGCCTTGATGAAAAAAAAAACAATGTTGTATTAATTAACTGTGTTATTAACTAAATTATATTATTTAAAAAAAAAATACCTTGATTGACTTGTAGTAATTCATTCGAGTAGTGTATGCAGCATAACCTTCCTGATCTTCAATTGGTTCGTTATTATTGTAAAAATGCAATGCAGCATTATTGGGATCCTTTTTCGATGCACAAACTGCACAAAGTTCGATTACACCATGATAATATTTAGCTGCTGTGAATTGCTGGCAAATATTTGTCAATGGTAAATCAGGGGCTGCATCTTTGCAGAGTTGTAACGCCATATACATATTATTTTGTCTTTCTTCAGGATCGGCACATGATTTCGAAAGCATTAAAATTTCAGTTGCTTTATACAAAACGGCGTCTTCATGTCGATACAGTGTTGGGCAGACATCACGTAATTTAGAAGAAATTGAACTTACAGTTGTGTTATCGTTCAAATATGAATTTAGCAATGAGACAATAAACAATGCACATGTGTCAGTGCGTGACAATATCAAATCACGGAATGTACTAGCCGATAAAGTAGTTTGTTCGTCCTTTGGTAATGTTTGGAATAGCAGATTAAATTGATGTTCGCACAAGATTTTCCATAATGCGATGACTTCACAGGCATGCTCTGAAACAATATTTTCATCAATGAAATATGATTTTAATAAACAATTTGTTAAAAATATTTTCTTACTAATAAACACTGATAGGGCGTTTATTGAACGTTTCTCATCATCAACAATCGCTTGCTCCAGTGGATTCTTTTGCAACATTGATGTCTGGTTGAACTCATTATTAATCGTATTTGTAGTCGAAATATCTAATAGAATATGACTGATGAGATAAAAAAAACAGCATATTTTTAGAAAGATTGAGTTTACCTGAAAAATTATTCAACGGTGTATCTTCAATGAAAGCTTTCAGAGCATACAATTCATTTAATATTTCCGAACAATTTTGATGGGTTAAAGATGGATTTCCATCCGTTGTTAAGATACACTTTTTCTTCCATATTGGTCGCAGCAAGCGTATTAAATATAAATAAAGTCCAGTGTGTTTTGGTGAGTATTTTATATCTTGTGGTTGTTGAATAGAAAATTGTTGTGCTTGTTGAGTTTGCGTTCGTTCACTCAAATTTCTTGAGATTGGAGTGAATGGAAGACCAGATATTTGCTGCTGTCCCATCGGATATGGAGTTGATATCATTATATTTGGATTTCCAGGTTGTGTATCTGAAAGCATAGTTTTTGATTATAAATATTTCAATACAAACAAAAATATCACAAATTTATTATACCATTAAATGTATTGTAAAGTTGATTTCGATTGGTCAATTGTGGTTCGCCACCATATAAAATGAACGCTTGTGTTGCCCAAAGGCCGATTTCGGTTCCTCTATATGCTTCCATGCATGCAATAAGTAGCGATGCTAGGCAAACCTGTGGCTCTGACTGGATTTGGAAATATTGTTTAACGGCATCATGATGTGCACCATGACATGCAGTCAAAAGTTGCATCAGTAGGCCCATTGGTTTTATGAGTGCCACAATATATGCGCCTTGATTTGTGAGTAGAACAATTTTTGTATTTTCGCGATCATTTTTCAATGGCATATTCAATGAATTTCCATCGGGCGAAGATTTTATTTCATCAATTGCCCAAACTTGACCATCTAATGGTAAGATTGTTGACGATTCAGCCAAATATGGTCGCAACGGGAATGGTTCTGAGCTTAATGACCATAAAAGATCTTGTTCCTGTTGTGCAGATGACACCATTAATACCGTTCCATTGCTATGGTATGATGAATGTACTAGCTTTGGTTTTCCACTTGTTGCATTGGCTGTGTAACCTGGAGGCAAACGTACGTGTTGTAAATATAAATTATTTGGTTGTGTATGGTCACAAAGTCTCTCTCCACCGGGTACATTTGAAAACTGTTGCGAATTAGCAACATCAAGCAATGAAACCGTAGAAAAATATAGTCGAACACCACACTGAGTCACAGCAATTAGATGAAGATTTGCGCAGTCTTGTGATTTTAGTGTGTTTATCGATACAATTGGCTTAAATACGGTCGTGTCTACAGTTCTAAAATGAAATTAAATTGAAAAATTATTAATTTGATTTTTTCATATATATTTATATGGAATGAAATCATATCCAACTTACTTTAGAATGGCGCTTGCTTGATAAACTATATCATTTTGAGAAATCCGTGCGATGCGTCGAATTGAATTAACATCTGTTCCAATAAACCAAGCTTCAATTGCACCTTTTTCAGTCAATGCGTATAGCAAATTTCGAGTTGAATCGACGACAATTTTAGCAATCGAATCATCTTCAGAGAAAAATTTTAAAAATCCAGGAACAATGTATGATACAACACTTTGCGAATGATTGACTTTTTTGCAACGTTTTCCAAACCAACTTGGCTCATTTTGATAGGATATTTCATACAAGTTGCCATCTCGTCCGCCCATAAAAATACGGGAATCTTCAGTGCCAACGATTGTAGTAATGGCAACATTATCAGTGCTTATGATAAAAATTGGTTTATTCATCAATTGCATTTCATCATATGGGCTTGATGAACCAAGTGAAACTGTTTGATTGCCAAATGTTACACCCAAAATAATTATTTCAACTGGTGTTGTTAAAACGAGTAAATATTTCACATCTGCGACAAATACACCGGCTTTTGGCCTCACCAAACCAACACTAACAATCAAATCAGTCAACCCGTCATAATAAGCAACATCACGTCCGTGTTCATAACTCCAAATCTAATGAAAAAAATTCAAAACAATTAGTTAGAAAAATATGCAGCATCTCATTTAAGTTTTTTGAAAACCTACGTAAATATCTGAATCGATTGTTAACCATGCGCGTCCAATTTCAGAAAAAAGCCCCATCATACAGTGACATTTGATGTCTATTTTAGATAAAATTCAAAATTCAAAATTCATAAAGTCATACGACACTTGACTACTATCTACACAAGAGCTTACTTCTGAAGTGTTCCATAATTTCTGGTGGTATAGGAATTTTGCTGACTAATTCAAGTTGATTAAGACTTTTAAGTCCCATAGTTAAATTAGATAAATTTTGATAATCATAATCATTGAGTCCACTTGCCGTTGCCATGTGATGTTGACTTATGCCCGTAACCTTTAACCACAGAACAGAAAAAAAACATGGTAAATCATTTCAATGTTTTCATCGCTAAGAATTAAATCAACATACCTCAACTAAACTGGGCGCTGAACTATCAATCAAATCATGTTTATCAAGCGTATTCCCAGCATATTCGATCATATCCATATGCTGATCGAGCGTAATTTCAACTAAATTCATTTTTTTTTAATCAAAGTTCTTCCAATACACACAATAAATGAAATAATCTAAAAAGTCAATGCGTTCACACAATACGGTATTTCGTTTGAATAATGCGTTATTGTTTGGTAGACATTTACTTTCAAACGATGATATAGGTATTACGTATGACGTGTGAGGTTATGCACAATTTTGGCGGTGTTATGCATCTCTGCAGAGCTACCAACACAATTTGATCAAAGTTTTGACAATTCGTTTTTCCTTGAAAATTATTTACATAATATGAAAATCTTGAAAATTCAACATTTCATATGAAACACGTTAAAATTCAAATGAAAATAAACTTTTATTATTTTTTCTATTTATTTTAAAATAATCGTCTCAAAACAAGTTGCACTACAATTATATCATTCTCTTATATTGAAAATCTAACTATTAGGCAATAATATTTACAGAACGGCTTTAACCGTAGGTGCAACTATTGATGATTCTGTCCCTTGCGGTACTGTAGTCAATTTACTGGTTTTATCTTTTGTACTTATCCATTCTTTTTTATTTATAAAGAACAGTATCATTAAAATTGGTAATTGAATTAATGAGAAACGAAATAATTTCCTCGAACTTCCACTATCAGATTTCTGATAGAATTTATAAGCTGAAAAGAAATAATGATAAAATCATAATTCAATATTCGTTTTACTTTTGATAATTTAAGTCTATCTTACCTAGGTAGATGAAATATGCATTTAAAGGAAGCATTTCGAGAGCAAACAAAATGTTAGTTACATCTAGTACAGGTGCTAGAGCTGAAAAAATGCTCAAGGCAACCGTATGCCTCAATGCCGTACGACGGCAAAGTGCTGGATCAGTAACAGCCATCATTCGATAGCCAGCCCTTGAATAATCTGGTCTAAGATTCCATGATAGGGCATTAAAATGAGGAAATTGCCATGAATACATCAAAGCTGCTAGCAGAAAACTGCCTGACTCAAAACCTCCGCTACAACCAACCCATCCTAAAATAGGTGGAATCGCTCCAACTAAAAGGTTTTAAAATACAATTTAATTCCATAAACAATCATGTGCTAGTATATTCAACTTACCGAAGGATCCGATCCATGTGTTTAAAATACTAAATCGCTTCATTGGTGTATAAACAGACGTATATAGAAATAGATTTCCGGCTCCCAAAGCAGCAGCATATCCATTTACACCAAAATATAGAAGGCTTGTACCAATAGTTGCTGATGCGATGGCAAAATTAATCGCATGTAATGGAGTTACTTGTCCTCTGACAAGAACTCGATTTTTCGTTCGCGCCATTTGAGCATCGAATGGAACTTCGTGGTATTGATTTACAGCATTCGCAGCTGCTGAGCATAAACCGGTACCAATGGTACAATAAACAAACGTGGCTGGATCAAAAGGTGCCGGTGCCATTGCATATCCCACCATAGTTGTTATTACAACTAGTGCTGTAATTGCAAGTGAGATATTTTAACAATAACAATTATTTTTCTTGAACATTTCATCAATCTTACTAGTTAAGCGAATTTTCGATAACATCAAATATTGATTTGTCAATTTCGATGCATCGTTTAAAGGTGTTGGTTCCCAGGTGATGATTTGTTTTTTTTGTTCATCGCTGGCAGCATTTTTAATGACTTTTGATGCATTTTGTGTGATTTTTGCCACATGAATTTCATCAAAGCTCACCGTTTTCAGTTCTTGAAATTGCTGAACTGAAACTAACTTATTTTCATCATACTTTGAACGTGTTTTAATCTCATCAGTCGGTTTAGATTCCGATGCAAGAGCATTTTTGGGTAATTGTTTCGTGGAATACTATTTGAATAAATTAAATTTTGAAATCAAAGATTAAAAAAGAACTCATGGCTTTATGTGATAACAAATCAATAATACCAAAATTGATCGAATTGGGATGATTTTATTATGTTGTGAACCACCATTTAAAACAAATCTTAACATTTTCCCTGATATTTTTACAATTGGCTTATATTTCTACAGCAAATTTCAGATGACATTTTCTCACGGAGCTTTAAATTCACGGTGTTGAATAAATAGCGATTAAATCGCTAAAAAAATATATTTTGTTTTTTTCCACGCAAAATTATCACTCCTATTCTATTTTATCCGATTCTATGGTTTTACATCACAGTTATTTTAGACGTAATTTGACAGATATGTCTGGACATGCGTTTTCTTTACTTGACATTTTATTCATATTCATTGTGATGTAGAAAAATCTGGGGTGTGTTCCACAAACAAACCAAAAATGAACCGCTTCGCAAATCAACAAAGAATTAAATATACCTGTATTTTAATTTGAAAACGAATTTATCAGATAAATGATAAATGATAAATGGCTTAACTTTTCATTTTTGTTACATTTTTCTCTATTTACTCATGGCGCAATAATTCAACACGAGTGTCACGCAATTACTAAGCAAACAATAGAGATCAAAGAAAATGAGCGGCATCTCCATCGTCACAGTAGCCGACTCACGCGAATGTTTTTGAATCTTCAGGTGTTCTCTTTATAAACGTTATCTGTTTGTTTTACCTATTTGTATTTGAAACTGATTGGAGAAGGACTTACCAAGTAAAAAAGTAAATAAATGGAAGACTTAATGCAATGCAAGTAAGATCTAAAATATACGTCATTTACAACGTGATCCTATATTTGCAATTTCGAATTCATCATGATACATAAACAAACGATCTATGTACGTAAACAGTAGTAATTAGTCTAGTATACATTGCCGTTAATAAAGTCAATAATTTGTGCAATTGGAATTTAATTTCATCCAAAAAAACGCCATCAAGATTTGTAATAAGTCCTATGTCTGATGCTGAAAAAGACAAAATTGAATTGAATTGAATTGAATTCATAATAATAGACATGAATTGAGAATTTTCCGTATTTTTATTGAATGTTTTTCTTGTCTAAATTTATTACACATGTTTTCTCTTTTAAATTAAGTATTTTAAATGGTAAGTATATCATTTCATATTTGAATATTACACGTAAGCCATAATTTGTGCTTTGCGTGATTCATTCTTTTTCTTCCATTCTGATTAAAATATGTTATAGATTATAGTTATAATTATAATTATAATTTAATAAGTTTGTTCTTGTTTTAATAATTAATAGATATTGTATACAATACTATTGTTTTATAACTAGCGAAAGTACGTATACGTGTTTTTGTTTCATTTGTTTTTTTTTTATTTTGTTCTTTGTATACTTTATTTATAATTTGCTTCGTATCGCAACGGTTCTTTCAATAAAGATTCCATAGCGATTGGAAAAAAAAATCACTGGAAGAAATAATTTCCGTATTATAGGGAAATGATAATTAATTCGCGAAATATTGGCGATTCATCAGACTTAAAATTCAATTCGAAAATCGATCCTTTTCCAGTGCACTTCCTAAGAAAAATGAACGGTAGGACTAGCGTCTAGAAAAGAGAAAAATGAATTTGGCTTTAATTCGATTTTTGAATTTCCATCTCGGTTGAAAACTTTATTGCATTAATAATGAATCTTAACGTATCAACACTTTTATTTCTTTTGACTATGTTGTTTTGTTCAGAACGTATACACGGTAGTATAAATTTGTATAGTGATCGTAATTAAATTTAATCGTATATTTTTTTTAATGAAAACTCTTTGAGATAGATTGTTTTATTTTTTGCTCTAATCGAGAAAATGGTTTAAAACAAGTAAAATCGGTATACATTATGTTTTGTGTGGTGAGCTTGATTGAGACTTAACCATATTCCTTATTTATCCACTTCAAACCTCATTTTTGTTCGTATAACATGTTACATTTATTTTTATTCCTTTTCATTTTCATATCATAAATTTTTAATGTATGCGCGGAAATGTTCAAAAAATGGTTATTAATTTAATTTTAAATGTTTGTTTAATAAATTTAGCTTTATATCTAAATAATTTTTCATTTGCCTTTCATATATTCACGAAACGTATAGAACCTTTTTCCAAATAATCAAATTTTTGAATTTTTATCCTTTTTTGGTAAGTATTTGAAATGAATTTGAAATCGGCTTTGAATGATGGCCTTTAGTTGGTAAAACTATTTTCAAGATTTGCTCCTCTTTATGAATTGTATACTATGTTTGTGTTTTGTTTCTTTTTTCATTAAGTTCGTAAATTAATAATTTTGTCTTTGTTTTCAATAAGACTGTTATTTACATGGCACGGCTTCCATGGAATTGATGAAATGGTATTATTGACAAATCGGTTCATTCACATGTTACGATTGCGCTTTGTGCTATGATCTAATCTCTTTTGTAACATTTTCAATATTCTTTCAATCATGAATGTCGTTCTGAAATAGTTTACATCAAATACGATGTTCGAACTTTTTTTTGTTTGTTTGTTTTTAAGTATTACATTTAGTCATAGTACTAATAAAATTATCAGAAATACTTCATTACTGATACATTTTGAATTCTCTTTAAGCTTAATTAAGTATGTTTTTTGTTTATAATTATTTGTAGTAGAGAACATTTCGTGCCTTATTCAATGAATTTCTGTCAATAATTACGGTTAAGGTATGCCAGACATACTGAAATACATCAAAGATCAAATTATTTATGGTTAAATAAATTTAGCTTGAAAGGAAAATATGCGAATCTCATAAATTTTTTGTGCTGTCATTCATCTGCAGAAATGCAATTTTTTCGCCCAAAGTTTCGATATGTGCCATCACAACTATTCAAAATACATTCACGCTCTTCTTTTATTCCTAAGATTCAAACCAAAGTTTTTTCAAATCGTTGGATATGTTTTTCATAATTTTTTTACATGTGTAATTTTTATCTATTATTTGTTTTTTCCCTCAATATTCGCCATTATTTATTTTGCATGAAAATGGAACTGGTTTAAAATTTTTAATTTTTTTTTATTAAAAATACATTTGAAATGTATTATCAGAACGCATCATTCTTTACAAATCAGCATCAAACTATAAACCGAATATGAATTGTATATTATAGCTAGAATTTCATTGAAGAAAAGGAAAAACTGTATCAATTTCCATATTGGCTATTTCAAATCGTAAGCGGACTTAAGTATTGAATAAAAGAGCTACTAAATATGCAAATCGAAATGTTGCATGTATTTTACGTATAATTTTTTGTGTTTTCTTTTACTTTGCAAAGTTTTTTCTTCAAATCTAATTTCAACGCAAACTTAACCGTCCATAGTAATTTTTTTTATGTGTAAGATTGCGTAAAGAAACAGTTTTTTGATCCTTTTTTTGTGTTTATTAAATGTATATACTTCGAAATGAACTTATAGCTTATGATTTGGTTCGCTTCTATGATTTGGAATGTCAGACATATTTTGATGACAATTGTTTAGCTAATTCTGTGTACTTGAGGAATTTTGAATGCGGACTCTCATCAAAATTCGCACCAGAAGTAGATGATTGCGATGCGTTTGATGTAGGTTGATGTGTATTTAATGTGGATGCTGGTGGTGTGGGGCTTTTTGAAAGGCGATTGTTTGGTAAACCATTTCCACTACTGCTGGTTGAGCTTGATACACTTCTTGGCGAATGTGCTTGTGACGGTGGTGTTCGTCGTGAGGCTGACAATTTTTGAGCTTTGGCAATTATCGGATCAAGTAAATTTTCATCTTTGACAAAATGGACTTTAGATAAATGATGTCTATATGCGCCTTTCGATGAAAATGGTGTATCACAGAATGCGCATTTAATTGCTGAGTCAGCTGCATTAACCATGCCATCATTACAGGCCCAGCTGAATGCTAACATTGCACCAGATGCACTCGGTGTGTTATTCGGTTGTACGGGGACAGCTAGATTTTGACTATTGTTGTTTTTATTTAATGGCGTATTTTCTGTTTTATCACACAACTTCTGTAATGCGGCCAATGGATTGGAATTGGTTTTCTTACCGCTCTCAATGGTTTTTGCTGATGCAGCACCAGCCAAACTGTCAAACATAGATGAAAGTGCACCCAAACTATTGGTCGGAATCGATGATTTCGATTTTCTACCGGTATTTTCAGGTGTTGATCGCGGTGATACAGCATCACTGTTTGGGCTTGCAAGTGGTGTTCGTTGATCGTCTACTGAATTCGATCGTTTTGAGCTTTGTGACGGACTCAAGAGACCATCAGCACGCAAATCGTTGGCATTTTCAGACTTGTCATCTTGGTCATTTTCGTCGTCTGTCACTTCCTTTTTAATCGGTACGGAAGATGCATTCGATACGCCTTTATTTGATGATTTAATTTTTCCATCACTTTCAGGATCGGTTTTTATTTTAAGTGAAATTGCTTCATTTTCATCGTGTCCATCTCCATATTGGTTAAATTTGTCAGGTGTATCGCTTGGTCGACCATTGTTGACAGAATCAGTTTTGCGCTCTGGTGTTACTGATGTTTCGATAACACTGCTGCCACGATCAGAAACTGAACTTGATTCACTTGCACTTCGTTCACGTTGACTGTATGTGCTGGATGCACTTTGTTGCGAAAAACCACGTAGCAAATTCATGGTTTGTGTATCAATTAATGGTTTTGTATAATCAACACTTTCATCAATACCTAAACGTTTCAATATTGATGATCCAAGTGGCGCGCTTTGTTGGCTGTTTGTATTGAAATTACTGCTGACATGTCGACTACGCGTATCGAAACTTTTTTCAATCAATTGTTCAATTGCATTTAGAACAGATGGTGATCCAGTTTTGTCAGATGTGCTCGAACCTTCCTTTGAAGATAAATTCGGTGATATTAGTCGTGAACTTTGTGATGCATTGCTGTCATCACCGCCAATACTCTTACGACCATCACGTTGGAGTGAATCTGGCATTAAAATGTTATTTTTAATTAAATTTCTTTGCGTACTTGATTCGGCCGCTGCTCCGATGCATTGTCGGATATGCTCAACAAAAACATTTGTATCAATTTTGTCACCGCATTTTTCGCATGTGATTCGTCCAGAGCCAGCATCTCTCAATGATTTTGATATTGGTGAATTGTCACCATTTTTGTATTCATTTTGTGCACGTTCAATTTCCAACAATTTTCGAACTGGCAATGATTTTTTTCGTTTTTCGCGTGTTTGACGTCGTCGACCACCGCTTTCCGATATTGATCGCATTATATGCTCTTTGTAATGAGCATTTTTAACCATATGGTTGCTCAAGTCTTTCAACGATGAGAATGCTTGGTCGCATACTTTGCAAGTTAAAACCGCACTTACTGTACTTATATTACCGCTTGTTGAATTCGAACCATTTGAACTGCTATTATTGGCACTACCGCTGGAACCACTTTTTATATCGTCGGAAGATTTCCACGAAATAATTTGTTCCTGAGATATAATATTTGTGTAATGCTGTGTCTGTTGCATATGCGTTGTCATTTCGGACAATGACCTGAAGCTTTGACCACACCACATACACTTCAGGATTTGACGTGTTTGTTCAGCCCCTTTTCCAAGCCAAACATCTTGACCACGAACTAATTTACGTGGCAATGGCATCGTTTCTTTTATCATTAAATGGAGATCAGCTTTTGATGTAGAACTTGATGTGGATGACGATGAATTTGGAACTGCATGATTTTGATTTGGATGCGAATTATGTGGTTGTGACTGATGATTATGGCTACGTTGGCCATCCATATTAACACCAAGATGTTGAGTTTCTTTCATGTGAATTGTTAATAAATCCAGTGATGGGAAACTTTGTTTACACCAAACACATTTGAACACATCTTTCACTGAATCAGCACCCTTGTTGAGCCAATGCGATTGCCAAGCACTGTGACGACCAGTACTCGGTGTATTGCTTGATGAACTTCCCGTATTTGTTAGACGTCCCACTTCATTGCCACCTAGTCGACTCAGTTCGGACATTTTTTCTAGTGCCTTTGTTGCATCATTTGGTGTGCTCATTTTATTTTTCAAACCATTCCATTCAGTTTGATGCTGTGATGCATGTGAAAGATGATGTGTTTTTGGCGAAGGACTAGTTGTTGATGCATTTGAACCAGCAAAGTATGAAGCGATTTGTGGAGATGTCCATGGTGAACCAATGGGTGGTTTGTAATCCATTGTCCGCGAAACTTTTCGGCCATGTGATGCAGGTGGTGGCAACGGTGGTGAATTATTGCTCCGTTTGCGTGAAACAGACAAATCAAGTGGATCATTGTCTGATTTCTGATTACTATCTTCATCATCGTTACTTTTGTTGTGTTGCTCTCGATCAGTGTCATCAAAGTCTTGTGATTTACGTTTTGTACTGAAGTCGAGAACAGGTGTATCACCACCGATTGGTGATTGTAGTGGTAAAAATGGCGGTGATGCATCTCGACCCAGACCTAGTGCATGTCCACCTAGTAATAAACGATTTTGTTGAGCGGCAACTGCAGCAGCACCTAAGTATGCGGCCATTGCTGCCGATTGTGATGGTAATATAGCTGGTAAAATTGGTGGAATTGGCAATGAAAGTGGACTTGTCGCTGTGCTACCAGCTGCATTTGATGACTGACGATCGGAAAAATTTGAATCAGCCGAAGGACATCTTCCTCCACCATTCGATGAATTACGTGACGAACATCTGGGACTCGCGGTATCTCTACAAAAGAAAAAGTAAAAAAAAAATAATAAAATTCATATCAACATCAATGCACGAAAAATCAATTAAAATATAGAGATTTCAATTTGCTCCACTGATTTCAACCAAACAAGATGAATTCATTTTTCAAATCCGTACTCAATAGTATCAAACTCATTTCACATTCACGCTTCACTTATTTAAGTTTAGTCAATTCACATTTTATGCTTGTATTTACCTTGCACTTAGTGCTTGACGATAAATTTCCAACATAACCGCTTCGTGTAACATCATTTGGTCTAATTGATGCATTTGCGTTGCTTTTCAATAGAATAAATTGATTCAATTTTTTGGTGTTTGAAAATATTGGTTAAATTTTATTTAACCTTATTCACAGCAAATTTTTCATAACAAAAGTCTTCGAATCGATAATAATTTATCGTAATAATTGATGTTTGTATAGCATTTTATTTTTTGGTTATTGCACAAACATTTTTATCGTCGAATTTTTTGTTTCTTTTTTTCTTGAATTTTTGGCCAAGTTAAGGCTAAATATTTTTCTTCACTTGATGGCTCTGATAAAAAATGGTAAGAAGAGATCGTAGGTTTCATAAACGTTGAAAGAGCATTTTTCTACGTTTTTTTTTTTATTCACAATTGAAACACATAATTCTCCCTCAATTCACATAAAATGCGTATACATTTCCAATTGATGTTTTCTTAAAAAACAAAAATATATATATTTCCCAAAGTAGTTTACTCTTGCTGCTCTGACCTACCACACACAACTACATACAATCCATTTTACACATTTATACTTGGACTATTTCTTCATTCGTTTCTCTTAATTTCAACTGAATGTGTCGATTCGAAAAACTACATATAATTCCAATATGACGACGCTTCACAATGGAACAGATTCCACAAACATTCGAACGCACTTGATATGCTTAAACATATAATTCGATATCACCATCAAACGTATACATATAATCGATGAACGCCTTACGCGACAGCGTTCAAAATGAAATGAAAAACAGCACAATATAACAACACAACGTATACAGGATATAGATACAGAGTCGTTGCTCGTTTCAAACACTTCGAATTTATGTTCAACAGTGTTAAATGGCAATTGAAATGCTATAGAAACGCCGGAATGTACAAAACACTGTTCTTCGGCCGGCTGCCTATTCACAACTGACTCCGAATTTTGGATGGATTGAATGCATAATATCAACACATGAAGCGCGTCAACGCGATACGAGAATGATGAAAAATACAAAAAAAAAAAAAACATCAACACACAACAAAATATTACGCTCACTCATTCACTCACTCGTCATATTCAACACACAGAGATCGCATGCAGAAAACGTTACGTCGTCGCTTTAACCGCCGCCGCTGTTACGGTGCGTTTTCAATATGAAGGCTCGTGTCGTGCTTCATTTTGTCCGTGTGGACGTGTATAGCTGTGTGCAGCTAGCAAGAGATTAGCTTTTATAAATGGACGGATGGGTTTGGCATGTTATTGTATGCACAAAAAATCCGAATAGTAGAAAGGGAAAGGGAAAGGGAAATAAATGAGAGAATGAGAGAATCACGAATAGTTGGAGAATCAATGCAAATGTTGTTTGTTACTCCTTTCGTATGACGCAAATGTATGTGTGCACGATTACAGAGATGGATTTACGGAGCCGCATGGAAAAAAGAATGGCGGGGAAAGGTTGAATAGAAAAAATAAACTGTTTTGTTTCAAACAACGTATCGAAGTGACGGAGAATTCGGCGCTTTACATGCATCCATCTGTGGTTTGTCTTGCATATTTGAAAAGTATTTCTTTGCTAGGCGATATTCTGTCATTCATCGTTAGACACTCTGTGAGACAGAATAATAAGGAATCTCTGACGAATCAACACCCAACCATAAACAGAATTGTTTTTCTTTCGTTTTATATAAACATTTCGCGTCGATATCTCCATATCTAAATCTCTGGCGCCAAATGAAAAAATCTACATATTCTTCTTTTACATTTGAAGATGTAAAATGAGTTAGAGAGAGATAGAGAGAGAGAGAGAGAGAGAGAAAAAAAAAAAATCACATGAATGTAACATCAAGACTGATTATAACAGGAAATGCAACAAATAAAATTTAAAATTGAAATGGACCAAATACTTTTGACTCGTTCGCACATCTCTTGGCAAATATATCACTTAATTGCTTATGTGTGATGAATTTGGTAAAAAAAACTGTGAAAATATATTTCATCATTTCGATTACAATTTACAAATTTTTAACATTTACCGCATTTTAGGCGCCATTTCACGCCATTTTTTTCTCATTCATTCATTGTATTTAATCTCATTTTTTTTCATTTTTTTTTTTTTTTCATTTTTGTTATCTTCCGACCAATGCGTTGTTACTGTTAATTAATACGGTAAATTTATTGATGCGATTGAATTTTTTGATTTGTTATTTTGTTTCGGAATATTAAAATTTATTTGCTATGTTTGGTTGTTCACTGGAATCGATTTTGTTTATGTACCAGCTTACCAGTGATGAGAGTGTATGTTTATGTGAGTCTGTTATTTACACTTAATGCAGATTGGTTCCATAAAGAGAATATTTATTAATGAGTTCACGTATTTCGTACAAAATAATTGAAATGTTCGAACAAACGAGACTGAAACAGCGAGATGAAAGGAAAATGACACAAAAAACTCCCACAACATTTGTGTACAATAATGTATTTTTTGTTTACAGGATTCGATATATATATTTTTTTTCTTGGCTATTTTGTAATCTCGACCAAATGATTCGTGTGAATAGCAACAGCAAACCGTTAAAAATATACAAAATGTGTCTGATTGAAAATGTTAAGCATGCACCAAAAGACACGCAAAGCATAGCTCATCAGCCCATGGATTTTATTCTTTTTTTTTTTTTTTTTAATTTATTGATGTGATTTCGTTGAAAATGCAATACAAAATGAAATTTCATTTAGTACGAACATGTGAATCATCACTATGCATTCAGTTAGGTTTACCATGGGATGTCAATTCTGCTTATTTTATTTCAATTTTTGTTTTTTTTCCACATTGCCAAAATTCGTTGAATTAATTAATTATCCTTCCCCAGTTAATATTTACAAGCATAAAATTAGTACGATTGTGGTGATTTTCGATTTTAATTTTCAACAGTTCCATTTAACAAATCGTGGACAAACTATTTATGAAAAACAAGTATCAACCCCAATCGAAAAAATTAAAATAAGCAACATATAAATGAATAAATCGACTTGCAAGTATTAAATTTGAATTTATTGCATGTGTTCACGTAACAGAAAACGTTGAGGCGCCTGAAATTCCATGCAACGTTCACAATCAGTCGAACATGATATTAAAAAAACGCATGTGTGAACATAAATTGTTCGGTTGAATTAATAGTCCGAAAAATGTTGTTTGGTAGAAAACAGGGGCAAAGTTGTGCATAATATTGTATAAAAATGAAGTATTTTACCTTTCCCGTTCGACTACAGCATTATTTGTATCATGAATGAACGAGATTGGAATATTGCGCTCAACATCGATAGCAGGCAATTGACGTTGATTAAGATGATGGCGACGACTGTCAATGGACGAATTGAGTTGCTTCTCGTTAATTGCATCAATTCGTGGCACTTGACTTTTGATTTGTGTCGTTGTGTCTTCTGCAATGATATCGGATGCCGGTGATTGCTCTTCAATGGCAGCTGATTCGTATAATGGTGAGTCATTCACCGTATTCGATTGATTTTGATTCTCGCCTAACAAACCATCAGAATTTTCAGCGTCATTATCTGAAATGAAAAAAATCACAGAAAATAGATACATATTAATTTGATTTAAGATATTGTCATATTGTCAAATGTAAAACAGTTTTACTGATTTTCCCAAAATGACGGCATGAAAAGGTATAATTTATAGCATTATAGTTTTTAGTTGGATTTGAATGAATCGACACTAGTATAGAATTATCTTTTTTTTTCGAAAAAATTCGTTAGTACAGTTCCCGGAACAAATAAATCACTTTGAAATCAATGACATTTGGTGATTGAAAGAATTCGACTTTTCTTCCCTGTGCTGTAGAGCGAATGTTGAGTAAATGCAAAACAGATTGAACCAATAGTAGAACCGATACGAAGCAAAGCATAACGGTTATTTGTATGTGTGATTTTTGTTTCAATTTGTCTTCGGTGGCGGTCGTAGCAGCAAAAATGCGCTCGATCAATTGAACAGTGGCTGCGTCTCTTGGGATGCTTAACCACCGATTTCACTTGGTTTGTCGAAACGAATTCCTTCACTTAACAAAGTATGGATACCTTTTAAATGAATGGATGGGATTCAGAGACATTACGAACGAATTGCGGAAAGTAAAGCAGAAAAGTGAGAGATGGAAGGACGAATAGTTAAATGTGTTATCGCAACCACTTCGCTTGCCTGTACACGATAATGGACTGCGTCAGTGAAATTTTTCGATGCTTTTGTTTTCTTCTTTATTATTCCTCTTTACTATTCCATTTTTCTCTATTGTTTAACCTGTCTACTTTCTTTCTGGATCAAGCATTGCATGCAATCAGAGCAAAAGATGAAAAGGGATAGCAAGTGCAAGAGTCATCTTTTATTTTTCTCATGATTTTCTGTACGAGGATAATGCGATTTATATACGTATATACATTTGCCGCTTTCCATTTGTTTTATGAACGGTGGACCAGTGCATTTGTATCGAACGCAAATATTTGCCTCAAATTCATTCGTCTCACTAGTAGCTTCAGAATGGCCATATCCTGTGCTATATTATTCATCCATCTCTCAGGTAGAAAGAAGCATGTGTGTATCGACATGAATGTGTCCATTTCCGACATCTCTTTACACCGAATCTCAGAATTAAAAGTGAAACAGAGGAAAAAAACTATGAGCTCGCGTTCTGCTAACAATACCAGCGAAAATGTAACAAAAAACACTAAAAGAGGTGAATCGGAGATCGTTCAATTCTCCCTCTTGTCATACAGTTGAGGGTAAGGTATGCACATTTCACATCCATATAATAATAAAAATAAATAAAAGTGAAGAAGGAAAATACATTCAGTAGATACGTAACAGCGAGATTTTTTTTCATCCCATTCGTTGGACAGACAGTTTCCGATATGCACTTCTATGTGTGGCGCTCAAATTGAAGCACACAAATCGATGAAAGAAAAAATTCACACAAAAAATCGAAGTACAAAATCCCGGTAAAAGCTATCAAGTTAGCATTAACGCCGTTTCGTAACCCTGGTAGTAGTTTATATTAAAACGTGGACATTACACGTCGTAATAATTTTTGACGACAAGCATAAAAACAAATGTTTATTACATCACATTTTTTTTATCCTTTGTTCAGTCTTGTTCAATTCACACAAATAGAAGAGAACAAGATAAATATGTGGAATAAAAGAAAAAACGAGAAGTGGGAAAAGGACAAGAAAAGACAAGAAAAAGGAAAGTAAAAGAGTGCAGCACCATCACCTCATTTTTCCACCAACCAATTTCGCACACAAAATGTAATTAGATGAACAAAAAGCGGATACTATTTTATCTTGTCAAATAATCACGTACGTTCTAATCGTGACTTCAATACCATCACCACTGACAATGTCAATATATTCAACAATGCCAATGCAATATTATACAATACATGTCATTGACATATTTGATATTAGAATACCCTATTATACGTTGTATATGGACATTAGGTGCGTTCTGAAGGAAAAGGTACTGGATGTAATAGCAAATATTAAAATACATATATATAATATGGGAAATGCTAGAAAGGATCAACACCAATTTACTTTGTATATTTTATAAATTTAATTCTTAAACAGCATTCCATCACGATTTCAATAGATTTGTATGTATAGTCCAAGAACGAAATTGTACTGCAAATAACATTCAACATACGGCTAACGACCACAACAATGACAATCATTGGGATGACGATGATGATGATGAAAAATCAGTGGAAAGAAAAAGTGGAGGGAAGAAGAAAGACACACAAACAGATAAAAGAAAAGAGAGAGATGAATTGAAAAACGAATTAGACAGACAACAGCATATTGGTGGCGGTATTATTTGAATTGATGGAAGAGCATTTTCTAATAGCACCGTTGGGGTTTCAATTTTTGTGTACGCACACAAAATACTATTGTGTAATATCGAGGCGCATGCATCGGATATAATCATAAATATGCGTTGTCTCTTTGCAATCAAACTTGTTAGCATGTGTATGTGTTCGTGCATTACCTTCAATGTTGAACTTAGAGCCAAAAAATACGAAATAATATGAATTTAGCACGCGTACGCAAAAATGAATAGCAGTAAAAGTAAAAGGTTGATTTGAGTTGATTGCGCGTTGTTCACATTGATGTTGTTGATGTGGGTGCGATATGCAGCCAGCGACCGCGTTTATTTGTGTATTCGTTCATTTCATTCAAATGTATGTTTGTTTCGTTATCTACGACTATGATTATTGTTATTGTTATAACTGTATAACTGTTATTATCATTATTGTTTATTATATTACATATTTATTTCGGTCGCTCTCTTTCTTTTTATAGTATGCAATGCTATTGTCGACCGCACCACAGTGCCGCTTATTGCTCTTTGTCGTTGTTATTGTCATGTAATCTCATATTTAAATTATGGATAAAACATCCAATATATTCGACAATTCGTTGTGTTTTGTTTGTTTCCATTTGTTTTTATATTTGTATCATTGTTTTTATCCTTTTCATTTCGCTTCGATGTTCCGATCATTTCATCTCCCGAAATATTTTGCCATATGTGAACGAACATTATATATTTTAATTTTGGGTTGATGAGGTCTTTCATCTCATACAATTGCTGGCTCTGAACATTCCGAAGCACACCATCGAAAATGCAGCGTCAACGAAACCAGACGCAAAAAAGTTAATACTATGCATTCATTCTATCCAAAATTTTACAAAGTGTCAATCATTTCCTTTCGTTGAATTAATTTGGTGTTTTGACAGTTCTTTAGAATTTGAATGCGATTACTTTCGTATCATCAATAATGCCTAGTCTTGAGATGCATGAGAAAAAAAAAACGATATTCGAAAAAAATGCAGTAAATAAATTTCGTTCAGATATAATACTATAAATTAACCGTATCGAATCATCACATCGCGTTTGCCAATTCTTAAACCCATGGGCTCTAGCAATAGGGACTTTGTGTTACATTCAAAATAGAGAGCTACCAATCGATCTTTGTTTGAGTTAAATTCCATGTCCAAACTGATTTTTTTCAGTCAATGCATAACAATAATCGAATGTTAAATGCTGGTCAAACTAACACAATTCTCAAGAAAGACTAACAGTTTGTTTGTTTATGTGGTTTATTGTCATGTAAAATTTTCGGTTAGGCGGTCGTTTCCAACAATACTGCATTCGAAGGATTTCCTTAGAAAATCTCTTTTCTTGATCGATTTAAATTCCTGCAAAGTGTGTGCATCAAACCAACCCAACACCATCGATTTGTGTTTGGTTTTTCTTTCCTGTATTTGTTTGCTGCTTTGTTTGTTTGTTTTTTTTTTTTATTTTCTGGTTGAGTGTGAGGGCCAGTATATATAAGTATATGCTTTTATTTAGATTGCATTTATACTTTCAGTATAGATATTTATACAAAATAATAATAAATCAGATGTGTCGTGATAAAACCACTGAATATATCGTAAAGTTGGATGTTCATTGGGTCTGTTCTCTGGGCACAGAGCAAAGACATTCAATTCGATGCGATACACATTAGTATAATTTACTTTTGTTTAATACAGCGAAATTCGTAAAGCAGAAAACGACAATGAGAAGACATCGACGACCATTTTCAATAACTCTAATCAATCCCAAACCATATATCACCGAGAGCAGCTCACATATCCTCAAAAGGTTTCGGTTATTCGGTTATGTATCTCATAATGTTTGTATACGAATACAGCAGTGCTGTCATCCGAAAAAACTGCATAAGGCACAAGGCGCATTCCGTTGAAATGAAAGGACCAAGCAAAGAAACAAAAAAAAAACGACGAAAAAAACAATACACAGATCCACATCAACCCCATTGTAATTCGCATAAGCATTGTTGTTGATTCGATTCCAAATGAAATCGACTACATTTAGATAGGAAAACAAACAAAATCACAAGATGATACAAAACGGTACAACACAGAGTGATGGATCTTTTCACATATGGATGGGAGATGGGACAAACCAACTCTTATTTCGACTTGTATACATATATGTGTATAATTGACATTATCCGTGCAAGTAACATATACCGTTTCATCTCTCTTATTATAACAGAAGTAAAAAAAAATAGCAAGTTATTGCGACAGCCAAAATCGAAATTACTGCAATGGTTTTTTTTTTTTTGCTAGTTTTTGATCGGGTCCATCTTTATCGTACCAATACCAACAAATGCGACCAACGAGATTTGTTTGATATTGAACCATAAATTAGTATTTGGTAGAGGATTGACTGCGATGGATGCAAGTGAAGCGGGTTTGAGAAGAAAAAAAAAAGTTAAAATGAATTGAGCAAACATTTGCATCTTTGCTGTGATATCAATCTTTCTTGAATGTTGTGTTATTTTTGTATGTTCATTCTTCTGTCGTTGTGGTTTTCATATGCGATCAACAATGATACTAAAAAATCACAGTAAATCGCCACAAAAATGCAAATGAATTGTTTGTATAAAAATGAAAAGAAACCATTGGCCGAGTAAACGATACACTGAATCGAATCGAATCGAATTGAAATGCCATAGAAAAGCTGCGAACAAAGGAAAACGGCCCAAAATCGCAAATTCTTTACTTGCCATCTATTATTCCCCAGTAGTAATTGTGTGCAGCTAGTGCAACATGAGCGTTCGCATTGGTACGCTGAGACTGGGAGAGTGTTGTCGCTTCATGATAATCTCATATTGCTACATTATTGTTTACAATATTTACTCTTTGTTTTCTTTCACAGTTCATTTTAATGTGTAACATTGCATACGCATTCATTTTCGCCACCCTTCGATCTTGATGTACGATATGACCATCGAGTATATTGAATATTCTGCCAATGATTTGCGATCGTTTACACAGTTTTTAAGTGTCTTTGTGATTGTTTGTTCGCATGCATGACAATATTTTGTTGTTTTTTTCGGACTCGAAATGTGACGATTCGTGTTTTGTAACGGCAGCGCAGTATAACGACAGCTATCAAAACGTGCATAATGCACACAAAACCAATTCAACTCAACGCAAATCTCTAAAACGAGATGGAAATATTTTTGTGTACATGAACAGTTGAACACTATGAACATATGAGATGTGAACAAGACAAAGAAAGGACAAAGAAAGAACAATGATACGGCGGTATATATCATTCAAACTTGATTTATGGACCATTGTTTCTTCGTTGATATTACATTTTCTACATAAATAAACTTCAAATCGTTCGGATTTGTTCCTCTTCCATTTCGATATATGTGTCGCTGGTTTAGGTTGCTGATGGAAATTGAGAAGTATGTTTCTCAATATTATGTGGTAATCAAATTAATGGCAACACTAAAGATAGAGACACGAGATCGAAGGAATTTTTATTCTTTCGCCGGGTCATGATAATCTCTAATAATGCACGATACGACAATATGTAAAGCATGGGCAAATGTAGTAGTAAAAACGCGCTCGTGGAAAAATTAAAGCAGCGATATATCGCTATTCAATAAATTTCGAAATCCCTTTTTGTCATTCGATTTCATGTTGCAAACAAAGGCAACAAATTAGAAAGATTCTAAACATTTTAGGGCATACAACGTGGTTGAGAATTGATTTGAGAATGCACATGTCGATTTATACAAATAGAATTCATCACTTTGACCTGGGTTTAGCTTAGGGATTGTGCTTGGTAAGCTGCATTTGAATCTATCAAATGCATAAACATATTCAAGACGATTTAAATTGAATTTAATTGCCTATATAATGTAACCAACAATTAACGGCAAGGCTGACTACTGTCAGTTGCTTCTTAGTTTGTGTTAGTTTACTTGCACTAGGAAAGAAAAGTAGAAGATGCAAAATCATTAAATAATATTCGATATCGACACTCATATTCATATACATATACATATAGAAATGTTATGGTTTCGCAGACATACGAAATCGCATTCACTTCAAGTAATAGAATCGAACACAAATTTGCCCCATTTATTGTTTGACATTTTCATATATACAACATCTTATTTACCTTCCTCTAAATTTCATCAACTACGTTTGTTCTACAAACATTTTACATTGCTTTTGAAAACTTTAAGATCATTATTTGCAATTGATAATGAAATCTAACTTCAAACGACTCAATTCACGCTCCATGCAATACGATGGCATACAAGAGTAATGTGTCAATGGTGAATTACATTGAGAAATTTGATAGTTTAGTGTAATTATTTCTTCTACTTCTTCACCTACATCAAGCTAATACATATGAACTCGCCCCGCTTATCTATAAGTTTCAAAAAAATTCGATTTTAATTGTGGAACGTGGACAGAAGAAGTATATTTAGTGCCATCATTCTGATTTATTGAATAAGAATGAATGCACAAGAGCCGATGGAATGGATGGGGTTGCAAAGAGATTGAATTGAATGTCATGTGTTTCTCATTTGACTCAATGGTTGGATTCTATTTCATTGCATATCTTATGCAAATGGTGCATGAATCCAATCGATAATTATGTACTCGGATTTAAAATTCTGTTTTGAGAAATGAGCATGAAAAAATGGAAGAATAACAAGACAGAAAAGTAAAGATGACAACATGTCAATATAAACGTGCGCCAAATCGTCGCCACTTGATATTTTCCTCCTTGTAACAAGTACCATTTTTTTTTTTTTTATTTTAATTTTTTCTCGTCATTTTTTTTTTCCTCAATCAAATATCTCATGTCACGCTAGTGAAATTCTTGGCGGCAGATTTAAATACAAAATATAATGAATTATTTACGCAATAGTCTTTAGCTTTTCTCAAAAATTTTTTCGTTATTTCTAGAATTTTCTTTTAAATCATAAAATGTGTGAACGCAGTTCATTAGTATGTTTATTACAGTAAATGTTGTGGGTTCTCTTCACTTTTTATGCATATGAACATTTGTACATCGTGAAAAGCTCTTTATTTCTTGAACAGTGCTCCAAACTGTCATTCGTTTGGATTCTTTTTTTCATTTTCTTTCATCAAAACATAAAAATGGATTGAAGTTTGAAAAGAAATTCAAAGCTCTTGTTAGTTACGCTCTTTCATTTCGGTTTTGTTCGTAGTAATCATAGACTGTTTGTTATATATGTGAAATATCTGTTTAATATGAACATTTTGCAGTTGAATGTTTCTGATGTTTTAGAGAAGCGAAGGATTTTCTGTTCATCATGCTCATTGTAAATTTTTGAATAAATATGAAACTATCTTTTGGTTATACCGATTCATGTTGCTCCAGTTTTTGATTTCATCTCAGTTCATAGTTTTTTCCTCTCTTTATTCTAGTTGAAAACTACCTAAACTAACGTCGTTTTAGCTGCTGTTGCTGCTGATGATGTTTTTGTGTCACTGTTCTGATTCACATGTACGTAAAGCATATTTTTATTGGAGTGTGAGCGCGTTATGTGTTCTTTCCAATGCTTTTGTCATGTGTCTGCCTTGAACATTGCTTGCGTTCCTCGATTGATTTGAATCAAGCGATTCATGTGTCAGTCACAGCGATTTGGTTGTCACTTGCTTTTGTGAAATGTGTGCTTTATGCGTAACCCACGTACATATTTTAGTTTTCACAGCTACAGAGTCTGCCTACCCCATTTCTTTATGTCTGTTTGATGATGACGACGATGATGATGATGTTGATGTGTACACTTCATCCAATTTCATATTGGTTTTGTCATGGCTAAACCGCATATTAATACACTTTTACTGAACAGAGTCCACAAAATGAAATCGATATTTGTTTATTCAAAAGTCGCTTAAACCATAACTTGATTTTTTTTGTCATTGGTGAGTGTATTTGTCTTTTATTTTTGGGTTCAACTCGATAAAAAAATTTACGGATTTGTAATTTATACAACGCAAGACAAAAATGAATGACGATTATTACACTAGCATTGCTACTGCGGTAATAGCTAGCAAATTCGTTGATTGAGCAAAACAAAAATGATAATTTCTGTTTTCGATTTTCTGTTATATCGATCTTATTAAATGCAAGAGCCCATTTAAAATGTTGAACATTTTCTTTGTCAATTTCACAATACGATCCTCTCCACGACGGTTCAGTTCGAATTTCTCTCCATTGACATAATTTCTTCATTTTTTTTCTCTCTTTTATAGTGTCAGACGTCAATCAAATTATTTCGTTTTTATTGTTGATGTTTTTGTTGTTATTTTGTCGTGTCATTAATTTTCCTATCCTCAAAACTGCAATGACTGAATACATATTTAACGACTGGTTTTGCTTTTGTCATGCTAAAAGTCATTGTTAAAAGTTTTTTTTTTTATAATTGAATCCGTGCAAACTAAATAGTTAATATTATAAATGTGAATTTGTGGATGATCTCTTTTGTTTCATAGTGAAAATTCCACATGCAAAACGTCATGAATTTATATATTAAACACCTAACAACTGTGTTGGGTCTAGATTTTGAGCACATTTTTCTTGAGAGGATTTTATCAATTGTCGCTTCGGTGACAGCAAATTTTCTGAACTATTTTTAATAAATTCATTACTTTTTATTGCATATACAATATACAACAATTCCGAAATTCATATATTTGAATAGCACCATACAAATTTAAAATAATATTTTGATGAGTGTGAATGGCACCATATCGAATCCTTTCAAATTAATTATTCTTCAAATATTTCCTTCAAAATTCACTAAACGATTTTGGAAGCATCATGTGCGTGTGTTAATTTTCTATACTTCATTGAATTTCAATATTCTGTTGACTACAATGCGTTGAGTGTGTTACTTCAGTAATGTCAAACACAAATAACATTCATATCGTTGCTCTGTACATATCGGGACTTTCATTCATACGCAGAATTTCCTAATGTCTCTATTATGTGTTTAATGTAAATGTGCATACGAAAAAAAATATCATCACCATTATTATCCATCCTATGGCTGTCTAAATATGTATGTTGTACGGGCTTCGTCATAGATAGAGCGCGAGCATTTAGCACAATGAACTTGTTAATGTCAATATGTGTTTTTGATGCTGTCAGTCAAACCATTCAAATGTGGTTCGTTTTTTTCCCTCTCGTTATTTTGTTGTTGGTGTGATAAAAATTTGTTTTTGATCATATGTCTGCGATTAATATTAAACGCGAACGCTTCATGCCTTTTTTAAATCCGTTGGGTTCAATCAAAGACATCATCATAGCTTTTATGAGATGGTTTTGTGCAGAGGCTAACATTTTTTTTACCCATTATTTCGAAATATGCCAAAAGTAATTTGTGAAATATTTAAACATATTTTTGTAACTTATCGAGAGTTTCGAAATATGTAAATCTATGTTACAATTTTTGGTAGTTTTCACTTTTTATTTATTGGAGATAGCCGAAATATTTGATAATTTTTCCGAAGAAATAAATGCTCCTTTTGATGTAGAACACAATTGAAAATATTTTAATTATAACATGATGTCAGAATTTTTTTTTATATTGTATATTCATTGTGAATTTCATTTTGACTTAGAACAAATTAAAAACAGGTCTTGAAACATTAATTTTTATGGATATCCATTTATTGACATGTCGAAGGAATATATTAATGATTTTCACTTATTGATTTTGGATTGTTTATTTTTATCAATATCCCTAATGTTTTGTTTGTATTTTCCAAAAATCAAGAATTTTGGTTTCTTTTTCTCAATTGTTGCAATTGCTATACACAAGTGTATTTCCTCCATTAGATGAACGACACTGATAAACTTTGAATGAACTATGCACGACAATCTTTGTTTGCACACACATTGAATGTACATTGGAATGTAGCTATGATCTGTTTGCTTGTTGGATGCCGATTTGTTTGAATCTTTTCACTATTTATCGAATGAAACAAAAAAAAAAGAGAATGCAAAACCAGAGATAGAGTCAAATACATATGTCGTCAATTCTATGAAAAGAATTTACATTTTAAAGAGCGTCTTTTTTTTTCAACAAAATTGTTGGTTCATTTTTATGGCTGCATATTTTTATTCGTATCCATATTTTGTGATTTCTTTTCAAGTATTTGAAAAAATCCGATAACGATGTTTGTCTCAAAAATGAAGTAGCCACAGTAGCTAGAAATCAGATTGGTTACAGAAATATTGATGATGGCTCAAAATTGATAGAATGATCCGATGAATGTGATTCTCAATGCGAAAATATAGTCAACGGAAGAGAGATAGAAAGAAAGAAAGAAAAAAAGAGAGAGAGAAAGCGAGAGAGCGCAAAAAAGAAAAATAAAATCATACGTTGATTTTACAATGGAGCATTTTATTGTTATTCCAAGATAGCAAGTACGTCTTGAATTTTGGATTCTTGGACCAAGTAAACCACATGCAAATATATTGCATGTTATTGAATTGCACGACTGTTGTGTATGCATCCAATACGATATGTCGTTTCGTTATTGGTCCATACGTATGCATTCATTTGATGCTGTTAAGTTTATCGGTTAAGCAAAAAGGAGAGCAGAGAAAATGAAACAAAACAAGATCTTATTGCGTTCCATCTCGGCTGAGATCATGGCATCAGTTGCGAGCACTGAATGGTTAGTGCAATGCATATTTATGGTATGAATTACAATTTACCAGTTTACTTATTATATGCCGCATACGGTGCACGATGTGCTCGTATCTACGTGCACTACTGTCGTTATAAAATAGCATTAACAAGACACGAGCAGCAACTATGCATCGAGATCTCGATTCTTAGGCTTTCTTTTTTTATATTATTTCTATGTTTCGAATTCGCATATTCGAGTGACGTACGGCAGCAATCTCGAGATGAGAAAGAGAAAAAAAAACTAATTACACTGATTTATGTAACTATTGTTTATTGTATTATGTGGTTATGGCCGCTACATTTACTTAGATAGCTGTTTGCTTTTTTTTCTTTTGCTCTTTTTTATTTGACTAAACTCGGTGAATAACAAAATCCATATGCACACGTTTGCCATGTCAACCAAATGTAATTGACAATTGCTGGCCATGGTAACGATACATATAACCAATTGAAAAGCCGATCGCCGCATAAGAATGTGCACAGAACGTGCGATGAAATTTTCCGTCGTTCAATTCGTTCATTTTTGTTCAGTCGCAATTTATCGACAGGGTAGCCCGTTCCAGAATACCATACTTATCTACATGCTTTTAATACATTTTGTTTGCTGCTGTTATTACTACATTGATATTTACGGAAGGTTTCGATAAATGAGATCTTCCGAATACACGTAGTTTATATTACATTTTGGGATACTATCTTCGCGACAATGGTATTATGTTGAATAAAAATACACAAAATGAAAACTCCGCCCAATGTTCAAATGTTTGCTTGTCTTTTGATCTGCTTTCAATGCTTTTTCTCTTCTAAACACTCACTTATCCTGATTGCTATTGTCATTGTAGTCTCAGTCGCCGTTGTTACGATTGGCAGCACTTTATGTTCACTTGTTAAATCTTTTATGGTTTATATTGCATGGTGATCGATTTCTCATTTTTTTTTGTCTTTATTCATTTGTTGCTGTTCAACTGCATACTAATGATCATTGAATTTCATATTTGTGGTGTTCGTCGAACAAGAAAACAAAACCACTATAATTCGATACGCGTAAATTTGTAATTTTGAATATATTAATATTCATTTGTCTTCAATTCGTGTATTTTGAAGCATCTTGTAAAGCTACAAAAATGCTTCACAGTGCAGATCATTTGTACCAAATGTGATTACTGATTTTCCGATTATCTTATTTTATGAAACATTTTCTCAAGTTGACGCAAAGCATTTAAAAGAGATGTGACCATCCGAAAATGTGGTGGCTTCTGGCGAGTTCATCATGACGATTAACGGTAACATATTCAGCTCTTCGAAAAGTAATATGAAATGGAAAATGTAGCGGACATAAATTTAGGTAAATTACTTGCACGTTTGAACCATCAACGATATTATTAGATGGAAAAACTCATTTGCACTATGAATTCAGTGTGAATGTCACCCTCCCGATCCATCGAAACGAATCATTGTGAGCTTGTCTTGTCGCGCATCGGCAACTGACAAAAATGTGCTCTCGTTGGCGGTTATTGTTTGATTATATCATCATATTTTTGTAACTGTCTTTTTTCATTGTTTACAAAGTTTTATCTTTACTGTGTTTACCCGGGCATGCTTTCAATTAGTCCTTTAATGGCAGTTTGACGAACATACATTTATTATAAAAATATTTGTGTTAGTTTAACCGAGGACAAAACTCTACTGCAAGTTGGAATACTTAAATACACACGTGCGTTAATCCAAATGAAAAACCATTGTAACAACTGCTATCATAGCGTACACATATTGCTATTGTCAGCTTACATACACACACACAAAAGAAAAAAAAAACAATAAATGAATGGAATATAATTTTTGTCCATCATAACTTGGAAGCCAGAAATCGCAAGTATCCTTATTTATGATACCAAGTCAATGCTTCTCTCATCGTCAGCAGAAACATACTCGAACCATTCCTTATCATACATCTCAATTTTTTCTTCTTTTCGAACTATATTGATGAAATTGAAATGCAATCTGAATTGGAATTGGAATTTGAATTGACCGCCGCTGTCATGTGTGGTGACCAATATGAATTAGTAAGCATTCGGTTGCCCATTCAGTTTGTTCGAATGCATTAAAGCCAATTATCAAACCTCTTATAAATCCAAATTTGTTGTGGTTATATTATTCAGATATTAATATGTTTGATGCGCTATGTCTCATGTGAGTGTTATACACATATGTGTGGTGTAAGTTCACAGAATTTGACCTTTTTGTTGTAGACAGTTCGAATACATTGTATACACAATAGATGTGCAAGTCACCACAAATGTCTATTTATGTAATAATTTTATTATCAATCTAAAAGTAAGAAACATTGAGAAAGTGAGGAAGAGAGAGGGAGATAGATGGAGTCTCGCTCAAATGGATGCAATGAAATGATGTTATTTGTATCTTGTGTTTCTTGTTTGCAATTTTCTCACTCCTTCTAACTTTTAATTAAACATCTTAGGATCGGAATGTTTCCGACGTGACATTCTAATTGCAGAATCATCAAAAATATAACAAACATATAGAATAGCACGAAAAATGAAATGAAAAAAGCAATTTTCGCCAATGAACGATGTGAATCATGATTTTGATTGATTTGTTGGTTGGCAACTAATTCATTTTCCAATTTTAATGCATTTGGTGTTTCTCATTAGTTTCAAGATTTAATAGATTCGGTACATTTAGCGAATAATCAATTTTGCTCTAGCGATCAGCATCCCGATGAGAATAAAATGCTTGAAATTGCAAGTACAGTACACAATCAGCAATGGCTAATAAACTTGCAACTATAAAATGAAATAAAATAAAATAGCTCAAAATCAAAATCGATTCTATTTGCCAATCCTCTTCGGACGTTCAATCCATTTTCTCATCTCCAAGATCCATTGTTTGCACACATAGATGTAATTAATAATATATCCTTTTACTTTAGTTTCTATATCAAATTCAATATCTTCTTTACTTGGCGATTGCGCCATTGGAATTTATGATTTCATATGTGTATTGCAATGTTATACAAAATGTTCCCTTCTTTCTATGTGCATTGTGCATAGTTTCAAATATATGTGACTTGGGTAAAATACTTGCTTACAGTTAACAAAAAAGTTCATGGGACGAGAAAATCATGAAATAAAATGGAAAAATTGGTTTCGCCTGTGACTAAAGGATGATTCGTTTGCTACTCAAAAATAAAGGAAGAATAAGAGAAAGAGAGAGAGAGAGCGATGAAGAGATATGTTCGTCATTAGTTTATATGTATAATATATATATTCGTTTGCCTGCAGTAATTTGTTCTAATTGATGAGTCTTCGTCTGCAAAATATCACTTTTCTATTTTTAATATTATTTTCGTGCTTGAAATTCATTGCAGATTTTCTAGAAATTTCAATCAATAATTCAGTTTGTCAATTTTTCCTTTGCTTTTCTCATTTCCTGATATTCGTAACAAATGTCGCATACGTGAAATAATTCAGAAAAAAATTGGAAGCAAACGTTTAACCTTTATGATCCCACTTTAATACTTTCAAATGAAAGAGCGGTCAACATTCATATAAATATGAAACAACATGAGGTAAACGTATGTTTAACAAATTATTTTCACACAAGAACATTCACAAATTTCTCATAGTCGTTTCCATATTTCTCTCACTTTACACTGTAATTAATAAATAGGTTCCGATTTTCAGACAATTTTTATCGAAATAGAACTAACACGAACTCGCTTACGTATGAGTTAACTGTAATGGATATTGGAGCGTTCCATCTCTATAACTAGAATCATCAAAATAGATCTGCTTTCATTTTAATTCGAAAGCGATATGACTGGAAAGGAACCACTGAAAATAGTCTGAATACACTTAAATATTGGTAAATGAATTCACATTAAAGAATTAATGTGACAAGTGTGAACAAACTTCGAATAATAGCACTTTTCCACCGTATCGTATTATTAACAAATGATTTATGAGAGTTTTTGGCACTACATTGCTAAACTGTTTTCGCCACAACTATCCAAACTACATACATGCATATATTGTGTTTCAATTGAAAACAAATTTTTGGCGTGCATCAAAACCATGATTGCAACACAGTGCTCGATTTCATGCATAATTTGTTTTGATTTCAGTAAAATAGCATTCACAATAACTCAATACTAAGTGTAAACTGGTCGGTTGTAAAACACAGCACACCTGAATCGTGTAAATTCATTTAAATTCCCGCTAAATTGTTTGTTACGCGTTGTGATGCAAAAATCATCTATCAAAATATTAATGCAACTTGTGTATGTTTTCTTTCAAGTAATCATCACCTTTGTTCTGTTGCTCTGAAAATTGAATTATTATCCCGAATATTTTCTTCGTTGTACAACAATAATCAACTGAACAACGTGTGCATGGTATATTCTCGGTTGTCATGTTTGCTGGTTTTGTATGTTGACTTTATTCGCTCTTCACTTCTAATGCAATGCGCTTGAATCTATGAATGGCATACAAGCAAATTGCCGCGGCCAATAATCTAAACCAACAAAACGACATGAATCACTGTATCCAGTTATGTGCTTTCGTTGTTCACTTTTGTCGTTTTATTTTCAATTGGCACGCGAGCAAGTGGTACTTTCATCCATTTATCTGAGCCTCAATTTACTCTTTTTTTTATCGTTGTGATCACTCTCTCCTGAATGTTACACCAAAAACATGGTAAACAAAACACTTTCGTTGACGTGCTTTTTAGTTGTTTTTTTTTTCGACGGTGCCACATACCATGGCGTTTCCGCCCAAAAGCTGATGCATTTCACCATTTGTGTATGATTGCATTTGGTCTGTCTAGTGCTCTTGTTAAGTGCAGTTTTAATCTATTTACACTGTCAACAACTTTTTTCACGCCGTTTATTCCTGTTAATCACTGAATGAATTCCTGAATATCAAGATGAGTTGGAAAGAATGGCACTTTTTGATATCAAACATTTGAAAGCAGACAATTGCCTATGAATTGCTTCATATGTGATGGAATATGCAAAGCAGAAAATAGAGAGAAATATTTCAATTCATATTCAATCAAGAATGGCCTTTTTCTGCTCCACTTCAAGAAATATTTATTACTGGACATTTTTTTTATATTAATCAATGAATTTGAGCTTTGCAATTTTGAGTTTATATTGAATCATGATTCTTGAACAATAAATGAAAATCTCTTGAATCAGAAATACTGGTAGATGAAATGACATTATGTGGTGAAAAATGGTCAAAAAATGGCAAATAGATGCTAATATAAATGTATGCGATGCTTAAATAACAGAAATCCAAAATGACACACCAGTGAAAAATGCCACCAAAAATCTGGAATCGTGTTTGATGCATTTTTGCATTTCAGTTCATAAATTAATAATAATTGATATGAACACAGAAAGATTTAAATGAATGTCTAGTTCGAGGGGAATATGACAGTTGTGAATGTTGAAAACATTCGCTAATATTTACACGCGTAATATTTACATTCGCGTGTTGCTTTTATCGTTATTGTTGTTGCACATTCGCACAAATCCACGAGCGTCATTTGCCCCTTGGTCGAGTTTTTTTTAAAATTTAATTTGAGTTGTATTAAATGGTGCATCGGATGCGTTTTTCAATCAAAAGCAGAAGTTATTCGTATCACTCACATATCAGCAAAATCATCATTAACCTCAGAATTGAAGTTGTTGTTGGATAGCGAAACGTTAAAATGCATGAAATGCAATATACGTCACATGCATTAAAATTGATTGATTGACATTTTAACAATTGTTTGTGAATGAAATATTGGAGAATACAGAAGAAAAACAGAATCAGCACGTTGACAAAAAGAGTCAAAAATTCATAACAAAAATGTAAATTGGGTCGATCGTTTGAATGGATTCATCAGCAGACGTCAAGTACAAATTTAAAATTAATTTCCAATTCTTTGTCGTTTTCAGTATGGAAATAAAATAAAAATAAATCGAATAAAATGAATAAATATATAAATATTTTAATTTTTCCGCCAATCGGAATTGATTTCATCTGTATTTTTTTTCGGTAATTTTTTGAATATTTTCCATGTGAACATTTTTACAATTTATTCGCTATTATGTTATGATGAATATGATACAATAAAATTCGTTCATTTTCACCGTGAATTCCAATTTTCTACCTTGTTTTGGGGTGGTTTCAATCAAAATCTGTACAATTTTGAAACATAAATAATAGAACAATTTAATATGTCGAGAGAAAATATGAACATAAACTCTTTAAACGGGCGTAAATTTATGGAAAAATGTTCTCGCATGGCCTCATAATTCATTGGGTAAAAAGGTTTTTTTAAATATTATTTTATTTACGAACACAAAATATATTATTATGTCAACCGACAAATCAGAATTTCCATGGAAAAACGTTCATGAAAATTTTTCTGTATTTTTCAATCTATACAATTGCCTGAAAATTAGCTCTACGAATGAATGCGGACATCCAATCAAATAATAATGATGGATATGATTGCCCTTTGTACGATTCTTTTCTATTTTTATATATTAATTAAATTACAATTTTTCGTTATACATCAACATTTTTAATAGTTATCTATATGGTAACTCGGTCTGCTGCCTTCGATCTGACCACTTTAACCTGCTCTACGAAAATAATTCAACGATTAACAAGACGGAATTCAGTTCGAAATGGTTGTTTTTGTATCAACTGTCGAAGAGCAAAAATCTATAGTTGAAATTTGATGTTTTTTCCATCGTTTATTTTTCCATCGCTTGAAATATTCAAATCAGATAATTTATGAAAATATTTGTACGGATTTCTGCTACGGATTTCAGCATGTCAACCGAAAATGAATTGACATCATAATGCCTTTCGTGAATGGATATGAGTACATGGATTAAGCGTGCCGCGGATGTGGAAAAACAGCTGCGGCAATTTGACAGCCAAACATCAATACGTTTAAAATTTTAATCGGTCGACATAATTTTAATTGGTTGCTTTTAGCGACAACAAATTGCCATTTCATGCGCGTTTCATGCTTTCTGTCTGTCAATTAATATTATTTCGATGCAACCGACATACTTTAAAGACTATTGTTTTTCAACTGTTCAAAAGTTCATATTTGTCTATCTTCAATCATCTATGATTCAATCGTGACAGTGTAATCAAAATTCCATTTGTTCAAATTTGCATTGATTATTTCGATTGAAATAAACAAAACGACAAAATTTGAAAAATAATTGAAATACGATTTGATCCTAATAATTTCCCACGCTCTCAATTAAACAAACACATCAGTTACGTTGATTTTTTTTCTTGTTATTGTTTATTGAAGGGGGAAAAGATGTTTTGGTGTACGGGAATTGTTTCATTTGCAGAGAAAACAAAGTAATTCAAACGACGAAGAAAACGGTTGTAAATCACATCGACAATCTACGGTATTAAAACAAAAAATTACTTTTTGGATATGATGCTAAAAATCTGCGGACTCATATATCAAAATACTTTAAATTGCAACGATTTTCGTAATTCGTTTTTATCGAAATTTTCATCGTTAGGTTTTTCATATTCAGGGAATATTATTCACTGTTGCTAGATCAGAAAGCACAATGCAAAGAATAAGAAAGCGATAAAAATTGTCATTACTGTTGAATGTGATTGGTTGTGCATTTTTATTCGTTTAATTTAACTTGGCATGCGATTTTTGTTTATGTTTCAATTCGTTTCGTATATAATTTCATATGATTTTTGTTTTTGTAAAAGAGCTCAAACACTCCAATTCATAAACAATTTGAAGCACATTTTTCACTTGATCTTCCTTTATCGCAGTAGTTTTTGTCTTGCGGTTTTTTTTTTTGTGATTGTACAGCTTCTTTGCAATATATTAAAACTTATGTATTAGATGTTGAAGGGAATAGATTTTCGTTCTGATACATTTTTACTCTATTATATCTGCGTGATTGCTTATAGAATTCGTATTAAATGTTTGCAATCCCAATGCGAAATGAAATGTTGCGACTGAATTTAACGGTCTGTGTATTGAATAATTTTATGAAAATTTATTACCTGCGTAAAAAATTAATAAGCTTTAGACACGTTACATAGACATGTCGGAACGGAGCAACTATGACTGCAGAAAACGACATCGAGACGACATACCCAAAACATAATTCGTATGGTATGCATCGATCATCTACATTTTGAGAGCAGTAACAAGTTTGGTCTCACATTTTCTACGGCATGCTGTATTCAATGTTCAATTGCTACGAAGCATAAAGCATAACCAACGAATATAAATACGCGAGCATGAAGAAATAACGTGCATAAAAATTATTACACTATAAATGCGAACGAAAGTGTGTGTTCATGCTCATACCGTTTACACCACGTGACGATGGATGGGATTTGCTCGCACACTGTTCTATTCAACTTTGAGATTTTTAAAGCATGTGCACTCATTTTTGAGAACAAATACCAAAAACATAAATTAATTTTTCATCTACGTGAATTTTTCATCATTAGAAATATATAGTTTTACCCAAACAGATAGCATTTGTATGGAAAATGTCAAAAAATGTTCCGTAAAAAATCTATAAGCCCCACCTAACATTTTACCAAGGATTAGATTCTTTGCAGAACATTTTTATTTGATGCAATTTTTTTCATTTATCATGAAATGTTTGAATTTTGATGGAAAAAAAATTTATTCGATAATAAATGAAATGAAATTTATTTACTTCAATAAATTATAAAATTAAAAAAAAAAAAAAAATAAAAAATATATTTATATATTAATTTACATAAAAAAACAAATGTTTATGCCAGTGACAAGAAGGAACATAACCAAAAACAATCGCTGTCACACGTACCCATTATCTGAATGTAATCAATTTCAATGTGTCTTTACGAATTATGGAGAAAATGTGGTACGCAATACCAACAGATGGCGTTATTGTTAGTGCTTTTGATTTTCATTCTAAGAACTATCCGCTTGGTTTTACCTAAATTGAATGAAAAATAGATAGAATTTCCCCTGAAAAAATAGATAAATTGGAAGGGAAATTGTTTCCAAACCAATTGCTAATTTGTTATCTAAAATAGTTTGTACGTCGATGAAATTGCATACGTCAGCTAACGAAAATGCCTTAAAAAATGTATACTTCTTATAATGGAAATTTTAGCGAAAAAAATCCAACGGGTTTCTTTATTTCAAAAGTGACATAAAATTTACGATTGACTCCTACGGGAAGAGTCAACTGTCAAACCGTGAAATTGCCTTTAAAAATTGTCTTCAAATTAATATATTAATTTGACTGTCACATGGTTTGAATACGATGAAAGAGTGTAATTTTTCAATTTGAATGAACTCAGAGTCTCATGTGATACGATGACCGAAAAATCACCAAACGTGCCCGAATGTAAATCGCATTTGGTTGACGGCGTCATTATATTGTTGTTGCGGTGCGAATGAATATTTAATCTGAGTCCATTTATTTTGTATGTGTTTTTTTTTAAAAATATTTGTTTTTGTTCATCGTCCGTCAGCATTTGTGTTTTACGAAATGCATTTCTTTGGTTTAAGATATTTTTGAATTGTGACAAGATCACCCGCAACAAATGAAACAATCTCGCCCATCACACATCAAATCCGGATCATTTATAAAATGCAATTGTATATAAATTGGTCAAAATATATGCGGCACAAGCCGTTTTCGGTGTTTTTTTGCTTCTATTTTCATGAAAATCATCATTCTTGTAAGTGACATGCGGATACAGATTGTAAGCAAATATTCATTTCGTGTTTCGTTATTCCAACGTTTATTCATTTTTTGCTCGTTTCCAATGTGTTCATCGTGTTCTGTTGTGTCTGTTTTTCATATCCATTGGACAAGTTCAAATTATAAAATAAAAATGAAATTCCACATACGAGAATACCACACGTATAATGCTCGTTAATAGGTCAACCCACTGAAAAATTATCTGCTACATGTCTTCTCTTCTGATCATTTCATTATTAACAAGCCTATTTGTCTTGATCATCAACACCATATCATCATATACGTATAAAATTGCTCATCACTCGGGTCATGTAGTAGTATATCATCCTATTTTTGAAGAATGAAACTATACATCGGACGTGATTTTCAGTATTTTCGTAGCTTCTGTTGGATACGTAGACGGAAAAAAACTGCTTTCTCCACTGAATGCCAACAAATTATAAATACGAATGAATATTATAAAGTAACACAACAATAAGTCTGAGTGAACCTAAGGATTTTTTGAAATGTTATCAACAAATTTGATCCGATATTTTGCAAAACTTTAGTTTTTATTTTACAATTTACTTTCTTTAGACATTATGCAAACAATTTCTTCAAATTTTATTCTACAGTCTGAATTTTTTTTTTGTCACTTGTTTGATATCCATCACTTGACACTTATTCATTCCAAAGCAAAAATATTTCATTTCATGTTCTGAAGATAGTACTTTTTAGTTCGATGAGCTGATGCAACAAACCTAATATACGAAGCAAAGTGAATCAGCACTAACAATATTCATTCATCATTTGCATAATTGATTAATCAGTTTGTGTCACAAGACATTGAATAATTATAAATAAATCGGAACTCGTTCATTTTCATCGATTTTTTTTTTTACTTCATTTTCTTTTCGCTTCGTTAATCCAAGCGATTTTTGTATAAACGTGTGAGGAATGAATGTCATGCATAAATCGATATAAACGTAATTATATTTGGCGTCCAACGTATGTGTTAGCATTAATGTTTCGATTGTCAATCATAAGGTGGCAAAGTACAGGGCGAGAAGATTGATTGTTGGATTATAATTGATGGCAATGACACCAAACTAGAAACTCTTTGATCGATCGTATAAGACAACCGCAATGCAAGGTTTGCACACCTTTTTAACTTTTATCGTTCATATATATATTGTATAAAACATGCGCTTTAAACACTTAATTTGATCATTCATAACATACAAACTAGTTTAGATTAAGAGACTTTCAAACCATCTGATTTAAAACCATGTTTAAAATAATCAAAACAAATAACAGAATGCGCTGCTTCTCGAATGTAAGGGAAAATAAAATACTAGAATATAGCCAAGTTGCAAGCATTTTAATATGATAAGAGAAATGAAAAAGTTGAAAAATAATATTTGACCAAAGTAATCATCAATAGCTTCGATAACGGCTTGAATAAAATTTCAATTCAAATAAGCAAATTATGAAGATGCATAAGTTATGATTTTTTTGAATCACAAACCTTTTTTGTTCGAATTTTATTTTTATTGCTAAAAAGATCAACCTTTAAGTAACGCGCACAAATACTAAATCAAATATTTTTAATGTTTGTAATAACGGTATTTTAATCGTTGTTTTGCATGTCATCAGCAACCAGATCCACGCATTATGTCATGATTATTTCAATGTTTTTTTTTTTGTATTTCATCAACTGAAACTTGGTGCATGTTCAACCGTTGCAATAACACTGAAATCATGCATATCGTGTTCATGTCACTTGATGTATTCGCCACCATCGATGATATCCCCAATTAAAATCAATACCAAAATTCTTTCTTTTTTCTTCTTTATTTTATTAAATGTAAAACAATATGCCATGTCTTCGTATGTAACATATACACTAAAATCTATTCTTGGTTTATATCAATGCTCTGTTATGTTTAATAGGTGACTTTTGTTTTTGTTTTAACAAAAATACATCAAAGCGGAAAAGAGAAGCAATTTTGTCGTCCATTTACATTAGAGATTTATATTTGGATATCTGTGTGCATTACATGTTTTTCTTGTTCTTTTTGAATTTGTTCATTTCTTCTGGATCAGCAATATCCGTACCGGCACTATTTTCACATACCTTCGGCTCTTTGACTTAATTTCAGTTCTTTTTATTTTTATTTTAGAGTTTGTAACTGCTGTTACTGTACCTCTGTGTTTTCAAACAAAAATTGCATTCAACACGCCAAGGAAACTGTTGAAAAGGGTGATGTTGCGAATCCTGAATGAAATCGATTCAATACAAATGGACATGTCGTTCTTTTCTTAATTGATTTTTCTTGTTTTATTAACTTTTTTTCGCATGTTGAGATGCAAAGAATGTATGCTTGGAACTCTGTCGTATGTATAGTTTCAAAATCAAGAATACCTTTTTTCGCATACTTGCTCGAAATTCTTCCATTGGAAATGTGAGGTATTTGCATTACAAACCTACTTGTAATACATCGAATGTACTTTGTGAATTTATTTGAATTTTCACTCCTCATGACACAAACGCCGCATCGTTAATTCTCTTCGTTTCATAGGACACAAAACGAATATTCGAAACGTAGTTTATTAGTCTTTAATTCGTGAATTTCTGAAGAAAATGAAACAAAGAACTTTTGGACATGTTGTGATTTCAAATGCATTGTGTAAAATACAATGATCGCAATAATTTCAAATATATTGTGAATTGTATACGAAGTCAGAAGAAGAACGTGTTTTTTTCTTAAAAAACAAACTTCAATTTATTCATTATAATGTTGTTGTCCTATTTTCCTTTTAATTGCCCAAGAAACAACTTTCTATGTTCGTCACTGTTCAAGCAACGACACAGTATATCTCATGAGAAAGATAAATGAAGACATTACGCCGTTTAAAAGAAATGATGAACATTGAACATGATTGAATTTAAATATATAAAGAAAAGTGTTTCGATTAGATGAGTTATTTATTACTACATAACGGTCGCATTTTGCTTGAAAATGCCAGTCCACATAAAACGAATCAACAAAAAATGAAATGACGACAGATCAAGTGAAGAAATGAAATCAAAACAAATGTTAAAATCGAACATGCGTCTTTTCAAATCAACCAACATTCGCGTGAATCCATTACTTTCACAGGCTGTGTGATGACGAGTGTCCATGTCTTTGCTCATTTCAAAATAAATTTTAAAATTTTATCTGATGGGAACAAACATGATAAGTCATCACTCGGCGACTGTTTTTCACAGTTTTAATAGGCAAATCGTTGTGCTTTTTGCTCTCCTTTTGAAAACAAATCGATTGAAATTAAGTCATGAAGAACCATTCATATTCTCCTGTATTTCGATGTGAACAAGTGAACTACTAAGTCAAATTTTAAAAATAAATTCTTGTAATTTTTCGGTGTGTTTTAATTTTGTCGCATTTCGTTATTGTCAACAACGTGCAATTGACATCTATGTCAGGCGAACATTGCGATGACTTAAGATATTTTATGTTGACATTGACAAATTTACACTTCACCAATGAAGTTTGAATATGAATATTGCAAATAAATTGTTTCTCTTGAATCAACACAAGTCCTATTTCAATACAAATTTCTTTCTCTTGTCTTGTCATTTTTTATTTTATTAATAGTTTCTAGTTGACTATTCGTTTAACTATCACATTTCGATATTGATGTATTCAATTCGTTTTATATTGATATTTCTAATTAGGTCAATTTTTCATTCAGCAATGATTCCAATAATTCTGAAAAATTACAGATTACATCACATTTCATTGTTTTTGAAAATTGTTTGAGGCCAAGGCTTCCTTTCATATGACGACTGAGATAAATGATTTTCTGTCTAATTGAATTCATCTTAATTCAGTTTCTGAAACGATATAACAAATATTTATGTGTATTCAAAACAAGTGATTTGTTGATATATTGCACTAGGTCATCCACGAATTACGGTTCTCGTTTCTGCTACAAATGGATTTATGCACGTCACACAAAACAACGGAGACACATTGGTGTTTGACGTATGTTATGTGTGCACCACTAAAGCGTATCCGATGTAAATGTAAAGTACAATGCATATACACCTATAGGGTAAAAGGTGGAACGAGCTTATGTGTTTATTTGGTAACATTTTCAACAACAACATTCGGTTGCACGTTCATGGTATTTGCTTCTCATATTCTATCACTATTTTCGTCTACAGATAGTCCATGTTTTAGCTATGAATAATATTGATCAAAATGTAAACAATTTGTACTATGCGTTTGCATTTACGTATTGTATCGTATCGCATCGTATCTGGGCTCTTTGAAAATGTGTCAGCACATTAACAACACTTCATTTCGTTCATTTCATTGTTACCGCAAATTGGCTTAGCTTCCAATTTTCAATCAAACGCACGAAATTTACAATTACCATAATTTGACGAAATATGAAGAGATAAAGTGTTCCAAGTTTTTCTAATGCAAAGCACAATGAACTTATCCATCAAATTGATCTTTTTCCCACATCATTATTGTCATTTGATCTATTTTTGCTCTGATTGTTCTACATTATTAAATTTTAGTTGTATCTGATAATTCTTTTTATTTACATCATTAAATGCCAAACTATTTTTCATTCAAACGTTGTTAGCTGTATTTTCTTTTTTTTTCATATTTCATTAAAATTTTCATAGGAATGGTTTGCAGCAATGTTGGCAAAAACTAATTTTCTTTTAAGAAATAATTACTAAAATATATTCTATGTTTATGGATCAACAGGACATTGATAGTTACTTAGTATAAAATGCATGCAAGCGACTGCTTTTATAAATAGATATTTCATTTGTTTCATATTCGAAAGTTTGCCTTCAATTATAGCTCATGTTTATGGGTGTCTTTTTAACTAGTTCCGAGCGTTTTATGTCTTTTAGTTCATGTTTTCCGTCGGATGCAACATCAAACGTATGCAGATTATTGCTTGGAAAACACTATCTACTGCTGTTTTACAGACAGATTGCAATATTTTCAGTACATTATTAAGAGAATTTTGTCTGCGCTCATATTAGCGCAATCAAATCGTATGGTTTCTCGTAAAATTTTCATATTATTTTTTTTTTTTTTTTTTATTTAAAATGAAAGAAAAAAAAATGGAGCGCGCTCATTCACGCTTAGATTCTCATTTTATTCTCACTTTTCTTTCATAAAACAATAGAGTATCGCCGGATTTTGTATTGTTTTATCATAGGAATAAACACAACATATAATAGCCGCACGGAATTGTAAAGTTTCTGATGAAACTTAGTAGACAATATGCAATACACACATAAACGCACTAATAAATCGCGACGTAAGTCTTCATTGTATACATCCCTTGTTGCTCATCATTATTTTTTGTGCTCGTCGCGAAAATATAAAATCTACCAGGCAAATGCATGTTACACAGAATTTTAATGAAAATTACAAAGAAGTTTCTATTGAAACGCGAAGTTTTCTTGCGGGAAATCTAATCGCTCGTGGAAAATAAATAACTTTTTTTTACAATAAAAAATATAGATTTTGATATAAGACTTGATTTGTATAGTGTCTCCAATAAAGAAAGTGCCAAAAAAGTTTTCATATAGCTAACATCTTCAATATCATTCGATTCTAGTACGTAATACTGTGTTTGTTCACAATAATGCTTTCAAAACATTTTTTTTTTCATTCAAATAAATCAATGTGTGTAAATACAGTAAAACTTAGCATTCATACTAGTTAAATACTTGACCAATGTTGTTATATACGTATAGTTTAACATTACAATTACGCACAATGAATAAAAGTCTTAGCAAATGCATGTATTATGAAGAACGATTGCAATTTACTACATGTTCATTGGAATGTAGGTATCAACACCGACATTTCCACATCACTGCGCAATGAGTACATTGCTCCTTTGCATTCATTGCTGCAGCGACACTGAATGTCATCGTTGATTTGTACTGGAAATATACAAAAGGACATTTGATCTTTCAATTTTATTCAACTAACTATCCACACCGATAAAGCATATATAACATACTACGCACCAATCAGTCCCTCTTATCATTTATAAAAAAAATTATATTATAATTTTGTTTTCGAAAAAGTTTTGCAAGATGGGCTGTTTGACAGACTTCGTTGTGCACTATGCACACCGCAGCGATCAAAATGTGGATGACCGTTGCACTTTGTGCTGTTATTCTGAGTATGTGACATTATATACTGTAGATTTAGTCACAATTTACTATCAAAATCATGTTTCATGGTTGAATTGTATGACATGGTATGTGCGCACTACGAGAATGCGTCAATGTTAAAGATGTCTCATTCATAAATTCATCTCCTATTGTCACCAGTTGCTGGACAAGCGATAGCAATGACGCAGCTTTTCTGGCTGAGACTTAATTAAATTTTCCTATCGATTTTTTTTTGGGTTCGTCTTTCTCTTTTCATTGTAATTTTTGGGGATTTTTCTTTTTTATATTCTTTGCAGACAAATATATATATATATATATATATATATATTATATAACGTTCGTATAATAAAGCATACATCACAGCCTTCTAGTGAAATCACATTTCGAAAGAAAGACAAGCTCTTAAAAAAGCCACCAGAACAATTGTATTTGAAAAATGGAAAATAGATAATAGATCTATAATGCTTGCGCATAAGGATGGTGAATGGTCATACAATGCAAGCAGTTGAATAACGTATTACCGAGTTTATGATACATGACAATTGCTGCGTTCGGCTCAAGTAACCAACAGATGCAGATATAATATATAAAGGGTAAGAGAGGAAAAGGAGTCAACACTTCATCACATTAAAAGCTATGGAAAGTTTCGATGGCATGAACAAATCCAACAACATCATCGTCAAATACAAAGACAAATCAACTAATTACTAGCGATAATAATAAAGGACATTTAATTGAGTTTTGCACCAAGCAAAGACAAAAAAAAACTGATTCCGATCAATGCATTGATTTAGAGAACATTAAACTACATCAGTCCATCCGTTAGACTACATCAGTTGTTAACAACTACACTTACAATTTCATGATACTTTTGTTTTACAAAACGATGGCTCAACTTCAATTGCTAAAATTCTTCGATTTTTGTGAAAAGAAAAATTTGTTTGTCTCACATCAAAATATCCAAGTGTACATGTTTGTGGTATTGCACGTAATCTATACAATTTACTCCAACATTGCTTGCAGAGTGGACAAACTATAATGTGTAAATGCTTTCAAGTATAATTTTAATCTCCATAGATTTTTGTCAAATAATGTATCTTGAAATTAAGAAGTCATAAAAGCAATACATTTTCCATGAACTTGCCATAATTAAAAATGTTCACTGAACTGTTTCGTACTTTTGACCATCACTGGAAATTCAATATCTTATACTCAACGTTAATCACATGAAGATAAACAGATTGATAGCTTTACATTCGCAGATTTTGTCAATGCGTTTGAAATAGAAGTTTTTTTTTTTCAACTTTATTCACACTCTTTGATCACTACTTTAATGTAGTAGAAAAAAAAACCACCCATGCTTTTATTTTAATGTTTCGTATAGAAGTTTTCTTTTCTCGTTTCATCTCTTTTAGTCTTTTGCATCTTCAATCACATCTATTTTGTCGATGTGACTTGATTTGTAGATGTGAATGTGTACTTGATGCAAAATCCATTTTCTTTGGCTTCAGTTCACCATCACCAGTGTCCGTCATCATTTGTAATTCTGATTACTTTATATTACGAGAGGAAGAAAAAACAACAACTGAGAGAAAAAAAGTTCAAACAGAGGTAGGTATACAAGAAATCACCCCTAGAGCATTGTTGGTGCCAGAGCATGCATATACATTTACTATGGCATGGTATATTGAATTTTTAATTAGATTTTCAATTGAATGGCATTTTATTAATTTGTTTTATTTAAGTTCACTCTTCAGACTCTCTTCTCATTCATTTTTCCATTTTCGGTTTAATTGTCAGTACTTTTGTTGTTGTCATCACTTCCCTTTTTCCGTTTTCCTTGATTTTCTTGTGCTTGCGTTGCGTTCATTGTCTTCACTCGTCTTCGTTTACATGATTTAAATATTCTTGGCCCGTGCAATAGATTGCATTGAAATCGAAAATAACTATTGTATTGATGGTGAGATTGAATGTGCATTGGGAATGCGGCGGTACATTTTTCACTTTTCACATAGCCACAAATCTCGTTCATTCACATATATAAATATAAGTTGTGACAGCAATTCATACCCATCTATCGAAGTCTATATAATTACGCTCATTGCCCCATCAAACGCAGCAGATTTATTTGCGATAAGTATGGACGTTTGAATTTTGTGCTCGCATACGGACAGTTGTTTTTTTTTGTTCTTCTTCATCTCCCCCCCCCCCCCCCTTCCTCTCTCTTTCTCTCTCAATCTCTTTCTCTCTCGTTTTGTTTTTGTCGTCGTTTCGACTCTTGTGAATATTGACTATGACAACTGTTTGACTACAAATCAATACGACTGTATATTTTGAACAGTGTAATTAAAACGGGTTTTGGAACAATTTCAATTTTTTTTTTCTTTTTTCATTGCAATACTGTGGTGACATAAATACGATTGTTTTTCCACTTTCATACAATAAAATGACGATGACAGTTGATGTTAAAGTAACGCTACCAAATGACACTTCGATTTATTCAACTTTTCAAAATACACAATTATTAAATACCTTCCATTTGTTACTATTAATTGATGTGGAAAAATACAAATACATTGGGCTATGTCGTGCATTTGAATATTGTAAATGTGACCAGAAAAACAGATGCATCAACTATATAACTATACAATTTCACTTTTCCGTGCAAACAGTTTGAGACATTATTTCCCCATGCTTCAACTTCACTCTTTCATATTCGTTTCGTCTTCGTCGAAACGAACGTCAATCAATCAAATTCAGAAGGAAATATTTTTTTTTCTTTTTTTTTCTCTTATTGCTTGTTTTTCCTTTTGCTGCAATGTAATGTGTCAAATGTGCTATGCGATTTCATCCTTTACATAGAATAAATTCTTCTGTATATTACTCATGTAGCGCACGAAGTGTAGCAAATATTATTTGCGTTGGTGGAAACCCAATGGAAAACGGAAATGTGCAGGAGCAAAGAGGTTTTCGTTTATCCATTTTACATTGCTACATGCAGCACGCATACAAGCATTTGGTAATACATTCGTGCTAAAATAAATGAATGTTTCATAATTTGATTGATCGATTGATGGAATGTCAACACTGTGAGACATATTTCAATTTGAAGCGATATGCAGCTGGTGCGTCGCATCAATTTCTCTGTATTTTCTCGAGATTTCGAATTGCGCACAACTTTAAGTTTTCTCTCATTTCTCAATTTCATCCATCCGTACAACTCGTTTATAGTATACATTAACGACACAAGGCAATGGCCTTCACCACTCTAAAACTGCTTCAAGTGCATTCGATCTACATCATCGTATTGCATTTTCCAATTCAATTTTTTGTCCAATTGATGGAAGAAAAATAAAATGAAATGAAATCATCAAACGTTGACATTTTCATGAAATCATGAAATTTCATAATACGCGCAGCTAATTCCATCTCAACGGTAACAATTTCTCAAGAGAACAGTCAACGGCAAAGTGAAAAAAAAAAAATTGAGAAAAAGATGGATTTCGATTTTCTTTTTCTCTTTTTTCATAGTGTAGACAATCGACTACTATTTGGAATTTTACTGATTGTAGCTAAAGAGAAATATTCGAATGTATTAATATTTATTACAAATTTTCTCACACAAACCGTTCCACGACCACCACCAACAGAAAATATGATATCACAATTCAAATGAAAATTGACATCTCTCTGTCATTCATTGTACAATGTACAGTATGCAATCATTTTAGTGCGTGGTATTCATGCGCCTTACTATAAACGAAATTAATATTTTTTGCAAACTGCACTGTAGACATAGAAATTGACAAAATTTCTAACGAGCAAATTATTTTATATTCGCTTGCGATTATTTTATGTTTGTTTATAACTGTAGAAAGAATACAATTTGATGTAATTTCCTTGATAATAATGACAGAAAATAAAGACGAGACATTGAGAAGAGAAAGAAAATTATGATAATTTGGCGGAAAATGAGACACTGATGTAGAAAAACTCGAGATATAAGCATCAGCAACTACTCAATGATATTCGTATGGTATCCCATTATTGCAATTCTGGGATGAAATTTTATGGGCGCAGACAGTGTGGAACCAAATATTTTCTTGGTTGTGAGTCGATTTCGATTCTATTGCTCTGTTACTAGTGATATCAATGAAAGCGGAAAAGTAAATAGAATTTCAACGCATCCGAACATTTTGACAACAATGTTGCGATAAAGCTCGGAATTTATATAGAAAAAGTGCAGAAGACGCACTTGGTCATGCTATAGGAATCAATTCAGTTGAATTAAATGCAAACACTAATATACGAAGCATTTTTTTTCTGTGTTAAATTGCGTGCTTTTCTGTTCACTTTTCTACAGGGAGTATCTAAAATAATATTTATGTTATGCAAATATCTGTACAACGAAATGGGTCTTTGATGGTATTCTGTTCTTTTTCAAATTCACAATCTTTATGTTCATCGAGTAAGTTTTCCTAGTCGTTGTTCGCAAACTGAAATGAAGAATTTTACATCGTTGAACTCAATGCGACGTTGCATTCGATAGTTTGAGTTTCCATCTATGACTGTTGTTTATGTATCTTATCTACTCGTCTATATATTCAAATGTTTGAAATTGGAATTTTTACAGTAAATGAAAAAAAATGTCCGAAAAATACGACAGAAATTAGGAACATTTTACAAGAGTGATGAGTAGAAAATGTGATTATTTTTTGTTTTCAACGTCAATGACTAGCAACAACTATATCGCGTTTAATATAGAATAATTCTTTTTGATTTCATCCCTTCTCAATGCCACAATGAAAATTCACTATATTAACTGGCGTTGCTGTCGTTTTCTCTTTTCACATTTCTTCTTGCCTCGGCTATTTTGAAGCATATACAGTACGTGCTACTTTTTATCTGATTTATACATACAAGTGGCGCACTGAAAATTATTTTGGACTATAAATAAAGTGAACAGAAGACAGAAGTGAGTGACGTGCAGCTCAAGACATTGAATGGCATGTGCTAATAAAGCTAAAGGGTGGTTTCGAATGTACGTTGTGCAGTAAACTGCTTTGTGTCTCATGTCTCGATGGAGAGGTTGGTTGTGCACCGAAAAAGGAATCTGACACAAACATGAACTGAGCTCGGCACATCGACCGACTCACACCATTATCGACCGCTTTCACATCGAATTGAATTGTGTGATTGACAACAGACACATTGTCGGCGGCAACTTAGATCCATTTGATGGATAATATTTTCGCCCGCTTCTTACTCCTTATTCCTTGCACTATTATTATATACGTGCAACTAACGGTCCTTAATGTAATATATGTGTACAAAGCATCGTCTAAAATGGATTCACAAATACCAGCAAGCATATCGAATGTTATCCACTTGCCAGCGTATTTCGTTCAGTTTGCGAGAACACCAAATCTGAATCAAAGGTCAATCACAACACAAGAATACGGTATTCGAGCATAAACGAAGTATATTTGCATTACTTGCATGAAAGTTTTAGATATAAATCTAAAAAGTCTTTGATATAAAGATTTTTCAATGATTTTTACAACAACCTAAAAAATTTACGTTCTTTATACAAAATATCTGTTTGTTTCATTTGGGTTTTTTGCACATTTTGAATAAATTGTGTCTTTTAATCAATAAAAGTTGTTCTCAACAATGTATATATTTGGTCACTTTTAATATTTCACGTGTGAACGGTATCGTGTATATTTCAAGATTTCATTTCTCACAATGTACGTTTTATTGCTACGAACTGCTAGCAATATTGGTCAAAAAGATTCGTTCTTGATCTATTTTTTCAATTTGTTTTTGTTTTGCACGAAGAAGGTTGTAAATCATTCTGAATTCACATATATCAAATGCATCATGTTCAATATATATATATACATATATGTTTAGATGTACGTTTCAGTTTCGTCACCACCAAGTCAAGGAACATGGGCAAAAGCATTAAATCTTCAATATATTATCGATGATGACGTCGAATGTGAAATACTTCACAACAAGAAGACTCGAACTTGTGACTTGTAAAACTGCTTTGAGCATTAAATTTCATAAATGTTGAAATTTCTTCCTCTTTTTAAAAATGTCTCATTTTCATTTGCGATTTTGATTTTCGGCATTCTTACACGTGCAAAATTTCTATTTTCGTTTTTGTTAAATTGTTTTCAATTTTTCTGTCGTAGACTTGGAAAATGGGATTTATATGAAGCAAAACTGTTTTCGGTACCAATACAATACAATACAATACGATACGACACGACACGACAGAGACGCGAAAATAATTTAACTGAATACGAATGCGTGTCGTGTTATTTGCCTGACGGAAGGAGAATTTATGTGTATTTGCACTTGGCTGTTCGTCCAAAATGAAAACGTGACAATGCACTTGAGTGTGCAACAAAACAGATGTTTGCCAATTTCCGTTTTTTTTTTTCTTTCTTTAATTTCATTTTTATATATTATGTAAACTGTGTTTTCACTTGTTCACTCATAAATTGAAAATTAATGCCACTATTAGAACAAAAAGTGATTTGAAATTGATTGAATTAAATGAAATGTTTATTTCAATTTGTTATGTACGTTGGATTCGTCTGATAGTGAATTCAATCGTTTACATCTATTTTGATTCATAAAAGCATTAAAACATTTCTATGTATTTCAAACATTGAACAAGAGTTTTAAAACAATTGACGAATTTCTATTGTTTTCTATTACCGGAAATGGAACAAATGGATATTTTTAAAGTTGCATGCTGAATCCTCGGTTTTTATCTCTTTATCTCTCTCTCTCTCTTTCTCTTTCTCTTTGCTTTCGTAATCATGGGCATGTCATTCACTCACAATATTGTAAATCATTTTGAGTGATGGATAGAAACTTCTGTTTGAGTAACAACAGTAGCTTAATAGACTTAATAGCAAATGAACGACAATGAATGGAAATGGTCGTCGAACAAAAAGTACAAATCGTTTTATATCTATTTGCAGGCTTTTGTTTTTGAACATTAAATACATGTGCTCTTGTTATTATATAGTTGCACAGTGCTTCATCCGAAGATTGTGTGCAAATTTCAAGCTCTGACACTGAATAGATAGACGTACGGGAGACAGACAGTAGACGGAAAATGCTCAAATTAACGAAGCTCAATTTAACTACATTTCAAATTCAGCGCATTCACATTGAATGTGGAGCGCCTCATATCCGTTTTCATGATCAATAGTCAAACTCGACAAAGCGTCATGGTAAGTGCTCAAAGATGACAGAAAATTTCCAATCATCTGGTGCAATCAGACGGAGTTTTTTTTCGTCCTTTCCATCATCTACATTGGAAAATGACGAATTCCCCATAATCGTGCAATAAACAAGCACGCGGATGGAGTAAGGTGTACAGTGTACAGTGTGTGAAAACTATACTATAGACTGTGGAAGCACGTTGAAGTGCATGCAAATCATGAAAGTTGATTACGATATTTATGATTATGCACAAAACAATGAACCATTTCACGTTATTCATTTGTCATTGCACATCACAACCAAACGAAAGCTCGTCTGATATGTTCGTTGCTCCGGTGCCACAAATTTCCATGTTGCACATTAATGAAAACAATGATGTACAATTCAATGCATACATCTTTCATACGTTTTTCCCACTTTTGTGTCAATCTTCGTCTAAATTGTTTCGGCATTTGGGGTGTTTCGTGTATTTCTGGATAGTTAACAACATTTGGGTTTCCAATGCACGTTTGGCTCTTCAATTTAGCAATCGTTCATCACGAAAAATATCCGCATAATTTGTGCATGACACTGTCACTTGCTATATTTTGGCATTTATCGTTTGTGTGTTCTTTCGTTCACATTTATTGTCGCCTACTTTGCTTTCATTATGCTCCCAATCCATGTTTGGTGCATATTTGTCAACCGTCATAAATATTCAACCTAGTTTTCTGAACACACACACACACACACACACACACACACAACAGAGAGAGAGAGAGAGAGAGAGAGAGAGAGAGAGAGAGAGAGAGAGAGAGAGAGAGAGAGAGAGAGAGAGAGAGAGAGAGACTCATAAACATTTGTACATATATGTAAATATACATGGTTCTCGGCATGTAAAAGAAGCGAATCGCGTCAAATCAAATATGAGACCAACTAAAACAGCAGAGACGAGTGACAGCGAATAGCAGTCAATCATTCAAAAGTTGACATTATAAATTATGACTGCTGCATGTTTACATATTATTAGTTTAGTTGGTTTAATGTGTGCAATGCCGGAGCCAGTGACAGTGCCACTATCTTGCACCGTGCAATTGTATTCAATATCATATAGTCGAGTTTATATTTAGTAAATATTATTTACTCATTTTCTTCACGAATGAAACTTTTGAATGATTTGGTGTTTTTAAACTCAGGTACTTAGTGCAGTAGATGCTTGTGTGTTGATAAGTTGATATGCCGCCGGTTTGCATCATTGTTGTACAGTGACACATAATTACTTGTGTCCTTTTTCACTTCACTTGATTGTTCTCGATTTTGTCATTTTATAGACATTTCACGCATTTATTATGTATTTAAAACCAATTCACCGTGAAATGAGTTTGCTTTTAAGAGTTTGAATAAAAAAAACTGTAATTCCACAATTTATTACGCCTACTTGATATATTTATTTATATTTGGTATTGAAAACAGTGTGGTGTACGGTACATCAATGCATATGAGTATGCATTTCAGAAACGAATGAACGAACGTAAATACCAAATTGCAACAAGATAGAACAAATGTGCAAATGAATAAGGGAAAAAACATGATTTTTGATGATTATTACGGTGAGTGACAAAATCTTTGTGTGCATACGATAAATTTTCCACTTCATTAACATAAAATGTGATTACATGTTTTGCCATAATCATAACTTTGCATTTTGTTAATTTTCCCGTCTGCATAATATTTGAACCGACATACAACATAGCATTGAATCTCTGTTGCCATCATTCTCTCTTCTGCTACAGCAACCGAAAAAAGAGGTGTGCAATGCCATGCAAATATTATAAGGCGCGTAGTAGGCTACGTTATGTAATTTTCATAGCGTAGATAGAGCGCGTAGTATTTTGGTTGCACAGCTTTGACTGAAAATCACAAAATCTGGCAAAATACAATATTTGTACGATATGAGCATTTTCACTCAAATTCAAAATGTACTGACTACGCGCGAATCGACAATGGCTTTCTTCTCAATGCAAAGCAAACGACAAATTGTTTCATTGATTCCAACATACAAAAATGCGTTCAACACACTCACGGCTTCAATACGTTCATCATTTCATTGCAATTTTTTGTGTACATAATACACTGTACGTACTACATACTGGACAGTACAGTATGCGATAGGAATCGAGTATGTGATTATTGTATAATATGATTCGTATTGGAGTTATCTGAAAACTAAAATCCAATATTCACTTCGCAAAATAGAATCATTTTCGTATTCGATTCTATACTAGAAACCGGAACCAAAGTATTAATAAAAAAGCAATATTTATGCGAGTTTAACGATGTTAAATAAATGGACATGTAGAACAAGCAAACGGAGAAATGGCCAAAGTGTTTTGGCGCAGTTGTATCTAAAACATCAACAATAATTTAACTGAAGCTTATTAACACAGCATATCATATCCTTACTGCAGTTTATATTCGCAAAGGATTGTTGCCATGGATTGGTATCCATTATATCGAATGCACAAACCGTTTGCCAAAGCAATTGCAACCATATGAATGAATACATGCATAGCAAATACAATGAATAATCAACTATTTTATTTACCAAGCGTACAGTAAATTTGAATATTAGTTTACGACCTTCAGAATAATGTTTTGGTGTCTAATGGTTTGTTTGTTCTAACGAATATTGAGAATGCTTCGAATTTCAGTAGAAATGCATCATGGGTATCAAATCAAATGGATGCTTTGACACTTGTTCGCGTGAAACAATAAAATCCAGTAGTCAAAAAATCTTCTTTAAAATGATTATATCAATATTAGAGCAGGTGGAAAAGCCATTGTCGCTCCGGGATAGTTTTACTGAAATGCGGTCGGCATAAATATAACAAATGCCCATAAAGTCTGTGGCTTGGATCAAAAATAGCAAGCAATGCTGAAACGTCGATTTTTATTCCTTTTTTTTTTGAAGCCAATTTACAGCTTTGTATGAAAACAGAGCAAACAAATACCATGTATAAATTTTCGTAATGCGTGCTAGCCATAAAACGGCTACCATTCGCCAAAAATGCACTCTGAACACAATGCGAGCGGATGCAATTAAATCGCAATACCGAATGCAGTATTATGCGATGGTGGATTGGCAACGATTATAACAGTTAGATGATGTTGATTGCGGAACAGTCATTGCGAAATAAACGTTTCTCAGGCTTCACAAATCACACTATTTTTAAGTGTTTCATGTGGCTTATTGACAATTGAGGGATTTTAGTTCGGTTCTTTATGGTTTTTGTTTATTCAGAAAACAAAGAGCATTTAGTGGGCAATGAGACCGCATATACTGGATTCATAAATAAATTCATGTAGTGGATTCACCCATTTATACTGGTTATTGTGCACAAAAATGGTGCAATGTTCGAAAGTAAAGTAAACACGGACCAATAAAATCATTAAATTATGACTGCACGTACACGTGATTTTGCGTAGAACACATTTACAGAAATTATAGTAGCTGGAGCTCGACATTAATGTAATGCATGGAAATTTCGAGTTTAACGGTAACAACATAATGTTAATTTCATACAAAGAAATGAAGAAAAAAAATTCACGAAATTTAATTAAATTTCAATACTCGGCTATTCATAAAAATTATCATAACAAAGGCGATGCATAAATTAACATTTGAAGCATCAGCCAAAAAACTACGTATAAATATATTCAAGCAAATAATAATGTTTCACTTTAAACAGTTTTTTTTCGCTCTAGATTGAAATAGTATGTCATTTTGGAGTTCACAATGATAATTTCGAATGAAACCAACGATCAATGCGTTTTATACCGAATTTATGTTGCCAAACGGATTACATAATTCCAAATTAATCATTATTATTCGCTATAATTTATGCAGACGAACACATTAAAATAAAAAAGGCTGCACAATTTTTTATTCCATTGTTTGTAGTGCACACTGGATGGCATTTTATGCGCTAGCATTAACCCAACAGTCAAAACACAGCACAATATGCACACATTTAACGAATAAATAATAATAATGGTATGTATTTTACTATAATTTTTGAATGACCATTAAAATAAAAATAAATTACCGATTTCATATCTGCACTGACATTTCATTCCATTGTTTTTTATGATAAAATTTTATTCGTTGCATCCTTTCGTGGTATGTTATTTTTTTTTTTCTTCTTCAATTTACAATGTAATGATCAATTTCTAAAAATCATTGCTTTGTTTGACCACACTTATTATGATTTACTTCAAAATCAAATATATCTTTTGAATCGACAAAAACAGAAAATTTAATTAGACATCATGAAATATACCATTGAATCAGAAAAAATGTGTTCAAATTTCATAAAATTTGTGTATTTTATGATTAAATTTTCTATAGAACTTATATTTAATGTAATTTTTGTATGTCATATTTATAACTTTTATGACACAAACAATTGAATTCATTTTGTTTGTCATTTGGCCCAATCGTGATTGTAATTATGACGATGTTCTAGAAAAGTTAACAATGAAAAGAATCGTGATTTGTTTTAATAAATAGATATTTATTGAAGGACTTTCTCCAAAAAAAACCAATGAAACCCTGGAATATTTAACAGAAACAAAAGTACAGACATTTCATTGAATTTACTCGATGCATTCCATATGGTATGTCTTCATATAAAATTTTGTAAAACCTAATAAAATAATGGAATATATGCTTGTCTTCTTACCACCTTATGGATGGAAACAACAACATTACCAATCCATTGCTGCAAAACGTACATTTTTGGTAATATGATGAGATGCGGATTGTCTTTAACGGCCATGAAGCTTCTGATGGCAAGTGAAATGCCAAAAATATTATTGTAATAAAATATAATGGTATTTCAAACGTGCACATGTAACGTTATGTTATCATGCGGCATGGTAGGAGATGCGGCAAAAGAGATACACAGAAATAAATGGCTCACGTTAGAATTCTTTTCCAAACCTTGCATTCTGAATATTCTCAATGATTTTGAGTGATTTTTATGCCTTTCAGTATGAGCAGCATTTTTTGCATTGACTAACTTTTTGATTTAGCTTTTGAATTTGTTGAAATGTTGATGTAATTCAATGTACAATGTTAGAGGACAGACCATTTCAGTTTATATTAGCCAAGACAAAGTTGTGCGATTGCAAATAATAAATAAATTTTGTCAAATCGGATTGCGTGCACAGACTTAAATCCGTATTCAACTGTTTTTGTAGGTTTCAAAGTTATTTTTTGAATTTTGTTCTGCAATTGAAATGGTCACCTTATGTCTCATCATGTCGTCCGTCTTTTTTTTTTTTTTCTTTTTTGCTTCATACCAATCGTAAATATTGTCTTTTGCCCCCGACCTCATCGCTTATAATTATTTTAACATGCGTTCTAACTCTTCGAGTTAAACACTAATTTCACATTTACACCAAATGAATACTATATTCACTGGCAGCAGTTGGAACGTGTGATTGAATGTAGATTTTCGCATTTGGCATCATTTTGTAGAGTATGTAATGGCAAGGCGCAAATATTATATGGAAAATTATTGTTTGTGTAGCATTCGGTTTTTATTATTTTTTTGCGAGGGGATTGGTCTTGTGATTTTTTTTATTTATTTATTTGTATTGTGTTGCTGTTTTTCTTTCGATGCTGCGGTTGTCCGTATGTTTCGGAAAAAGCACAAAAACTCCATCGTGACAAGTAGATTCGGCAAAAATGACGAGGGGATGAGAGTAGTGATTTGATGCTTGTTTTGTAACAGCAACAGCAGCGCAAAACACCCCCGAGGTAATATACAAATGTGTAATTACTTTGAGATTTATGCACTTTTTGGGATAGTCATTTGGCGGCGCGCGTACGAAATAACCAAGAAGAGACATTAACGGGACCAAAAACGATGAAAATAGCGCGCAACCGAAATTCATATTCGTACAGATATTTCAAATACTTCTCGTATTCTGAAAGTGTCAGTTTCTGCTAATTCCCTTTATTTATATTTATACGGATATTTAGTTGTATGTGTATTTGAATATGAGTATGAGTTCGTCGGCATATCATGGGACGGATTTTATTTAGTTTCATTTTTTTTTGTCTCTTGTCGACATTGTTGTCGGTATTCCTTTCTCCACTTCGCGCTCTTTCAGTACTGAATAAATACATTGTAGATTCTTAATGATTTTCATGGATGGCTATGGACGCAACCCCGATGCGTCAAAGTGAAAATGAACCACGAAACTGAACGGCAGTTTCATTGTTGATGTGCCGCAGACAATTTATGAGTGCTAAAAAATTATGGTGGTAAAACACATTAGAAAAACCAGCATCATATTCTCGTTTGGAATAATTTAACTCTTAAAACTGACAAAAAATTTTCAAAATTTTTTTCTAACGACATTTTCTTTTCGAATGGTTTGCACAAAATGGGAAACTTGACAGAGCATAATATGTGTTTTTCATAATAAAAAATACAAATCGGTGAAAAAATCAATTTCAATGATTTTTACTTATTAGTGAATCCCAGAAGTCTTACATTGATCGATTATGTTTACACTTTCACTTTTAAGGACATTTTATAGTAATTTGCAATCAGTGCTTTATTCATTTTCCAGTGTTCAGCAAAATTTGTTTATTTTAAATATAGAAATGATTGTTGGCGAGAGAACCACATCTATTTGATTTCAATAACACATGGAGAAAAATGAAACGTAAATACTTCCGCACAACTATCATTTTTATGTAACAATCACAGGACAATAGCACCTAAGACCACTATTGCATTTGTATTACAATACAATTGGTTAGGTATGAGACAATTTTTTGCCCAACCGTGAAAGTGAATTCAATGTAAATTGTGAAAAGGTTGCCAGCACAAAACTTGTCTGAGCATAGATAAAAAAGTAGATTGTAATCTCAAAAAGCACATAGATCAAGAAAATTTATTAGCTCAACGGGGTGTGTATGCAATGTGCGTGTACAGGAGAGCATTCATTTTATCGTACGTTTTTCTTCCGTATTATTTTTGATAGAATTTTTTTTTATTCGAAAATATCTTCTTTACATTTGACACATTATAATATCCTTGTTCCGGCATTATTTCAACTACTATCTCTCATGCACCATATTCTATCCATGTAGATTTACTTGTGAACACGCAAAATTCCTGCAAATTCACTGTCGACAATGGATATGTGTTTGTGTATTTTAACGAACGTGAGTACAAAGGAACAAAAACGTTAATAGTATTTACATACAGCATTCAGGCATTTTTCTCACATGTAGTATATGCTATATGTATATGCAAGCATAACCGTTTATTTTGTCGCCTTTTTCCACATTTTATCCTGTGCGACGTTTGGTGTAAATGCAAAGCAAGTATTTATATATTTAAAGAACATGACTGTAACTTTAAGAGATCAATTCGGTTGATGGTAGTGGCAGCGCTGGATTTTAGAGTCGAAAGGATGCAATTTGAGTGAAATCAGCCAAATGAGATTTTCATTGACAGAATAGTGAATCTTTGAAGCTTCAAACGTTAATCTTTCAATTTTTTTAATCTCAATGCGTTTAAATTGATTTCATAAGCAGATAAATACTTTACTCTCTCAAGTTTTTATTCTTCCAAAAAGATTTTGATAATGTGGTTTTTGCATATGATTTAAAAAAAAACAAACTACCGAGAATTTCAAACGTTCTGCGCAACACTTTTTTCCTCTATTTGACACTTCTCCCACATTTTCTGTTCCCCGATATCATAGTCTACGTATATATATTTCACACCGCAAAACTCTTGTTAGATGCATCGGATCGAAATATATACAACACACATATATAAAAACACCAAAGACTTGGAAGTAAAATAGACGATCCAATTTTTCTTCTACCGTACTGTAGCACAAAGGATTTTTAATTTGCAAATTATGCCGTGATTTATAGCAAAGAATGTTTCGGAGAGTTGAAATGTTAATTGAAATTTAATGTTAAGTCGTTTAAAAGGCAACAGCCAAATATTCAAATACATTTCCCTTGCCACATCATACTCTTCTTTCGTTGACTTCGTTTCCATGCACGCGGTCTGTATGCTTGCATCAGAAGCGAAAAATATGGTTTGAGTAGCTGGTTATGCAAGCAATGGTGAAAACTAGAAAAATTTCACATTTTGATAAAGCAAAACCTCGGATCGTATTGTTGTCGCACTGAATTGCACGCGAGTAAAAATTGAAATATAGCCATTTGTTAATTTTTCATATGTAGCATAAGAAATCAACAGAAAAACTAAGACGCTTTGCCTTTGTCGCCGCCATAAATATATTCCGAAATGAAAAACAAAACTTAAAAAGAATTTCCTGATGATCTTGAAACAGAAAATGAAAGCGTAAATTTTCAATAGAGAATCTAAGTGTTTGATTCAAAATTTCGGTTAAATGAAATTCATTTCAAACAAGAATATAATTGATAGAATAAATAATCGAAATGATTTTGAAACATTATCGTGAACATCGGTAATTTTTTCAGCAATTCTTTCTTATGATTGAACATTAAACACGTATTGAATTCAAATAAAACAGCAAATTCTGTTTAGAGCTGAAGATAAAAAGAATTCAAACTTCTCTGTTAACTATTAAAAAAATGCAAATCTCACACCCGTTTCGATTTAGTTTGCAAACAATACAAATAAAAACAATGATAGATCGCATAAAACGACATAAATTTCATATTCCAGTTATTTTACATTTTGGCTGACACTAACGTTTATAGTAGATCTGTCGTAGTATTGCGTCAGAATGTCGTTTTTTATGTCGAGCCCTTTCGAAAATGATACATTTCGGATGAATTATAACGATTCTGTAGACGGAGCTAGTGGAAACTAATGTTCACAAAAAGACGAACAAAGGCAACAATTTCATTTTTATAAGCAAAACAATAAATACATAAATAATAGTAGCGTACACTATTTCCATTTTCTGAACAAACAGAACAAAATTATACCGCACATATTTTCCAGACTTTTCGGTCTTTTGCGCATATTGCTTACGTCTCACAAAGCTTTCAACAATGAATGCAGCATTTCGCGCACATACGTTCACCAACACCATGCGGATGATGCATTTCTTCAATTAAATAATAAAAATACATAAATAACGGTCGAACGAAATGAGAAACGCTCATTGAACGTAAGAAAGGGGAAAACACGATCGAAACAACACCAACTGAAACATTACAAATGAAGCATGGATGTTGCATCAGTCATAAATTTTGGAGGATTTTTCTGATCTTGGTAATTTTGAATAACTCCATATGCCTGCGACGCCGAACATCCTTCACATGGCAAAGACATAAATTTTCGTTTTGACGACAATTATTGTTAATGATGGTGAGTCGACTCATTAACACATCAGATTCAGGAATTCAGCGCAAATAATAATTTGATTGTAATACATACCTGAAACAAAGAAAAGAAAATAATAAATTAGTTATCTCTTACAAAAAGAAAACTTTTCTTATATAGATATACTATAGATAGTAACATAAATGTTAGTTGGTAGGCAGGAAATCCTTAGAATCAAAACCTTTGCAAAAATTTCGATAGTAGAAATGCATAAGAAGAGCAAAAACTTCATAACAATGTTTGTTGAATATTGTATTTTTGGGTAAGTTTATTTTATTTTTAATTCAAACGTACTAGTCTACTGGTGCCATTGTGTCATTTTAAGTGACTATTATTTTATTTCCCTGAACTTTTCACGTTCAAACCTTGATTATGGATGTGAACGGAAGGTATTGTGTCGTGCTTGATATGAATTATTCCTATTCTCTGCTTTCTTCCCTTCTTCCCCCTTTTTCTCTTCGTGTTGAATTCAAGCTTTGGCATCTGCATAAAATCGTGAGTACTTTTACTACAATACCCGCAAAGGTGTTGCTCCATAAAGAGAAATGTTCATTCATTTCAAATCACTTTAAAATGTAATTCATATCATATACGCGTGTGGCTGCTTTCTTTCACACATCAGGAAACACAATGGCACCGCCTGCATCAGAGTTGAACGATTACAACAAAATATTATAAGAACAAGGCGGCTGGGAACTCAATAGTGTAATTCTATCATATTTATGTTAGACAAACAAAAACAGATGCCAACTTTTAGTTTGAAATATGTATCAAAAATGTAATAAGAAAACTAAAAGACACCGCTTGCTCTGTGTAGCGGTCTGAACAAGGCTCTATTCGCTGTTGATGTGAACAATGTGCATCATTTATCTCTTGCTTTCGCTTCGTCTAATTTCAAAATGTGAGTGCACACAAAATGTTACAATTATCGCATCGTTTATTGTTGATCGCTGTCGAGCGTTACGTTGCGGTTTTTCCATTTATTGTTCGCTTGTGTTTCTTTCCACGCCGATGATAACATAGAAGTATGAGACAACTATAAACAAACTGAGCGATGAACTTCATCTTTGCGTAAGCTCATAAAACACCTTTGTCTATTTGCATTGCCCGATAATGTTCTATAATAAGGGCAAATAAAACGTGAAGCGCCTTTCATATATGTATATATTTCTTTTTCGATTCTGTTTGCTTTTTAAACATTTTTTGATCCAGCTGAGAATTTAAACAAAAGAAAGGAATCTACAAATGTGACGACAATGTTAGCAAACATCATAAATTCAAAACACAGACCACAACAGTAGCATGCCGACAAACATGCATAATGATATGTAAATTGTGTAAACAATATTCTTTTTTTGTGGTTTTCTTCATCCTCGTCGTTTACTACTGCTTTTGGGTGAAATTTTATGTTGACTTTTTTTTGTAATTGAATGCTAAATTCTCGCGTAAAATAGATTTGCATTTTCTTTCAGTGAGACAAGGCAATTGGTTTCCTTGTTTACTCAATTAATCTTTAAGCCAATATATTTATTCGACTTGATTCATTTACGGTTCATCATACATTCAAGTTTTTCAAAACTATATTTGTTATTTTTTCCAATTCTCAGTTCATATTACCAAATAACTAAATGTAACTGTATATTGCAAATGTTATTTCAATAAAATAGATAAAAGCTAGCACTTCATTACAAAGTCAGAAAACATTATTTGTAATTATCTAGAACACAATATTTAAAGATATGCGATGTGATTATCTACTGGATTTGCCAAAATAGTGGCTGTGTCGCAGTTGAATTAGTTCTGATAGTAGAAAAAAGGTGAAATTGCATGACTTTGTTCTGACTTATAAGTTTTGGTGTATAAAACTATTCATAGTTGCAATATGATACTGTTTATACTGTGTCGACTTGTATTAGTATTTAATGTTATATGCCGCCAGTTCTTCATCACTTTGGAGCTCTCTCCATCTAAAATACCGTAACACTCTCGGCAAAGCGTTTTTTTCGAACTTTCGAGAGTTGTTTGTGAATTGAAATGTAAAACGTGTGCCACACATAATTTTTATAAGTACTGAGATTCAGTGGCTCGACAATTATTATACGCGATCTTTGTGAAAATATTCACCTGAACAAAGAGCTGCCAGACAACTGGTGACTACATGGATTAGTTTTCGGTACACAAATACCAAAGCAATGCAATATAAAGCAAACGGTATTAAGATCTCTTTATTTGATCTATTTGCGTACATGTGCATACGTGAGCCAATGTACACATCGTTTCGTTATTGCTAAGCTGAATTGTGTGACACATAAACAAAATGAAATGAAGTAATGTGTACAAACAGCCGCCCTAATTGTAAAATCACGGTTCCAAATAGCGAATGCCGAGATGAAAACAAAAAAAGAACGTATACAGTGCTAGAGATAATAATATTGTCAAATTATATTCGCATGCTAGATGTCCCCGCACACAATGTTTCCGTGTGGTGTGAACCAAATGAGATTCAACTTGCAGCTGCTACTTTTATAACTTCTTGAACGATGAGACCGGGTTGGAGAACTTAATTATCTTGTAATTTAAAATTCAAACTGTTCACTCTTTTTATTACCTCGAACCAAGCTGCCCTGCGCCTTTGGGTCGCTTTCAATTTCGTATGTTATTTTTCGAAATAGTCATAGCCAGATAATCTCAGCTAGAGTACAATGCTTATATGCATACCAAAAATCTGCAGCATGTGATCATTTTAAAACAAAATCTAAATAACACCATTATTATTGTTTATTATCGACATATATCGTACCTGATGCTCAATTGGAGTATTTTGGAGAATATTTATCACTTTTTGAGAAAATTTCCCATTTGTGCAATAAATGTACTAGTCCATTGACTGAAGAGCAAATCATTTGCAGCAAAAAGCATACATTGCTATTGTCATTTTTCGGGCAATTTCCGGGGAAAAAAAAAATAAATTTGCACAAATCAACAAATGTGTCATTAGCATTCAGTTTTCTTCAGAGTCCCCAGAAGGGCTCTTGTTTATTCATTACAATTTTCGTTATGCGACAAAATTACCTGAAAACAAGACGGTAAAATAGATTCCGGATTTATCTTTTGGAATGAGATGCTTGTATTGTTGATTGTTCGTATTTATTTTACCGCTTATTAAATGATTCGAAACATTACAGGAATTTTAGAAGATAGCAAAGCTCACTCAAGCGAATGCACCATCTCCGATTCAGGTTCAAATTCAAACGAAAAGTGTCGCGAACAATAACACAACACAAAAGTCTAAAACTTGAAGAAAATCAAAAACAAAAACAAAGAAATTCCACCCTTGCCCATTCACTTTCCTTTATCTATCATTTGGCTTTGTAGCTAACTTCGAGTTTACATTTGGCGCTCTTCACAACCAAAAACCAACAGACGAAAATATTTGTGAGGACATTATTTTCTAAATAATGATATGGGATATGAAATTAATCTGCGAGTAGACGAAAGAGATTCGGTAAGCACACATCAAAGCAATATAAAGTGATGTTGAGTCATATAAACATTCAGTCGGAGCTCAATTCAAACAAAGAAATTGAATCTCCCTAAGACCCCTATCTTTTTATATATAAACCACGTTCAATTGTCTGACTTTGAAATTTTCCGTGGTGCAAATGAAATTTCTATATGAATAATATTATTTATCTTAACATGCAGTAATACGCATTAACACCACATACTTAGCTAACTTAGCACTCTTTCTTTTTAATTTTCATAACAAATCTACACTAAATAATTTAATTTTAAAATTTAATGAATTCGTTTTAAATATAAATATAAATACATGTATAAGAGAAAAGCTATTCCATGGAGAATTAATGCACTCGACAATGTAAACAAATGTGATGGAAACATATTTCGTCTTTTTTTTCTTGAATTCTTCTAAAGGTTTGTTGGAGTACTGATTAGGTTGCTACAATCAATCTCTATTCAGTCCTACAGAGATATGTGTGATTTGGGTTTATATATGTCGCTTTAACCTTGATATTTTGGTGCGGACATGAAAGTTTTTTTCTGTTCTCTTCATTTCGTTTCGGATTTGAATTGTGCTGATGTTCATTGATTTCAATATGTAAAATTTGCCAGTTTTATTTTATTTGCTCCAAATTATATATACTTTTTTGGACAATTATAATATAAAGGCATGTGATAGATGTGTTTTATACATGAATCGTCACCAACTTGTACGGGACAACACATAACGATGTGTGTTCTACAGTCAATTTTGCTTAATGAATACTAATGAAACTCGTCCGTTTTCACAATTACAATAGACGATGTAAAAATGCCCATGGGCATAACTTGTCTTATGTACATTGAAGTAGTCTTGACAGCTATCTAAAGTTTTTTTTCTCGCTCTCCACTCGGTGTTCATTTTTGTTTTATCGTCTCTTCTCATCTTGCTGTATTGGACTTTGTTGCTGTTTCAATATTTGTTTTCTATAGACTGTATTTTTCTATAATCTGGTTTGCTGTCAAGAAAGCTTGCAGATATTGCATACTTCACTTTGGACCAGGAACAAAGCAAGAAATTCTCACATGAAATATTAAAATATCCATTCAAAAACGAAAGCTTTTATAGCTTTAAATTGCAACAAAGCGCTTCAATGTGTTTGAAATTCTTCAAAATTTCTTATTTTCAGCGAACAGTATTTTTGATTTGAACATCTTATTGTAGAGAGAGAGAGAGAGAGAGAGAGAGAGAGAGAGAGAAAGTGTGTAAGAGAGAGAAAACAAAATCTTTATAAATATGATGTTACTCATCACAATGCATTCTAGTTGAATGACCAAGAAAACATTAAGATTCAACATAAAATTCGCTTCATTACTCGAACTGTTTTCTTCTGGCTAATGTGTATTTGTTTTGATTTCTTCTACTATTCATATGAACATTGCTATTGGTACAAGAAGGATCAGAATATGTTCGAGCGATTACTCGAGTCTCAACACTTTGACATAAACTGTACGATTCGATTCGTTCGGGCGATGAGGAAAGTTTTTGATTGGAATTTAGAAAAAAGTACTGCAGTATTACAATATCTTATTGAGTAATACATCAATGTTATGATAGCATTGATGAGTATTATGGAGAAAAATTATTTCGATTCCAATCAATATTTCATCTTCAATGCTCATCGACCAGAAGGAAAATATGAATCATAAGATAACATTTTGAATTTTTCAATATTTATTTACGACAAGCGAAATATAATGTGGGCCGGTTGTACAGGGTGGGCCAGAATAACTGTCCGTTTTATATTTAATTGAAAAATGTATTTTTTTTACATAAAACAATTATTTTTTTTTATTGAATGTTAAATAAAGGTCCAAAATTTGTTTTTCACTTTTTGGTTTTGAATCTTCCTCATTTGTTGCGGATCACCAATCGCAAACGTTTTGAAAACGATTTACACGCGGCACGCACCATTTCGATGGGAATATCGTTCTAAATTTTGACGATTTTCTTTTTGAATGCATCCAATGTTGAAGTTTTCGTAACCTTCAGACCATTTAGCTTCGATTCCATGTAACCCCACACAAAAAAATCCAGTGGATTTAAGTCTGGAGACGATGGCGTCCATTCGTCTTTGTTAATGAAATCCGGCACATTTTCAGTTAATCATTCTTGCACTGTGTCTGCTCGATGTGACGGTCTTGCTGAAACACCCATGGTTCATTACGAAACACTCTTCTGGCGTGTGACAACAATTTTGTACGCAATATTTCTTCTTCATAAACGGCTGCATTGATTTTTACGCCACTTTCAACGAAAACAAGAGGAAATTTGTGATCGGCCGAAACGGCGCCCCAAACCATGACTTTTGGTACATTCTGAAATCGTTCAACTACCAAATCATCTTCAGGAAGGTCCTCAATAGTTACTGCGTACACACGATCATTCTGCGATTAAGACTTGGTTGAAAAGGAACAATTTTTATTGAGAAAACGATATTTGAAGTTGCGTGCGGGCGCAACAACTCTTTGCATTTTTGGATTCTGTCTTGCTTGTTTTTGATTGTTAATCCGTATTTTTTGGTTTTTTTTGTACGGTTTCACTCCTAAATCTTCTCTTAATACTCGTCGCATGGAAGATCGACTGATATTATGCTCACGAGCCAAGACTCTGGCACTTCTTCTCGGATTTCGATGAATTTTCTCTCGTATACGATAGGTATACCTTTTTGACCAGTTCTTTTGTTCGTACAGATCTTTTTCGGCCCGTTTTTTTTTCTTTGTATCCACTGTTCCACGTTCCTAGTATCGTTTTATAGTACGTTCAATGAATTTCATGTTGATATTTTCATCGTGAAGCCAGCGAAAAATATCCACTTGTCGCAAACCTTTTTTATACCAATTCAAAACGAGTTAACGTTTAACATCCATTGTTATTGCAAAGTAAATAAGAACTGCGCAATAATGCTTGTCATCCCAATGGATTGCCAAAACATGAACATACATAACGGTAAACTATAGGGTGATCGGAAAGTTAATGTAGTGGTATCTACGTAGGTGCTAAAAAAAAACGGACAGTTATTCTGGCCCACCGTGTAGTACTTTTCCCGTTGCCCATTTCATATGAACCAGAGTGGAGAGATTTTTTGTCATTTTATTTGCACCATTCATTGCATTTGTTCGTCTTTATACTTTTTTGCCGATTTTCCAACTTTAAAGTACAGAGAAATTGAGTTTAGTAACAATTCTTAAGTTGAACTGTGAAATTAATGTCGGTGTCTGTGCTGGTGCCAGTTTGCATGTGTGCAAACGTAATATGTCACATGTCAGTGTCAAGTCACGTTCGGTACATATTCCCATCAAGTTTTTCAGGATTGAAATTCATTCAGATTTGCCGTTTGTCGGCACTGCTGCCACCATTCCCATAGCATCGAATCAACTGAACTTTTGTGACGCATCATGCCAATGGCAGTAGATGTGGTAGATGCGACAAAATCAAACATTAACTTGTGAGATGTAGTTGAACGAAATATGGTCAATACACACACATTAAAACGGAACGATCACATGCAGACAAACCGTATTTAACATTCGTATTTACTAGCAAAACTTCTCTTGATCTCTTTCTCTCTTTTTCCATTTCGTCCCATCTTTTTCTTGTTCAAATTAAAATTTGTTGGGACAAACGAATCGCCACCAACATCGTCGAAAGATGGAATATGCAAGAAGAAAGTAAAACCAAACCATAAATCCAGTATGTGGGCAAAATTACCATTTTCTTCCATCACCCAATTCTAATGCAAGTGAAACGTGCTATTGATATTTACACAATGGTGCAATTCATTCAACGAATTGACTGGCATCGTTAAAAATGAAATTGGTAAAATGAATTCGATAAACTTCGCTTGTGACAAAATTAATAGAATTTTTTCTTTGTTCATTTTAGTTGTGCTATAAATTCCGAAAAGTAGCCAATTGCATCAATCCCAATCAGGGATAAGCTACAACCGGAAGCGGAACTCAGATAAAATATATGATATCGACACTGAAATGAAATGAAATGAAAAAAATAAAATAAAATAAAATAATATTTATAATCATTTTTGTCTGTGAACTGAATGTTGGAAAGCACAAACCATTCATACGACAACATCAATCTGGTTCATATATGCCGTTGACACGAACCCTTTTCAAACTCATAAATTGTCTGTGCAAATTGAATTATTGTGCAGGTACAGCAAATGCATATTTGATTTTATACTTTAATCGGTTTGATATAAAACTGGCCAATTCCAATATTCATACTAAAAAACAGTGCAAAGTCACTACACAAATATAATTTCATCCATATTTTGTACATTTTTAGTATTTCACTAACCATTGAATAGATATATTATTTGAAACATTTCATAGGTGATCGCTTTACAATTTGTACTTTGCTGAGAAGTAGTGTTGAAAAGCAATCTACTGATCCGATTATGAAGTGTATCAAAGATGATGAAGTGAAATGCTCAAGTAGATAAATGAGTTCATTACAATAAAATTGAAGAAAAAGAAAAAGAAAAAGAAACACACACAGGCACACACACATGTATAGATTATGCGAAGGAAAAGAAAAGGAAAAAGCATTGAGACCAATTATTTTAAATCAAAAATTCAATAAATTATTTCATTTAATTTATTGGTTTTGCTAGAGCGTTATGTTTTTGTGATATTTCTTTTGCGTTCAAATTTTTATTTTTCACTTAATAAAGCCAATACAACTGTGAATGGAACATAAATTAGAAATTGGCATTTTTTGGACGTGCAGAAGAATGGGGGAAAGAAATACAAAATGGATATACAATGCAGTGCGCAGCGATAAAGCGAATGGCATACAAGTTAATATTCTCTGTCCAAAAATTTGCTCGATGAATTGTCTCTCTTTCATATGTACATGTCTTGCGATAGCTCCTCAATCGAACTTCCTTTATCCACACTCACTCACTCACTCACACAAATGGTTTCATCGACGATTGCCATTCATTCCACTGGTTTCGTTTTTTATACACAGACACTCACACACTCGCACTCATAATTTATGATATCTTTTCTTTTTTCGCTGGTGATTTCTTTCGATTTTAATGTTTTTCATTCAATATTTCTTTCGTGATTTCTTTTATAGCATCCTGATGATATATGCAACGTTAAATGTACAGACATACACATTTTAACTGAGAAGCTATTGATTTATTGTCACATGTACAGAGAACACTGTAAGAATAAATGCAAAAAATAACCCGGAATAGTTTTCTTTGTAAATCAAAAAGTGTTTGCTTCTCATTTGTCCATCGTGGATTTGAATGCCCAATCCAAAAACATGACGAGAATTTTTCATATTTTTTGTTCCATAAAAACAGACGCGTGTAATAACATATTGTCTGTGTAACTTTTCCGGTCAATTTAATCGCTTTACACAATATGTTTTTGTTTGCTTCATCTATATTTATTTCTTTTATCCAGTTTTACTTCATTACTGAAGAAAAAAAAATAACTTCTCATGTGTCCAGTGGTCTTGTTTCGTAACTTAATGCAAAACAAAACAGTAAAAATTAACACCATCATTTCTTTTACGTCATATGAATGTAAACTGTGTCTTGATTGGACCATTTTTGTTGGTTGTTACTCTAATAACAAAAAAAAAAATGAACGATTTAACCAAAGGGAGAAAAAAAATTTGAATGTGAATAGCAAGCGGTGCGATCAAATGGATTATTGAAGTCGTAAATTTGAAGATTTCATATCAATTTTATTTTGGTAGTCGTTGTTCAAATTGGGTTTTACGTTCTCTTGTACGAATGAATAGAGCGGCAATGTTCCGTCATGCGAACGCAAGGCGCAACAGAATCGCGCACATTTTGAAAATACACAATGCAGCACCTCAGACCTGTCGAACGTGAGAAAGATAGCAACACGTTTTGTGTATCGAAATGCCAGTGATGATTGTTTTTGTAAGCGTGTTGAATCATTTCGGACCATAAATTTCCCCAATTGACATATTAACATTCACATCGAAGAGAAACTTATGAATGTATTCAAACTTAAAATGCCTTTCAATCCGTAACCGAAAAAAAGAAGAAAATCCTTCAAAAATGCGAGCAAACACTTTATTCAGGTAGGCAGTATTCAGCATTTTTTCCATCGTTCTATGAAGAGGCATTCTGTTTAATACAGATGGCGATTTAAAATACCCACATTCATTGGTTGTTAAATTGTATTCTTTCGCTGTACAAAAAAAAAAGAAGAAAAAAGAAACGAGAAATACACACAGCGACAAATTTAATTGAATTATTCCATTTCGATCGCATTCTACAGATCAGTTTGCTGCAATGTTACAAATCTAATTTTTTGACATCGACTGTTTTGGGTCTTTTATCAAGTTCCAAAATTTTGAAGAAGCTATTGTACATTCTAAAGAAATGCGCTTTGAAGGGAGAGAATGTAATGATTTATGTCCATTCCACGCCAAATTCAGTTTCTATGGGATTGTGATTTGGATAGATTCGGATATTACGTACTATGCGTTCGAATTTGGATACTTCACTAAGATCTAGCGTTTGTTGTGAAAGTATTTTCATATATCAACAAAATTAAACCAAATGCGGGATTTAAATTTATTCGGTCGAATGATCATATTCCAATATTTTACATGATTTATTGTCTTCGACTGAATATTTCAAATGCAAATAACTAGCACTTTTCAAAAGTAAATTTATTGCTTTCTATTTGCAATATAAGTGAAGAAATTGATTCCCAACAAACTTAATTGCTTCCTTCTCTTCCTAACCAGGAATATAATACATACATTTTTGGTTATAAGGGACATTTATTAGACATTCTTCATGTGACATTATCATTGTTCTCAAAGTTATACATCAAGTGAAGACAAGGAAAACTGATTTTATATTTCATTCGGCAATATTTTTCTTTTGCAAATTTATATAATTTGCATTAATTACCATGATTCGAAATGCTTTCCATTATATTATGACCTCCACTGAACATTCAAATGCATGTGTGTCCCTTAATTTGATGCACTAACTATACCTCTACTTTCATCATGATTTACACTGACACTTTTGTGCAAATACACAAAGAGGGTTTAATTCAATCTCATTTGTCTTGAAAATCATTTGCACGTATTGTACGAAAAAATCATATTCGTCACTGTGAATAGCATGTATTATTGGATGATATTCGATATCAAAACAAAACAAAACATAACAAAACGGTAAAATGCATATTATACACAATTGGCAAGAAACATGTAATGCAAAAAGTTCGGACACTTTGATGAATGTCTATTTTTCTATTTTTTACGATGAATGAAATCTTCTTATACCAAAATCATTTTTCTCTTATAATCCCGGAGAAAATTTTCACCAGACTTGGAAAACAGCAACAAATTCATTTGAACAATAGAACAGATCAATATGTTTGATTTGGTCAATCAACCACCGAACCGTGCGAAGCATTCCATAGCTATCTCTAGTTGCTTGTAAGTTTGTGAATGTGTTTGTGCCCGATGCGAATAAACAAGAGTTTATAGCCACAAACATTGATAGAAAGTCGTTGCGGTGAGTTTGGTGGAAATTCTTCTGGAATGGAAAGTTCTATGACTGCTATCCATTCTTGTTCTGGTATTTGTGCACGTGTGTATATGTTTGCTTAAGCGTTTGAGTAATAACTGAAAAATATATGACAAGACGTGATGAGCTTGATGATTTTTTGTCGCCATCACCACACCTCACCTCGTTGCCACACATTCGTTCTGTCCGTGTTTTATTGTTTTTTCTTCTTCTTATTCTGTTCTTTATCTGGTTCGTGTCATTCGTTTTTATTTGTTCGTATTCGATTTGAAAGCTAAGAAAATGTACTTTTATGGTATTTTGTCTTTGGTCGACGCGAACGCGCCTGTTCTCGTTCTCGTCTATATAAATGATGTCTCTAGAAGTTTTCCGTTCATGAGATGACATGATTTGTTCTTTTCTCTCATAGATTTTTTTTTGTGATTCTTTCCCCATTGATTTGAAACTCGTTCGTCAGAGGAGCAATTTACCTGTGCAACTGTGCTATATACTTGACCATTTTATCCATCGCTATGCATAGAGCTCAAGTAACGTAGAAATGTAGAAATGTAGCAACTGTCAAGTAGCGCAAGTATGAGAAACTTGTGCAAATATGATGGACGCATGTTCACATTGAGATACATAAATTTTGACGTGATTCTGATTACGAAGGGGTTTTTGTAAGCATTGAATTGCAAACGTTTGATTTGGCTGCAATTTATTTATCCAACATTCATCCCTTGTCGTAAATCAATATCCAAGCATTGATGCATTGTAGTCATTACATAGAATTGAATAAGTTCGTCTAAGCAAATCAAGCATTTCATTCTTGCGTGTATCCGAAGGGTGAAATCTTTTCGAAAGGTTGTAGTGAATTTATGGAATCAAGCAATTATATCGAAATGCATTCATGTTGTTCAAATCAAGTAACATGATTTCGCAAGCAGTGACCATTCCAAAAGGGTTCATATATGTACAGTACAGACATTTAACATGACGATATACATATAAACATTTTATACACATATATCAAAGCAAATTTCGAATGTAATCGTGAGTATTTGGTCGAACGAAACATTTCGATTGTCCGATACACTGTAATCAGTTTTCTTTTAATTTACTTTTTACTTCATCGACTGCTTAGTTGGCAGAGAAGCTGGCTGTTTAGTTGACTAGAAGAAATTAACGAGATCAATGGGGAGGAAGAGAGACAGAGGTATCAAGAGAAATGAATTGATTGTATCTTTCGATGACATTGGTTACGAGTCAATCTAAAGTAAATGCATCTAGGCTGTTCTGAGTAGATGTCAAAAAAACACATTGGTAAAGATGCAAATCAACAAAATATCTCCTCACATCTCTACCACAAAATCAAATTCCAATTGCCAAAATCTCATTACTGTGACTTTGTAAGCAACTGCTTGACTGGATAGTCTCAGACAGTGTCACTACCAAATGCCGAAACAGTCTCATCGAACTATTAATAATTAGGGTAATGGTCAAAAAACTAAATTATTTGGAAATAATTTGCAAACAAAATCTCTGCAGACATTGCTCTACAAATCATAAAAATCAAATTGAAACTGACAATCGAAACTGGATTGTTGTGCGAAATAAAAAAAAGCGCAACCATCATCATCACATTTGTGGTAATTTATATTGAGCAATCGGAATGGAATTTAGCTCAATTTAGAAGCTAGAACCACAAATTATGGTATGATCTAGAATTATCTTATGAAGAATGTTTATATGATGTGTCAAGTCCATCATTCATGCGACATAAATATTAATAATGTTGCAAAGAAATAGTTTCCCGAATAAATCCATTGATTTTATCGGTGAACATATTCTACTGGAACTAAATAAGTTATCAGTAATCTATAGACGTACAATTATATCGCATATATAATATGTAGCTGTGAATTTTAAAAATAAATCCTTTTAGTCGGAAAAGCGCTGATGTTTGAGTTCAGCGTGTCACGAAAAGAATATAAACCTATCGTCATGATTGCACAACGAATTTTTTCTTCAGTCCTTGCCATGTTGTAATATATACAGCAACTTTAAAATAATACGAGATATGATAGGTTACTTATTCGTTTGCTGGCAAACTGAGATTGCGAGCAACCCGAGATATAGCTACTGATGCTCCTGCTGCTCTTTTATTGTTATTGTTATTATTATTGTCATTTCTATTTGTGTCAACGTCGTAGATTTTCATCATTGTCATTGTCACATTCATCTTCTAGCTATGTAGATACTCTCCACAGTTCGGTACCAACATTGCCGTTGCGTTCCACTGCTGTACCATAGTATTGTCATAGAACTGAGAGAGGAGAGAAGAGTGGGCAACGGGACTCGATTCGTATACAAAAATAGACGAAAATTTAAAGTTGAAGGAAAAATGATGATGAATTCGTTTGGACATATAAAAAAATGGAAAGATGCTAACGTATCTCACATTGAGCATGATAAAAACATTCGAACAAATACACACGTATCGAAGAACAGATGAATGGTGATTGTGCATGAAAATGATATGTGAATTTGAGTGTGAGTGTGAGTGTAAGAGTAATAGCGATTGAATATGAGAAATAGCACGTTTAAAATTGTTGGCAAATGATGGTAGTGTGTTTCTGTATTGAAACGGTCCAAAAACTATCACATTTGACAGTCAGGCGATGGACACTGGAAAGATTGGCAAAGATAAACTGTCGTCATCATCTGTGTATACTGTACTTCTGCTTATGCTTTCAAATGAAATTGCAAATCCATAAGCGGCACTAATAAAAAAAAATTATATATGTTCATTGTTACTTCGTTGGTTACAGTTATCCATTCGGAAAGGAAGGTGCGTCAGCAGCACTAACACAATGTGCAAAATATAGTAGTTTCTTTACACTAAAACTCACCCAGACCATATCTCCGACGAAGCACATCAACATCGTAGGAAAATCATGACTGTCCATCACAAAACAACATTATAGAACTCATTCTTCTTTTGTGCTTCAGTATGTCGGTTCTTCGTTTCCTATCGTAATATTTTCTGCTGTATATATGAATATAATTGTATACGATATGTGTATATGTAGATATAAACATATACTTATTACGGTGAGTGACTAGTACTAAAAGTTCGAATACACAATTCCGTTTTTGTTTTCTTTTCATTTTCATTTTCGTTTTGCGTTTTTCGTTTTTCATTTGGCTTGTGTGCATTATAAAATCTATAAAGCAATTCGTATTTTCGCACATTTATATGTTCAGTCGGGGTGTTCATATACAGGGAATTTCTTGATAGTCATGTAGTAATCTGGATGTTACATTTCACTGACATCGTGAGCAGTGATGTGGCGACTATAGTGCAAGCTATAGCGCAATCCAAAAGCCAGTAGAAAGGAGAGAAAAAAATGACACAAAAGCAGCAGTTAAAACAACAACAACAACAACAACAATGAAGACCATGTCGTGGGATGACGAGTTGAAAATACACAGAAACATGAAGCAAAGAATGAGGAATATGCTAGACATTGACGAACGGCATTGCGCGTACTCATACACAAAGCGCTCCAACTGTCTGATGTACCGAAAAATGATGATTTTCCATGACGATGATGATGAAGTAGGAAAAGACGATGTGTTTTCTCGATGGACCGTAGTATAGCATTTGAAAGCTTACAACTCATTGGAAATAACTTTGTTTCAAGGCAAATCGAATACGAAAATTCCCAAAATGGTAGAAGGGCTATTTTGATTATTTGCTTATATGTCAAAGAAAATATTTTTATCTGACTGTAATTGCACAACAACTTTAGGATTATAATTACTTTATTTTCTATAATTCAACAAAATTCAATCACTTGGTCTTGGAAAATTCGGATTCGGTTACCTCAGAAATATTTTCGCTCTTGATTATTATTTTTGATTTATAGTAACTTCACCCCGCATACGCTTTCTCATCCCCACATAATAAAAGAAAAATGATGAATTCACACTGGACATCGCATTTCGTCAATGTCAAAATAAATAACGTTTCATTTATATCTTTTGATTTTTCACATCTCCTCTCACCGACTTGAAGTTTGATATGTTTCACAGTTCGAATCTGGTCAACGGTGAACATTCACAAATGTATAAGAATTTATACACATAAATATACTTCTATGCATCTTCGCCTCAATCAATATTCGCTACCGTTCACAAACAAACAAAGTGTTGTTATTATACAATATATGTATATATGTACAGACTACACATGCAGGCCAAGTAGTTCAAAAAGGATAAGGGAACAAGATTGTTTCAATTCTTTTAACTTTCTCTTTCAATTTTAGTTTTATTTCCAAACATGAGTAATTTTTTCTTTCAAAATTACATCTATTGTCTCAATATTTTGCTTTCATTCTCATTCTCATTCTCATTTGTAAGATAGAAAAAGTCTGCTCGAAGGGAAGAATGAAAGAAAAAAAAACGTACACGCTTGTAAAGTTCTGATCGTATTATTTATAAAAATATTCTGGAACATTGTGCTGTTATTGATGTTACGATATGAAGAAATGTCGTTTCTCACTACCCTGTCAACGTAGATTTGAGTATGTCAATGTAGAAAAATGGATTTCATATTTGTTAAACTAAAATATGTCGAACATACGAACATAACGAAGACCATTAGAGACATTTATGTTGGACTGCAGTGCGAAACAGCATCTATCTATTGCGATATGAGTCGGGTTAACAATCGAGAATCAATACAAATGAAGCGATTTAGACCTGAGGGCCAACCAACTGAAATTACATGACGTTGTCTATAGTGCGAAAGAGAAAATGATAATGCCTTTCATGCACATGGAGAATGAATTGAAGAAATCGCGGAGAATGGGAATTCGAGCGTCAGTAGATTGATTATGGACTGGTATATATACGTATTAGAGACGTTTTAGCGCACACGTTTATACATATTTAAGATTTATATTATATCATCATCACATCGTAATCATCATCATCATCATCGCTCGCAAATGTAGTTTGTTATATTTGCCCGTTATGACCCGTCTGAACCGTCATCACTGGAGCATCATCGACATTAAATAAAGTGTAACTATGCATGTGTTGGGCATATGATTTATTTCCAAGCAAATAGTTAGCCATATCGAATGTATACAAACATCGGGCAGCGCCAACACATCGACACGAGACAATACTTCCTCAGGCTACCACAGGAAAACACACAACTGCTTTCTTCCTGTATGCCGGAGGAGATCGACACATAGCGTTGATGTGTGATAGACACACAGCACGTCTAACTAAATGTGGAAGAAGTGTTGATATATTCGTGATGTTAAAGTAAATTAAAATATTTCTCTTATTAATAGCCCATCATTTATTTGATTTATAGACACTTTTCGCTATATTTTCGTGTGACTGTCTATTATCTGCGTGTGTGCTGCTGACGTAGACGTCATCATCACTGACAGTTTTGATATTTTCGTAACTAAATATTTGCTCAGCAGTAAGCATTTTTATTTTTACATCATTTTATTGTTCTCTTCTCTCTTATTTCTTCTCTCTTCACACATTTATCCGTCAGTTCTTTTAAGATTTAGTTGACTGAAATAATCACTTGCAATTTCTCTCATTTTTGGAATTCCATTCGAAATGGAAATTACTTTATCTTGTGCGCTGAATCATTATTATTATTATTATTATCCAAACAAATCAATTATTAAAATATTGAGATTGCACATGACAACGGCGAGGCAAAAATAGTGTTCCGTTTTGGTTTTGCTTTTGTCGCTTTTGATTCATTTCTCGGAAATGCTTGAGTACGAAATGCATTCATTAGTTGGACAGATTCGTATTATTAGAAGTCTCTAAACTAGACAAACAATCAGACGAAGGCGTTGATTTTCCACATTCTCTCTCTTCTCCGTTTGTCTGAAACCAAACCCTCTTCAAATTGGGATTTTTTTCCAACTTGGTCTTCTTATTTGGAGCGTCGCAATTCAAAGCCGTTTAAACATTTCAAATTCGAGTTCAAAATGTCAGAGAAGAAAATTTCTAGGCAAAATTTAATGAATGGAAATGATTTAATTTCAAACTATATCTAATGATGAATTGAATTTTTTTTTTATAAAATATTCACTTATATGTTGCCAATAAAGTTGATGTAAATAAAGCATTTTCCTCATGTAGTGGTGTGTTTGTATATGCTTAGGCTTGTGCAAATGCATACGAACGATATGTGAAAACTTATTAAAACAACCAAATCTTTTAAATTGTGCCGACAGCGGCTTTTCAGACGAGTCTCGACCATATTCGCACATGAGTAGTCAAAATAGACTGCTAGACCAATATTTAAAATCGACCATACAGTTAACATATGCGATTTCTTCATTTTCACAATGCAATGTCATGTGGCAAATATATTGCAGAATGGAGCAGCAGAAAACTGAGAATTTAATCGAAAAGTTGTCTCATGTTCGGAAGCAAATTCTCTAAGCTTCGTTTTTGCGGATTCGCCTTTTTATGCGTATGGCAAACATTTGAATGCATAATCTTGTACGACTGCATTTTAAACGTCCGACATATACCAAATCTAAATTCTCTAGCTATCCTTTATATTCTTATTGGTTTCCATTGTTTTACGACACATTGGCAATTCTCCTCTATCGTTCATCTCAATCATTTGAAAAATGTGTTCCGCTTTTATTTGAATGTAAAAGTTTTGTCACTAAAGTGTAAACCAAATGCTAATCGAAGTACGACAATTTCGAAGCTAGAGTATCTTTATGTGCCATTATGCATGTGCTCATTTTTTTATTGTTCTCAAACGATTGAATATATTACATACGATTGAGATCTAAATTTTTATCTGTATATGTTTTATTAAAATTCATGAGAGATTTTGGTTTATTGAACTGAGCTGATATGCCAGAAATAGTTTTATTTCTACGCATACACAAATTACATTCTAACTTACACATTTGAAAAATTATTCAATTAATTCTGCTTATATAAAATCGCACAAGTTTCGAAATTGAAGAAAAATATTTGAAATTAGGAATATCAAATTAATACATATTGGTCAAAACTAATGCATATTTAGAAATTTGTGACTTTTATTCGACATGGCTAAAGGTTTTGCTTTTCAGGTAAGTGATATTTTCGCATATGAACAATTTTTTTTTTTTTTGTGAAATTCGGAACAATTCGGGCAGAGTATTTTGTTACGATGTTGTTTCAATATATTTTCTACAATGCAATTACATTAAATGAAAGGAATACAATCAAATGAACAAATATTTCGATGCACTTAATGCATCGTATGAAGAAAGATATTGAGTGATTTAATGTTTACAGAGATGGTTTTGTACCAATTTCCATGCGTTGAATAGTATGTGTATATGTTGATTCTAAGTGTATTGCGATATAAATCGTCCTTTGTTGAGAAAAGAAACACAGCCATAATCAAGTGAAATAGAGTAAAGACGAAATGAGAGTTCGCTATTACCGAAAATTTTATACATAGTATGTGTGCATTGAACAAATGGATAACATGCTCTGAAATATTTTTCGTTGCTGTTTGCTATAATTTTTTTTGTTCGTCTCCGAATTTTCACAATACCGAATTTCATGTTCGATATGGAGTTTGGTTTGTTGACGACTGCGATAGCAACAAACGACAAATTTTTATATATTGAGGATATCTTCTTGTCTCTCAACTTCTCTATTGTTTTTAAGTGACGTTGCGAAAGACAGATGGACAGCGACACAAACATGGCACTACTTTAAAATAAATTTAAGTACCTACTGCCAGCAGCATCATGAATGGTGTGATGGCAATGGGGGCAATGGTTGATGCTTTGCTGTTGTTTCGGTTTTAATGTGTGTGCAGTATTGTCATTCTATTTTTCCTGTATTTTAGACGATTTCTGTCCGGAGAAATGTGTATTATAGGACTTGGTCCGGGAAAGTATAGGAAAGGACAGAACCAAGAATGAGCTATGGTCATACATATACAGACACAAGCTGTAATTCGGATCAACTCTCATCACATACTTACACACATTGAAAACTTTTTCGATTGTTGTTTTTGTCAATTTTTGTTTTTTTTGTTTTTGCAAGTTGAGAGTCATTGGATTGTGCAGCAGAAGAATTTCCCTATCCTTTGAGTGTTTGTGCACACATATATCCATATACATTCAGTGTGTGTGTGTGTGTGTGTGTGTGTGTGTGTGTATACGCAAGCGATTTATATAACAGTATTTTCCGTCTATATTCGTTTTAATGCCGTCAAATCACAGGACAAGCACATCACTTTCTACATCTCTTACAATTCACACAATCATTCCCATCACACAGCAAACAAGACAAAAACGCACAAAATCACCAAGAGGAATGAGAACGACGTTGTGGACGAGACGGTAACGAATTTGTAATTTGTACATGTCGTTTCATGGACTTCACTCTCTTTCTCGGTGTGGTGATGGTTGTTTATGTCATATTGTCTTTCTGCCAAGTTCCATCTTCTATGCAAGTTGGATGGCCGAACGGTCGATGGATAGACATTAGACGTTTTGTACATGTCAGTGGATTCTTTGCTCTCTTTTGACTCTCGGTAAATTCGCATCGTTCGTTGTCTCGACAAACTCAGTATTCGATAAATGTTTTGTCTTTCTTCTTGTTGCCAAGTGATTCTTATGGACGTAATCTGGAGTACGATGAAAAAAAAGAATAACACACAACAGAACGAACCAAATCTAGACATAACATCACAGGACAAACTTTAACTCACATGGGTTTGGATGCCTGCATTCGTCTATATCAGATCGATTGAAAGAAAATAATAGAGAGCAAATATCTGAATTTTTGCCACACTCACACCATTACTCTGATGATTTGAACTTATTTCGATTTAAAATTAGAAAGAATGCCATACGTTTAAAACGTATTTGGCGTTTGTCTGTGAGTTCAAAACAATGCATTACAGTATGCTTACGTTCATGCATTGATGTGATAGGACATCAATTTTCGTTTTTACACTCAATAGAATGGGTATGTCGCAGGTTCAAAATAGACTTGATGAACTACTAAAAATGAGGACTCTTCAATCTCATTTATTCTATTAGAAAAATAAAAATAACGAATAATATAGCAAATGAAATCAAGCTCAACCACTCTAATGTCAAATTTGACATCCTTATCTATTTACTCGAAAAAAAAAAAAAAAAAAAATAGCAACAAAAACAACAGCCAAAAACGACGGAAGAAGTGGCATATAAAACAATAGCATCTCTACATCTCAACAGTGTATACCAATACCGTGGTTAGATAACAAAAACAATCTTTTTCATTATTCGCTGTAGCGTAGCGTATGTGACATGCATTCCTTGCAAAGGTTGACGATGTCGACTGAAGCATACACAAACACATTTCGTTTTGTTTTTGTTCTTTGATTTTCGTTCAATCTTCGGTTGCTGGTATTGTCATTCCGATTCTATTTCTTTTACTTCAATCAGTTTCCTTGAAATAAACGTGTTCACAAAATGTGTATGAAATGATTGTGGGGGAGATTCAATATGGCATTTTAAAAGAAAAATTAATAAAAGGTCCAATCCATTGATTCAGGTCAATAATACTACAAGTAAATCAATTTCATTCTGTATGAAATATGACTTGAAAAAAACTCTTCATTAATAGGTAATTGAACTTGGATTGCAAAAAAAAGAAATAAAATCAATTAGCACCGCATGAATAAAAAACCATCAAATGTTTCGTGCAAATGCAAAATGTCAATACTACATCATTGCATTTTCCTTGCACATTGACCCAGCCAAACAGGTTCTTTTTTGTCGTTAATTGATAATAATACTGAAATGAGTCGCAGTCATTTCACATTTTGTTTATTCACAAACTTCGTTTTAACGTTTTTATTTTCTTTTTCAAATCAAAACCACACGCAAAATGGTATAACATTTTGTATGAATATCTTTCATTTGTCAAGAGAAAATTTAAACGAAGTATTATTGGATTTAGAATTAATACTGTATAATTATTTATTGGTAGTGTGCATTGAAATGTGACCTTTTGTAGCTAACTTCATGTTTTTGACAGTGACAGTTATTGTATCTTAAAGAGCGTCACAAAATCTATCAAATTTGATGTGTTATAGTGAACATTAAAAAAAAGAAGTAATTTTTTTGTTGCATTCAATATGTCGCAGTACTATACGTGCCATAAAAACGTAATTCACGGGGGCAGTTGTATTCCATGATAAGAAATGTGAAAAAAGCAATAATCTTGCATCCAGAGTGCACTAATAATGAAGAATGAACGCTCTCCTATTGCCACGAGCTAAAATAAACTTAATTTAATAATGGCGTTTTAGAAATATAGAGGGCGCACCAATCATCCTTCTGAAAAATGGCATTTCCCCATTATTTCAGGGATATGGTCGATATGGACTATTAAAATGTCGAGGAAACTCAGATAGAAACCAAATTCAGTCAACAATATCGTCAGAATTTACAAAAACCTAAAAAAGTGGTGCTTTTGGACTATGAAATTTTCATGCTAAAAATTCCGAGGAGCATTTAGATAAAGACAATCTTCTTTTCATTATTTCCCAGGGGCTTTTATCTATGCGAAAAATTCATATCCATTTGCAAATTTCATATAAATCATTTGCGAATGAATTGCGAATGCGTACATACATTTTAAATGGCATGATTGCGTATGCGTGAACCATTGACAAATCTCATTTATTCGCAAAATGGATGACAAAAGTGTCATGGTCGCATTCGCATTCTCATTCGTGAGACATTTGCAATTTTCTATGAACATTCCAATTGATTTGCAGCATTCGCAAGATATAGATGGCCCTAGATAATTTCCTTATTTCATATGAGAATCTTATTTCTAATCCATGTGTAGTCCCCTAGAATTTTATTCATAGAAATCCGTCAGCAAATATTTCGAATATATCGAATGCAAAAAATGTATTCCGTTGTTTTCGTATAAAAACTGAAAAAATAAAATGTGATTCGATCAGAATTTAAGAGACTCAATAATGACTATATAACAGAATTAAGGTTTTGTCGAAGAATTCTACAAATGTGGTCAACGATAGACACGCACTGAAAAGAAGTTGTGATGTATAATAAAATTTAATTTATGAGTTCAACCTATTGGAAATATACCTCTAATTCATGTAATATTTCTGTTGCAATCAGAAAGAGATGAGAATCGAAATTCAAAAGAAACATTTATAAATAAGTTGGGCCAATTTTTCTTCATACACATTTCCATTGCCACCTTACTGGCGGTCTCAGCACTTAGCACATTAAGATGATGACGATGATACATGTATGTATACGTTTCAGTTTGTAGCTCAATGCCTAACTTCGGTGCAGCATATGAACACAATTTTTTGTGGCGTGTATGTGTGTAGATGTGTGATGGCAAATTTGTGCAGCAGGGGCAAAGCGAATATGTAGCAGTGCTTCTTGTGAAGCGACCTACTTGCTGCATATAAAGTTACGTCTTGCAAGTTAAAGTGAAAATGAAGTAATATAAATCAAGCGTAATATTTCATTTTCATTTTTCTGCTGCTATTATCGTTGTTCTGGTGAATAACTCTATACTTTCCCTTGTTTGAGCATGATTTTTTTTCAAAAATTGTTCAATACACAGCCAGAATAGTGTGTTCGAATCCATTGCCATCACCAGCCGATTTCCGAAGAAACCGATTTTATTGCAATAAATTTCACTGTCGATGCATATCGCTCATATTCATTTAGATTCGTTGATTTCAGTCGATCGGTATTCACTAGTTCGCCAAATTTAACTGCGTATTCCTTGCCATTCCATTCAAAAAGTAACAATCCCATGGATTACGTACCAATCAAAAGAGCGTACAGAATTTATCGATGAAAATGAACAGCAAATGTATTTTTCTGAAATTAATGTGCCGACTCACTCACTCAGACACTAGTAACGTGACCGTCTCATAACTGCCGCACAGTTTTTTTGCATGTAAATTCTTTGATGTATGTATATATTTGCCATACAAATCGGGCGTATCAAATAACATCTAGACCGCATTTATAAATACATTTTTTAATTATAGTGCTTTTTTTCTTGTTCTCATCGACGCTTTTTTATGGACGTACACATTTAGCATTCGTGCAAATGCTTGATGGTTGAATTTTTTTTTTCTTTGGCAAAATATTGTTCGATTTGGGTGTGTAATATGTCTGTCTTACACCATGATTTGTATTTAGTTAGATGATTTGTTTTTTTTCTTTCTGAATTTGTTGTTTATTGTGCAATTAAAAAATCATTTTGAATGCGATTCAAAATGCCAGAGCAAAAGTGGACAAACAAAATCTAACTTCTAGTAAATGTCTGTAATCAAAGGAGAGGAAAATTTATAGACAATCAATCGATGATTTATGCAATTGTATGATATGAATACCATTCGTATGAATGGATGCAATGAGTTTTTTTGTGTGTGAATATTTTCATTGAATTGTGAATTGAATGATCATACTGACCTCACAAAACCATAGAAAAATGTCAAAGTACAGCTGTAATTTATTTACTAGCAATGGTTTGATCAATTTAACTGGTCATAGACGAAAACAGATGGAATTGAAACAAAACAGCAAGAATTGAGCAGAAGCAAATTCTGTATACAAGCCACTAATCAAAATGAGAAATATGTGCAGTAATTGGCTGTCATATTGTGCGTTATGTGCGTGGAAGGCCAGAGGCAATCGCCAATAGAATAGAAGCAGTCATAAATGATGAGCGAAGATAAATGCGACAGAGTGGACAAAAGTCAATAACATGCAAAATAAGTAAATGAATAAATGAACGATCTCACAAGTTTCATCATAATAACAAACTGACACATGAAATCAAATAAATTAAAGCGATAAAACTGCGACATTTTTTACAATAAAAACGTCTTCATCATGTCCATCTTGCGTGTAGCTAATAAAGAAAGAAGTGCACACGCATCGGACATGAAAAATACGTATGCATTCGCAGTACATGAAGTGACCGCTGAATGGTTGCACTGCATTGGATGGAAGTTTATTACGAGATTCTTTTCATTCTCACTGTAACAATAATAACAAAAACAACAACAGCAGCAGCACCAACGACAACAGACATCGCATTTATGGCATTTTATTAGTTTTGTGAGCAAAATGAAGCAAATTAAATACCGAAGTCATTCATTTGCTCTGAATGCAATCGCACGAAGTCCGTTGCTACATAAGTAAACAAAGAGAAAAAATAACAAATAAACACCAAAAAAAGAAGAGAAAAAACAAAATCATAATGGTAATAATGATGATGTTACGATACTGAGCATTGAACTAATAAGGAAAGAAGCAGCAATAACGGCAGCAAAATGAGCCGAAAAGGAACGCAAGCAATGAAAAGAGCCACGTTGCAAAGAATTATGGTTATTATTATTATTTTTAATTTGAGCAAAATGAATAAATTTATTTAATTTATAACATCTTATGGAAGTTAATATTAATGTACGGTGATTTAGTTGCGTTTGCTTGCATCTGTATTTATGTATTTATGTACAAGGAAAAATTCTCATTTTTCTGTGACGTTTTTTTCACTTGTTTATTTTATTCCATTGCTTTGGAGTTCCAGTCAACTTCTTGATTCGCTTGATTTGTGTTCGACTAGATTTTGTATGAATGTCATGCAAGCAGGATATGACGATTATCAATTAACTAAAAAGTACAAATAAATATTGCTTCATTTTGAAGTATTTTTTTTCATTTGTGTAGACTCTAGATTGAATATTATTCACAACATCCTAGTGAATAGAGATGTGTTAATCAATAACTTGACTGGTAATTCGACTTTTTGAAATGGACGTTTATTTTACAGTGTTTGTGCTGTCATTTTGCGCGCACGCACCACACAAAGTTAATAAATGGCCTGTCATTAAGCAAACAGAAGAAGGCGAAAAGAAATCAAACTTGAACCAAGCGCACCAATGAAATATGTTCAGATGTTGGTCATTTTGCAGCTATTTCACATTTGGAATCTCCTTATTGAAGGAAAATTAAAATTGCAAAAGTTTCAATGCAATTTTTTTTGTGGCTTGTCACAGCGTTTTGATTAAAATGGAAGAGAGTAACAAAATGACTGACGATAGTTATTCGTGCGCCGCATGCGATCATTCAACTGCCGTGCATACAAATACAAACACGAATCAGAAAGACACGAAATTATAATAATTGACATTTTAGCGTCAATACATTTTATTGGCTTCGCGTTCATTGATCTGCATCGACCAGAATATCATGAATAGCCATAAAAGCAATCGTATATAAAGCCAGAAATTAAACATTCAATTAGGTGCGCATATCGAGAATTTTTTTGTTGTTGTTGCTTTTGTTGCTGTTGCTGTTGCTGTTGCTGTTGCTGTTGCTGTTGCTGTTGCTGTTGCTGTTGCTGTTGCTGTTGCTGTTGTATCATTCAGAATGAAATCTGAGAACATAAAACAAACGGCCAACAAATAATCATAACTTATGCATATTGCTTAAGTAAAATCAAAGATTTAGTATGTTTATCTTCGTCACATAGAACAATTTAAATGCATCATTCAAAACGAAGAATGCGGGCGCAACAATGATGATGACAAGGATGACAAGAAAATGAAATAACCATTAAACTTATCTGAAACAAAAAAAAAAAAAAAAAAGAAAATGCCTACGCAGTTAGGGGCATATGTTTGAGATCTCTAGTTCTAGAGAATTATTTCTCGCTTATGGATAATAATTTCCATATATCCGCTGTTTGTGGTTATTTTGTCTCCACCATTCAGAACATCAAAATTATGATTGAAATGCTATTGAATTTTTGAATTCGTATGGAATGTAACCGTTCAACATTACCAATACAACAAAACATGTTATCATAAATGATATGATGTTTGGTTTTTTGTGTTCATAGTCCAAATAAAGACATCACCCAAAATGTTCAAACTTAAATTGGTTTGGTTACCAAATATGCTTGATTAGTATATGTATTAGTATGGAACTCTTAATATTATTTTTAAATTTCTGTTTTTTCGTTATAATTATATACATTTATTTTGTCAATGAAGAGACTTACCATTGTCGTTTTTATTTAGCCAGCGATAAGAAGGTCGTGGCTGTTGTTTTGACCGCATGATTGATACATAAATTAATTCAATTGGTCAAAGCTAATTCAGTTGTTGCTACGTTTTATTTCTTTGTTTAAATTTCGAAGTTCTTCTCAATTCTCGTGTAATTTTTCTTATTCTTTTTATTTTCAATGCCTGAAATAATAGAAGAAAAACAAATTTTTTAGAAATTGTTAATTTTTTGGGTGTATTTAAATGTGATATTGATAAAAAGTACATATTGAATCTGCTTTCAAACTAGATTTCATAACTGACATTTTAAATCTTGCTTATAAACCTACAGCATGATTCAGAATTTTATTCTCTAGTCCTCAATATATAAGCAAATAAGTAATAAGCTACGGATGAAATGGAAGCGATTGCTTATTTATTTATGCAATTCAAACAACACAATTCCACAAATGTCACCACGATGAATAAACATTGCGCATATGAAAAACATCGTCAAGGTAAACCCTTTTTTGTATACATTTTTGTCAAAAACTGTATTTGTCGAACCGAAACAGAAGATGCGGTACTATTCATAATTTTAAGCAAAACGATAGAATTTAGTTCTTGGTTCATGATACGATTTTATTGATCCGACATGATCTGGCCGTGTGTTACACTATTTATAGACAAATTAAATTCAAACCGTTGTTTTTGAATATTAAGTAGAAAAAAATGCAACCGTTTGGGCCGTGGCTTTTCCATTTGATGACATTCAATCGTTTCATTGAAATGAAGAAGAAAAAAATAAATCGGAATACATAAGAAATAAGCACTTTGGTCACGGTACGAAATAGTAAATAAATAAATTTCTTGTTTGCATTCAGTGATAAGCATGTAACGTGATATTGGTTCGATTACTAAGCGAAATCTTCCATTTATGAATAAATTCAACATAGGCGGAGCGATACACGTATGATTTCGATCAAATCAGATTAACAACCTCTTTGACGTTGGTAACATGTTTCATGCATAAAAACGCACCAAAATAAAACTAAAACTACGGATGCCTAGTTGCTGATTCGGCAGCAATCGAGCACAAATTCACATCACATCCGTATATTACGATAAAATGGGAAAATATGCAGCACATTTCACCTAAATATATAAATTCCACTTTGATCAAGTTAAACGTCGATGATGTGTACCTTTTACCTTTTGAATAACGTAAGTGGCGGAAAACTACAGAAAAAATAAGACCTCACTAAATAAAATCCGATGTCTTCTAACTTTTAATAACAACAGGCAGCAATAGCACGACGATGATACCAAGCAAATCGCCCAAAAATATACATCGCAACCTTTTCTCTTTATTTTATGCAATTTTCTTTTTTGCATCAAATTTCTCTCTCTCTCTCTCTCTCTCTCTCTCTCTGCCTTCTTTCTTCGTTTCTTTTTTTTCTTATTTTACTATTCAAACACGCGTCGGATTCTTATATTTTCACTTTTTATTTGTACGTTTACTCATGTTGGCTCATACAGGTTGTTGAGAGGGGTATAAACCACACATTTGCACAAACAGCCGGTTCACAACGTTATATGCATAATAAACAATGAGCAAAGCCAGTTCTGTGAATAAGAAAAAGGGTAAATTTCTTTTTCCGAACTCCAGTCAACTTAAGAACTTGTCTGTGCAACCGATAACAAGAGAAATTCTGATGAACTTGATAACGTTAAACTAAAAAAAGCCATCAACAAAACTTTTTTGAGGCAAAGAAAGTGAAACCAACACACGGAAAAGAAACATTGAAAACATGTACAGAACAAAGAAAAGATCCATCGCTTGACTATGAATAACGATAGTCAACCGGATTTCACAATTTGTATTTTTATCCTGAATAGATTAGAGATCGTGCGTGTGCGATGTTTCAATCGATTAAATTCTAAAACAAAAATGAAAACCAAAACTACGATTTGTTCTCTTTTTTTCATCGAGATTTGCATCTAACGTATTTGATTCGCTTATTTACAATGAAATATAGTATGTTTTTTATGGACAAACCAAAATACAAAATGAAATCCAATTTTAAGTGTTAACAGTATTTTCCAGTAAATATTTCGTTCTTATTCCCATAATATGTTGTTTTTACTTCCAGCTAGCCTAAACTAATAGATAAACATTTACCCAATGATATATCTACTGGTGTGAATCGACATTTCTTAAAAAAATCAAATCCAATGCTTTACACAATAATGTCATTTAAATTCCACTCCTAAATCAATGAAAATTTATAGGGAAATGTATCGAATTTCTTCATTCATATTAAATATTAAATATTTCAAAAACTATAACAGAATCTCTAATGAATTCACCGTGCAAAATAAAAGATTTTGCAACCAAAATTGGGTTAAAAATTTTTCGATGTGTTCATATGAAATGAAAAAAATCGGTGGAAATTATATTTTTGCACTAATTTTCAGTATCTAGTATATATAATTCATTGTGGCCCACATGGTTTATGTTATTGTAATGTAATCCATTTATAGAATTTTAATTTCATACAAACTGAAATTTTCTTTGAACCGTTTCAATTAATTACTATATTACAACACGATTGATAAATGTTGATGAATTTATTTCCAATAATTTTATGAACATTAAAATTAAACGAATCTATCTTCATGTCACTTTGTCTTACTTTTTATATTACCTATCCGACAACAACGAAGTTCCTAAATTTAATTACACAGGCATAACTGAATTTATATTCAAGAAATTTCTAACTTCATATTCGCTAGATTTTCTTCTATTGTCAAAGTATTGTCGGCTACAGCTTGTAGCGTACTCGTATCTATTTAATAAAATACACGCATATTTGGTATTTGCTTCAATCTGCTTGCCTCCTTCATTTGAATTTCAACACTTCGAATTTTTGCGTCTTTCTTTTCTTTATCTTTGAATACATTTGCTCGAGGCCGTGCTTATCATTTCCAGTTCAATTTAAGCAAATCTGTTGATGCGTTTGTATAAGTGTAAGTACGATGGAAAATAATCAAAAATATTTATCTCCACCTTTTCTAAGCTGGAATTTTAAAATAGCAAAGAAAAACAAAAAAAATGTTCAAAATCATTGTTGTAGCCAAATGGCTTAAACAATGCTTTCAAGTTGTTTTTTTTCCGAATGTCATCTTTGTTTGTTTGTCTATTTGTTTTTCTTTTTTGATAATATTTGTATTAATTAAATTGCGGCGTCGATTTACCAGAGCGGTTGATGAAACACACGCTACTTTTAACCAATAAAAACACAAAAATGTTAAATAGGTTCATGTGACGAAAGGAAACGTCAGGTTTATTTTTGGGATTGTTTGGCTAATTCAACCCATATATTGATGCTTCAAAAATGATTTTAAAGCTGATAGTGAATTCAGTGATTCATATATTCCGGAAGACATTAAATAAATTTTAGAACAATCATTATTATTGTATTATGGCACAAAATTTATTTGCTTCATTTCCGTGTTGGCAATGGAAAATGACACACATGAGAATGCAATTGGATAGAAATGACATGCATTGGAGCTAGCTGAATCACTTATACGCACGCAAATAACTTGATATACCTCGGAATGGAATGAAACGCGAGCAAACAATTCACGTGTGCACAAAACTCGCTTTCACATTCAATTAGATTATTATTTATGGTATTTTCTACGCGGATATGATCTAGTGGTATATGTTCAATGTTCACGGCCATTCAAAATGTCCGGGTTCACAAATTCCATACGCCGCTCATGTATTTCGTTATTTTCTCATAAATTTCATTCTACATCGAAAATTGTCCCATTTTCGGCAATTCTTTTTTCCACCTCTTTCTCTCTCTCTCTCTCTCTCTCTCTCTTTGTTTATGGACATTCGGCACGATAGTCCTCCAAACTCATACTATTTAGAACTGAATTTGCAATTTGTTGGTGAAACAAAGTGATGAATTTATCTATGTGACAATAATGTTAGCAATAAAATAATAGAATTGTGTGCATTAAGCGAATTGACTTTGAACGAGGCGATAAAACATCAGTGACCATCATAACTCTGGCAATTGTACTTCGAATTCGGTAGCAATGGCAACGGCATCAGCGATGCTGCCGCTTCATTGATAAAGAATGCATGAGAGACTACAATACCTATTGTATGAGCAAACTTTGAATGTTTTGGTTGTCAGTAATGCGACAATTTCATTCACACATTTGACACAAGCTAATTCTCATATCACAGGCATAGACTGCTGTTAAGGCGAGACTGATATCAACTACCAACCGAATAGGAATGTACAACAAAATAAAATAAAATAAAACTACAACTCTTCAGAACGATGTACCCTTTTGTGTATCGTCGAGAGAGGATTGAAAACTTCCTACAACTGCAATATGCTCCATATTGGCGCTCATCTATCAAATCAGCACACAGATGCAGTATGTATGTGATCATCACATTGTGATGCCGATGCGGAATTTCTGAAACGAATGACATAATATGTTTTTTTGACAAACGGCCCTGCTTTTACTTCTGTTTAGCTTACGAAATATGAAGTCCGCTCCTCATTGAAAAAGTGTGAATAAAATGCGCGAATATGGATTTTGTTTGTGACAAATGTTCGCATAATATTTTACAACGTTTGATATTGAATATGGATACAGAGCCATTATAGCATATATATTATAAGAAAAGAAAGGAAAATAGTTGCAAGTGCTGCAGAATCATGGTGAGCGAAACCGAATGTCAATACCGTCGTTATTCCTAATTGATGATGTTGAAGGTGCATTTGTTGGCATTCTCTTGTTCAATTCCAATGGAAAATTGAGTATTGATTGATTTGGCTTGTTTCTCTTCCGATTTCTGTACATTTTAATTTTCATACGAAGAAAAGTTCTGCAGACCTGTCAAGAGAATAGGTAAGCATGCATGCACCGTGCATTTATACGCTATACATTATGTGAAACTGAGAACATGCGAACGGATGACAGAAGTTTCGAGAGTGATCGAAGTCAATGAAAAGCTATTCTCAGTTGTCTTGTTCGACTAATCAATAATCCAATTGTAAATTATAACCGGCAACAATGACAATCCGCAAAGCTATTTCCGTGAACATATGAATGCTTGTTATTATTGATTATGTCATTTTGTCTGCAGCAATGAATGTGGCAACCCGTTCCTTTTATCTATTTGGATGTGCTTAACACTAAACTTTGTCCATTTGACGCTGCAAAATATATTATTCAGAGATAACTAGCCTGTACATGTTGTGCGATTATATTGCGAAAAACTGCATATAACGTGATACAAACGTGTGTCCCTAAATATTATGGGTCACAAATCATTTTCACATTTTTGGCCATAATTAATATTAATAATAATAGCAATATTAAAATTTCGATATTTCGAATTTGCAAGTGCCGCATAAATCCACGAACAGAAATGATCAAAACATAAATAAAGCTTATGCATTTCGACATTTATTTCAAATTTTCGAATCTATGTATTTGTTACATAGTTATATTACGTACAATGAGCCCGAAACTTTCCATTTATTCTTGGGGAACGACATTATTGAAAGAAAAAAATCAAAACAAAATGAACCTAATAATTTCGGTTGTCATTGTTTATGGAATAATGATGTAATACTGGAATAACAAATGAATTTAAGGTCCTGTTTACGACATAAATACGATTTTGAATTCATATGAATAGTTTGTTTGTTTGTTTGTTAGTAATTTTGAAGAGTTGTTTGAAAGAGTGTGCGAGAGGAACAAAAGTCATGCGATTTCATTATTTTAAAATGGAAATAATTAACAAATAATCATTCATTCATTCATTTCGATACGTTATCAATAGTTTTCAAAGCAAAAAATATTAAAGGACAGTTTTATTGGTTTATCAGCAGCTTTAATAGAGTAGTGTATTCATTTTCTTGACACACGCAAAGCGTTAAGAATCATACGTTCAACAAATCGAACTTATGAAAGCAAAAAGTAATGAAACAAAGAAAAAAATTGAAATTATCCAAACAGGAAAAACCGAAAACATTACAATAACCATAAACATCACAGACACATCGACATTTGTAGCATGATATGGTTGAAAGTGAGAAGTGAAGCGAATAACGAAAGAAAACACATTTACGATGAAAATTCAAGAGAAGACAAAATGCTTATGCCCCGCATAAGAAAAAGCAAAATGCGAAAAAAAAATGTGTGTGCATGAACTGCAATAAAGCAATGTGAAAGGAGCAACATAGACAAAAAAAACCTAAGGAAAAAAAAAACAGAATGTGCGGATATACATCGAGATAAGGATATATATGCGGAAGGAATGGAACAGAATCGAAAATTGTGTGGATCGAAGGCAAGAATACCGACTGAACGACCGTTTGCCTAACAATTTCGCCTGTCAAATTTATGACCAGCAATGAAATCAAACAACCTCATCAAATAAACTAGACATGCTTTCGTCATTATCATAAAGAAATACGAAGACACACCAACAGCGACCCGTAAAGTAAACCATACAAACTAAATGGGTATACGAAAATACACAAAAGTCAATAACCATATCAATTTTTGTTGATGTTGATGGTGTTTCGGCACTCTGTCCTCTGTGATGATGGACCGCTAATGTTTTTTAGACAATTTTCTTTTTTGTGAATTGTTCAAAATTGTAATTTTCTTTTTGTTATTTCAAATTTTACTAATAATGCCAATGAAAACAATTGAATTTGCTTAGCTGGACGATCATTTGAATCAAAAGATAACGAAAAAATGCATTTGGACATTTTCAGTTGAAAAAGCAATGTGAAATTGTGTTTTTTCCAATATAAACAAAATTTATAGGATCATTTTCTAATGTGAAGTAAACTGTAAACACAATAACATTAATTTGAAAGCACTATTTGCCTGGTACAAGCTTACTTAAATTGACGAACGGATATTTACCAAGTGGAAATGGAGCTTTTTTATTATATAAAATATATACATATATATCCACCTCATCTATTATTCTAGCATGTTTCAATTGATGAGAGAAAAAACATCTTATGTTTGATTATTGTTAACGTTGAATTTTACCAAGTACTCCTCATTTCCAAATCGGTGCTATACAAGAAAAGTTTACATAAAAATTTTCTAAAACTAAAAGTTTTTTTTAATTGAAAGCTTAAAGATACCATGAGTAAATGAATTGTCAGCAATTGACGTGTAGTCAGCACACGTAGAACAGTTATTTTAGACAGCGACCAACATACTTTCAGCATAAATTCAAAAACAATTTCGATTTCGTTTGATTTGACGCAAATGCTTTTCAACTTAAAAGGCAAAGATATTGATCCTAAGTATGCATTAACATTCACAAAGATTTCGCATGGATATGGGTATGCTCATGAGCATTGTCTATTTGTTTGTTCATTTTCTATTGATTTTGCGGTTTTTTTTATATGGCCATACAACTACGCATCTAAAATTCATCAGATAACATAATGCATCCATTCAGGTTAATCCATCGCAAGGAATGGAATGAAATGAAATGGGATAAAATGAAATGGAGAATCGCCTATAGTTCCGTTCCATATTGAAGGTTTAGAAAAAGAAAACAGCATTTATTTTTCTATTCACGCGCCCGTACTTCGTTCAGGGCTTTTCATTTTCCTTTCTTATTCGATTTGGTTTTCTGCATCGATTCAACCGTAATCTTTATGACCACACTTAAATGCCCTCTGAAATAGTAGTATGTATGTGTTTGAATGCCAGGTCAACATTGACTACAACTATTAAATACAAATCGACCATATGGGCCGTTTAATGCACACACAAAAGCCATCCAAAAGCATTGAGCAATTCCACGACGGTCATTAACTGTAAGTTATAAGTCAGTTCTTGTCCATCGATTGATGAACTGAATGTGTTAATGTACGAGCTCATCATTGCTGGTGCATGAGTATGTATTTTAATACCACTTTAAACATGTCTCTGCCAGATCTTCGAATTCGACTTTCATCAAATTTTCATCTAAATCTATAATGGGTACAATTTTGTTCGTAAAATGCCATGCAAGTTTATTGAATGGCTGAAGAATAGAAAAAATTGATCGAACAACCAGCAGTTACACTATATTAGAACAACAGAATGGATTGAATGGGCGTTGTAGGTTTATTTTGCTTCTTACATTTTATGGATAATAATTGCGTTGAACTTACTTATTTCAAACGTAATACGTTTCTTCTTGGTGATTTCTAGTTATTTTTTTCATACAACTAATAGCATACTTACATCGTACTCCATAGACGGATTACCCACTTTGAGTAAACATAATATTTTTTCATTACTCATAATATTATCATTCAAATTTCCTATGGAATCCATTTACTCAGTTTTCATATTGATTTCAAATTGATTGCGTTCTTTCATTATATTTTTCAACCAAGAATAAGAAGATTTGAGTCAGTTAATTAAAAAATGAAGCGAATAATCAAATTCAATTGATTTTCTAGAAATATCTTTAACAACAGAAAAACAAATTCATATATTCAGATAAATACATAGTACTTTGCATATGCATATGCGCTGTCAAGATAAATCTTTGATCCTTTACCTCCTTTTCCGAAAAATTGAGATCAAAGTATTTCATCGAACACAATATTTTGGCATTTTTCACTCATCATATCTGTCTCAACTGCACACACTAAGATTCTCGATGTGAATATATGCTTTTCTTTTTTTTTAATTTTTAAATTTTCACAATCAATTTCCTGCGGCAAATGGTTTCAATTGATGTAGTGAAATTAAAAGTGTACCGAATTTTCAAGCGCTTTGATATTTTCAGATTTCAATCAATTTGATTGATAAAATATTCAACGAATTAGATTTCAGCATGACATTTGCAGTCTCACATACAACGTGATTAACATGTTTTAAGAGCCCAATTATCTCTAGCTTAATCCCACAGAAACGTAGTTAAGCTATTAACAGCGAACAGTGTTTGCCATTCTTCATTACCATCAGGAATATGCGGAATAGCGTTTAATTTCAAATTGTAATATTATCATTGTTTTGTGTGATTAAGCGCTCGTAGCAATCTTGAACTAGACAAACCAATAAATTCATTTCTGAAATACATTGCACTATTCTCAATACTCATTGCTCAGTCATGTAATGCCAAATCTATAAATGTTTAACGAAAACAATTGATGTAATCCAAAATGCCATTCAAATTTACATTAAAAAAATCAATGTTTCTTTAGCAACTGAATCGTTTAATTTGGAGGTGTTACAGGAACTATTTGAAGACAAACAAATATTGGTGGTTAGCTATTGCACGAACGCACTCATTCCATTGAAACCAATGGTATTTATATGATGATGCATTGGTTTTGAATGCAAACTATTTAAAAGCAATTTCACATCAAGTGCTGAACGATAAAAACGAATGTTCAACGTGTGCATTAAATCCTACTGGTTTTCAAAAGTCTTTTGTTTTGCAAATGAAAACATCAAATAAATTATCAAAACACAATTCCTCCTTTATCGTAACCACAAAAAGTGAGCGTATATGTGCATGGCATTTAATCGGTGGAACGGTGCATTTCGCGTCATTGTGGAAGAAGAGAGAATTCGCATTTGATTTTTGTGCAATATGCAAGAATTCACTTCGTTCCGGTGTGTGTGATAGCGGGAGAATAGTAATGCCGCAAATGCATGCATAACACACGAAATATGACTGTGATTAGAGGCTAGATATTTGCATGATGTATGTGCAAATAATTTCAAATGGTTTTTGGAAGCGTGTGTCGCTTCATTTTGAGTTGAAAGGAAGAAAGCAACAAATCTAGTCAGAACATAAAAGCAGAGTGGTGACGGTTTGTGGCAACGGTGGTGATGATGGTGAATCGCGTTGAATGATATGTAGCTTTTGTAGCTCACAATAAAGTCACTCAATGAGCTGTTGTTTGTACGAGAACAGAAAATGGAGCATACATATTTTGTTATTATTACATATTGCTTTTGTTTGCTAGGCTTCCAAACGAAATGGTATCAAGTAAAGTTTTAAGGCCAATTTTCATGCCTGTAACATTTTAGTAACGCATATATTTTTCAGATCAACTATAAATTTTACGAGAGAGCGTTATGATATTTTATTTCAATAATATAAATGTCTGCAACTCCGAGTAGTAAATTGCTATTATTTTTTTATGAAAAACCGAAAAAATAACAATTACTTCTGAAAAAAGGTTAATATGTGTATTTGAATTGATCAAATTAATACACATACTAATTTATATTGGATTGTACCAATTATTCATTTCATAAATGTGAATTGAAAACATTTGAAAAAAAAATTGAGTCTATGGAAAATATATATTACTCAAGTACCAAACAACTACCCCAACAACGATTTTATGAATAAAATGTTAAATTAGTGCCATAAAATTGAAGAGATGTGGCTTCGTTAAGGAAAAGTGGTACCATTCATAATCGATTTACTATTATGAGCATGGAATAGAGGTAGAAATGAGAAATGCAATGACCGAGATATATTATCATGTTCTCTGTACGGAGTCAAGGTATGTAGAAGATGTTTTCTTTGCAATACTTTACAAAAGTAACAACAACAATAATGAGAAGGATATCTAGCCTCTAGTATTTGGATTATATAAAAATAAAAATGAAGAGAAAACCACCCAGCTTGTCAAAAACTTATAAAATATTGGCTCTTTCCCATTGGACTCGTAGTCATTGTCGCTCGTCATAATTTCACATCTTGTACCCGACACAGACATACACCAATAGCTATGACATGAGCGAACATATTTAAAAGCGTCAAAATATGAACATAAGAATAAAAAGAACCAAATGTAAAATGAAGACGATGGCCATTGGCCACTAAAACTGCAACTGCAGTATATGAGAGAGCATATGAGATCTTGCAAAGAATACCGTTGTCCGGTCAAAGTGAAAGCAGAAAAGAAGCTGAGAAATTATTATTATTATTATTATTATTACACATATTTTTACCATACTCATCCGTTGGCTTTAGTTTAGTGACGCGCATTGAATAATGTGGAAAATATCAAGGCATTAGTTGAATGAGTAGCTTGTGTTGGAATCGCTCTCTTCAATGCCAGTTCAATATTCTTTTGATATGTTCTGAAAATTGGAACACATACTATCAAAAACATCGATGGAAACAGAATCGAAAGAAAATCCATGCAAGTATAAATTGTGATTGAAGCCGAAGCATAAGACTCTAATGCTGATGTCCGTCCGATATGAGTCCAATTTATGTGCACATAACACCGACTATTTTAGTTTTCGTATCGGTTTTCCTTCTTCATATTCACCTTCTCTTCCTTTCTCTCTCCCTCTCTCTCTCTCTCTCTCTCTCTCTCTCTCTCTTTCTCTTTCAAGTTTGTATTTATGAATTTTCGATCATATAGAGAAACTATGAATGCTACTTCACCCCACTTACAATGGGTGAGTAATGCAGACGGTCAATGCTGTTGTTTCGGAAAAGTTGCTTGTGAATAACAGTTGACACGTTGATGGAAAATATTGTCGATCGACAGCAAAAAAAAATTCTTTCGATAAAGCCATTCTGATTAAATAGCCTGGGTGTGTTTTTATAGCATTCTGCTAAAACGAACAAGTAAAACTAGTAAATTTGGTTGTAGACTGTAAACACGAAGCAAGGTGCTATGGCACATGTTATCGAATATTTTAGAGTCACTTCGTTGAGGTGCATGTGTAATCTAGCGATACGGGGCCAAATTAGAAAAAATTTTATGGCTAAAGGAATATCACTTGACATTGACTAAAAATACGCAAGATATATGACCAGAACGTTGATGTTAATTCGGCTACTTTTCAGTACTTTTTTCCGTTACTTCCTTCAGCGAATCTTCGCTTGTCGTTTATGTCATCGTCTTCCTTCTCTTGGGTTTTCACCATTTTCCACCCATAATTCGTGTGATTTAGTGTGAATTGCCACCACATTGGTCCAAAAATTCACAATCAGCAGCTTAAAGATTCTCTATGATGCTGATGCAAAATGTTCCATGTTGGTATGCTTTTTTTGTTCAGTTTGGAAATTTATTACTTTTCTGGTTAATCTTTAACAGACGATAACCGTATATACGACTATTTAATGTATGAGTTTGTGTGCATGTAGCGATTGAGTATTTGTAACAGCATCAACATCAACAATCGCCAAACATTAGGTTTGATAATGGCTACCACTTGCTACTGTCGTCCTTCTTTTTATATATGCGCCAAAGTATTGTGATGTGTTCGTGAACGCGCGACTTGCCAAAGAAACAATTTATATTTATGTGGTACCTTCCATCGTATTCAAAGCTTCACATCAAACTCCACGCAGCATCATAATGTATCTAAAATACCATTAAATCGACGAAATAGATCACTGCAGTCCAAACATATTAACGACAAAACAACAGTGTTTTCCAGTGTGAAAAGATCGCGATTGAGTAAACATTTATCGAGTGGTTCATCTTTTTTCCTCCTCGATGTTTTTTGCTGTTCTTTTTTCTTTTATTTTTAAATAGATGTCGTCGCAATTTCGTATTGCTTTTATCTCTTCTCTAAAGCCATAATTTTGTAATAATATTTCATAAATATTCTGTGTGTGGCTCTAATCTGCTCTGACAAACAATTGAAATGCAGTGGCTTCACGGCTGTTGCCGCTGCTGCCCACAAATTATGAAAAGCTTTAAAGCATCATATTGGAACAGTGGTCGTTCCTAACTAATTCTTTGCGTTGATGTGTTTTTTTTCGCTGACGTCTATTCCATTGCTTTTCCACCTTAATAATTTACACTAGCAATGTCATTATGGCACTTTTAATGTAGGTATCGGCTATACTTCACTGACTATGATGCCATATGTCATACAAATATTATCATAAACACGGCATATTAATGTGCTTAAGGACGAACATTTTAAAGCCTTGATATATGTACGTACGACATTGTTGCTCACCTTCTCCTCCACTCTACAATATCTTCTGAAAAAACTTCATAGCAATCAATGCGGCACATTATTTTCAACGCCAAGTTCTACTGTGGGATGAAACGTGCGATACGATATAGAAATACCAGAACTAACATAAATTTTCTAATTAAATTTCGCTGCTTTTATCATTTATTTCGGTGAACATGTTTAGTCGTATGGCTGGGCAGATTTTTTCGGTGCATTATTTTTTCCTATTCATAATTTTTTAATGTTAATGGAGGGAACACATTAAAGGTACATTATGAACTGGTCGCACAATAAACATCTTTTCGTTATCGTTTTCACTCACTCACTCATTATACACGCGTTTGGTTTTCATATCTTCATTTCAGTTTTTTTTTCTATTGTTTTTAGCCAACACATTATCATTTTAGCCATCAACATCAGTTGTGCTCACTGAGATATTTTTTTTTCGAAAACATTTAGAGCATGGAAAAAAGGCTAAAAATACAAATAAAACAACTTAAAGCTTAATTGTTATCTATGTCTATTCGAATTATGGCATGCTATTATAAATGGTTGATGAAAGTTTATGCAGAATGCGGTAACTTACTTGAGTTATGAATATATAAAAAGTGAAAATTGATTTAGAATGAATTTTGGTGAAATTTTGCTTTTGCGTCTTAAATGTAGTATTTTGATTTCACTCATAAACTTTAACTCCTTTTATTTCTAAAGTTAAAACTATGAAACTAAAAACCATATACAGAAACAAAAAATCAAGAATAATTAACATGTAATTGGAATCTCATTTGCAATTATGTTTGTTCAATTCCATTTAAATTTTTTACTTTTCAGATTAATTCTTTATATTTTCCTTTCTTCGCATCTCCATCACTACATTCACCAAACAAAAAAACAAGTGAATAATTACGTTATAAATTACTTCACCCTCCATATATGAACGAGAAAAAAAAACACTTTGAAAACGCGCACTCATATTGAGGAGCTATTTCGATGTTTTCAATGCTGGATAATACATTTGTGTGTTGCGTGTTTGTGTGTTTGTGTGCATGAGTATATGTGAAGAATAAATGCTGAATGTTTCAAGAAAAAGGGGAAAAATGCCATCAAGAAAAGAAAAACTATAGAGAAAACGAAATAAAATTCTTCAGATGAATCGAATCGTATGATAGATTTATGAGCGACAAGGGAGTGGATGTTCTACTAGGTTTTTTTCTCTCATTCTTCTACTATATTTCTGTGGCCTTATTGCCCTTTTCTCTAGTGTTTTGGTTAATGGAAACATTGTACCCATGAATGCAGCTAAAGAGAATTTCGACGACTGGCTTTCTTAGATGAATTCAAAATGAAAGAGAAAACAAAGAGAAAAAAACACATATAAACGCAAAAAATCGATCTAACCGTCATAATAAAACTTATCACGAACTGAAATATAGTGGAGTGATGCGTTAGCGTTGGCATGTTTGCTACCGATTTTACCACAATGCCTTATGACGCATAGAAATAGCTGGACATTCTTTGCCAAACAAAAGCTTATCAAACACACAGCTCCATCGGAAAACTCCCAAAAACATCACGTGAAAATACTTTCATGGCAAAATTGGCCATTATGATACTTAGAACAGTGAAGTGAAAATCGAAAAAAATGATATAAGCCCCCAATATTTATTGAATATATATTGATCAACATTGGTTTTGCTGCATGGATTCAAAAACCCAAAATCAAAAGGAAAAAAAAAAACAAATTCCGTAGCGCAAAATTGTTCTGAATCCAATAAAGCAAGCCAATCCAATAAATATAAAAGTCACACGAATAATGGATAACGAAATGATGACAACGTCAAAAACGTACCAGTTAATGTGTGTGTCGATCACATTCAAAGTGAAATATTTCGTTAGTTGCAAAATGAACAAACGGTTCTGATCCGTGTGTAAATTTCATTTTTCGCATTGTGATCATTGATTTATTTGGCACTGACAAAGAATCAAAAAATGTCAAGAATGTGTTGATAATTACTTCCCTTGATAGCCCTCAAAATGAAATCAAATTGTAAAGTATTCAGCACGATTTGAGAAAGCAACAATAACAAAATTGCCACACTTGCCTTTGATATATCAATTGGTTTCCCAAAAAAATATAGTAAATGCCCCATTCACATTGCAAAACACTCTCAGTTTACACTTGAGCAATCTTTTTAATTGCGGTTGAGTTTTTTTTTTAACCGGGTGGAAAGAGACAGATTTCATTTTCAATTAATACAAATCAAAGAGCTGTTGTACATATACGTTTACAAGCGAAGCGCTTCTAATCTTGATATGAGTTGCGATGCGAAATCAACCATACACAAAAGATAATAATTACCTTTTGGCGTATTAATCAGTGGATTATTTCAATGTGTCAGTCTCAATATATCTTATGGCACACAGCATTGAAAAACGCTACACATGGACATTGATTTTCCATCAAAGCAGATGAGTGCACAACTGCAGAAGTTCCCTTTGATCTTCTTTTGTTTGTGAAAAATATAGCAATATGCAATGTCAAATGCATCCACTCGACCCATCACCAAGTCATTTCAATCCAGATTCCTATTTGTTCATATCCGCGATTCGCACTAAATGGGATCGTATGATATTGAGATACAAATAAAAAATCAGCCCAAATAATCGACTAGAATGGATTAAGAGGTAATTAATTAAGGTGAAAAAATTGAAACGTAATTCTAGTTAAGCGAAAAATCCATTTTTACAATTCCGCAAACACAATTCTGTGTGCGTAAAAGTATTGCAATTGGTCAAAATTTCAAAACATCTCAAAAACATGATTTCTTCACATTTTGAACATCGGAGAACACGAATTTGATGTTTTTAGAAGGGGGTATTGTGAGTGTGTTCCACGTTGTACATCGTACGTTCTAAGCAAGTATTGTTAACACGATAGCCCATCTCCAACGAGCTCAAAAAAAAAAATCTGATGATGCAGAATTGTTAAGATAGTTCAGGAGCCATTAGCTTTTCAGCCATGGATGATGATTACTTAGTGGATCCGTTAAATGGAGATATATCCAGTGCAAATGATGATTTTTGTATGAAAAGTGTCCAAAATAGGCATCTTACGGTATTTTCGCCAAAGAAATTTTTTTTCCCCAAAAAAATACAGGCCCTCAAATGTTGAAGAACCGGTTCCATTGTTTTTTTGGTCCTCAGATGAGATATCTGGTGAACAAGGTCACTTTTGTATGAGAATGTGTGTAAAAATGTCATAAAATGACATTCTTAGGACATACTATTAAGACTTTAATTATTTTGTGGAAATGTGGAGAGTTTTACATTGTATCAACCTTGAATTCATGTTTATTTACTGTGTGGTTTTAAAATGATTATTTGATTCAAAATGTCATAGCAGTTGTATTAGAAAAGACACAAAACATAAACATATTGGACAATTTATTGGAAAACTGAGACTTTCTTAGAAATTTTGAGCGAATGGTAGAATTGATTTTGGACATTTCTTCAAAAAAAAGTAACAATGCAATTTCAAACATTATTTGCAAGTCATTTTTGGTTGTTCTCAATGAAGCAACAGATTTTACACCTATTTCGACCATAATTCATATTATTCTTGTGTCAAGAGCATTATGAAATACATTATTTATTAAAGAAAAAACTAATTTTCATTTGAAATATTTTTACATCTTCATAAATATCTCTACAACCAAAAATCAAAAAGGATAAATGCCTAACGTTCAAAATTTCAAATATGTATTCTCTTAATTCAAATTTTTTTTCAGAAAATGAAAAACAAAGATAAAATGTAAAAACAAAAAATGAAATGTTGTGTGGACACCAGTACGGAAAAGTATGTCTTATATTGGTAAGACCTTTTATTATTGTGTGTATTTAGCATCGGATAAACGTTTGAGCAAAAATGGTGAAAACATTTTCAGCCGGGCGAATCAAATTACAACGAACACTGAAATTCATACAAGCATTGTGACGTGTCTAATAAGCGAAAAACGAGTGGAGTGATGCAAAAAGAAAAAACAATTTCGAAGCAAACCAAACAATTAAAAGACAAATTGCGTAATGATGTTTTCACCATGCGAACACAGTTAATGGGAAAAATTCTGTCTTCAACAAAAATTCAGTATTTGACAAGCTAATAAATTCGAAAAGCCAACACTAAATGATTTCTACTTAAATTTTTCAATGATTTTCGTGTGTTTATATTATTGAGGGAAATTTATTATCCGTTTGTTGATTTTTGTTACGCGTTAATCGATGAGAAACCAAATCGTTAATCATTCTATTGTTTGTGCTAGCACTGGTAAATAAGCAGTTATTGAACAAAAAAAAAACCTAGAGAGTCAATTTTAAGCGATTTCGCGAAATAATGCATATGTGTGTAAACTACAGCCGCAGAATAATTATTGACGAATTTGAGGGAAATGCAAAATATGTGAAATGGCATCTATGAACAGTAAGCATTGGCTAAATAGAACAGTCACACAGAATATTCAAACTATCGGCATGAGTTATAAAAACACAGCCATTATTATTAAGCGGTAATAATCGACAAATTGACAAGCTATGTTTCCATAATGTATGAACGCGATATGCTTTTTAGATATTTATCGGCCAAATTGGCATATTTCTACGCCGTTTTAGTGCAGCATATACACATACAAACAGACAAACATATACACAAACACATCAAGGGCTGTTTTCGTGGCAAATAATTAGTATCAATTGTCGATACACTGACATTTACTCATATTTTATTTGGTCCCGCACAAATCGAAATTAAAAAAGAAACAAAGGCTCGAGCCTTTGGAAATTTATTAATAGACACTCACTCTCTTACTTTCACATTCGTACAAGCTCAAATCAGGCATGATATTGTGAGTGGATTTGACAAAAGGGCAAGAGTGGCTGAGGGTAAGAGTGCTTCGAATAATATGTTAATAGGCTAATAAATCGGCAATTTTCTAAAAACAACAAAAATCCAAAATTGAACGTCATTTGAAATAACATTTTTTTCTGCCCACTCCCCCCTCTCATTCTATCACTAGCTGACACAAGCATAAATCATTTCCAATTTGACACGAGACAAAGCGACTACATGTATATTATGTATTTATGCACATGATTGCTCAAATTATTATTATGATGATGATGATGATGATGATGATGATGGTGGTGGTGGTGGTGGTGGTGGTGGCCAATGTCGCATGCATACAACACGAATTAGTATCAAAATTTTTGATTTTATTTATAGTTCGATATGCTATATGGCCAAGTGCATGGAAGCCGCATTTTCCTCTAGTTGACGCTTCATATAGCATATGACAAATATGCATCATCAAGCCTCTAAAGAACCACATATAAACAGATCGATACACACACATCAGCATCAGCATCAGCATCAAAATGGAACCATTTAGATCCGGTTCGCTGCTAATTATATTTCATCTCTCACAATATAATCTAGATACATTCCGAATTCGAATTTATATTAGCATTTACATTCGCAAATCTCATTCACATTGGTATTTGTTGTGCACGTTTTTGTTCAACCACAAATCATATTTTCGCTTCAAGGTAATAAATTGCCACATACACCAAAATTGAAATTTAATTAATATTTTTCCCCTCTTTGTCACTTACTAACCGGCAACGGTATGCTTTCATCAAAAATATACGCTTGAATTATCAATAATTTAATATTCGACTTTCTTTCTAACCATTTGTTCAGCTAGATCAATTAATTAAATCCACTTTATGATTTGATGAAACTATTTCTTAGGCGTTTTTGTGCTGAGGTCAACAGTGTTTTGATCTCAAAAATTTTGGCAAACCATAATGTCATAAATCAAATGACAGTGTCCCATAGGCAGAAATGACCACAACGATTCGATATAAATGAATCAGATATTGATGATTCGATGACGATTTCTGTATGTATTGTATTATAGTATTTGTGTGATTATTCAATCGATAGACATTATAAATGCAAATGTCATACGATGTTTATGTCAGCCACATTAAGATCTGTCAATTAGAAATCATGAAGTGAATCAAGCTGATCATTTGCATGTGTGAGTGGACAGTTTAATTGATTTTTAAATGGAAATCATGATCCTGTGCTTATGCACAAAGCTGTCAATTTTCCGCTAACATGTTTTTTTAGTTAGACTAAAACAGAAGCATTTCAACAATTAATATATAGATTCTAATAAAGTCCAGTTTTAATTACGTTATTTATTTTGTGATTTAAATAGCTTTCGTTTGATTATGAGTTTCAATAGTTTTGAATAAGTCGGCTGAATCTTAAAAAATTTTTCTCTCAGTTTGAATTCGTGTTTTTTTTTTTGATTGATTGCTCCCAATATAAGTTTTGTAGATATTTTTGTATCCATGATTTTGTTTTTGTTGTGTGTGTTTGTGTGATATCCATTTATGCCTGAGTTTGTCAGCACTCATGGTTTCTCCTTTTTTTCGCTGTGTCATCAATATACTTTTATTTCTGTGACACATCAAGAGATTGTGTCATCTTCTGGAAATGGATGTGCCAAATGAAATCCATCATTCGTATCGCGTACATGAATGACATATGTCAAATACTCACACATTTTGTTGACTAATTCATCTCGTATTGAAAGACATCAGTTGAAAGTTTTGGGCTCAAAGTTATTGCAATCATCATCTTATTCACCATTTCAATGTGAATCTTTTAACGGTCATTTTTAGATATTTTTCACATAAATATAACAGATTTAATGCCAATCATTTAATATGGATGTTTCAGCTCCATTGCTGTAGTAATAGAAGGAACATGAGTGGTTTTTCAGTAATGAACAACAGAAAGAATATATTGGATTTGCACGTGCTTTTCATGTCAACTACAAACATATATTCGATATTCGCGCATTTTTCTTTTCATTCATAGAATGACTAATTTCAAACGAATTAGAACATTTGCATATTAACATCACTAAATAGAAATTTGATTTTTCCACAAACCAACTTAACAATTTTTTTCTCTCTATTTGAACTTTTTTTTTTAGATAACCCCAAGTCGAGATTAATTGCATTTTTGTTGTTTTGTTGTTGTGTTATTTTTTTTGTTCCATAAAAAGAGAAAATCAGAAGCATGGTGTACGAACGAACAAGCCTCTGAGGCTATGAAATTATAAAAAAAACACGTTGTATGTTTGTTGTTGTTTTTCATTCTGTGCCTGGCATTATGCTTTCAACACACAGAAAATATGATATAACGCCGTTTATTTGCCATTTACCAGAGGCATTCTGCTAAATGACTCAATTATTTATTGTTCTTTAGCATTTTTCTATTTGATCAATCGTTTAATCGACGTTATGATGGTCTTCATAACGTTCATCTTTCTGTTATTCACATTTTTCTACAGTCTTTGATCTAGAGAGAAAGAAAAAACATCTGTAATTTCATTTCAATTTCCAACAATTGTTTCAATTATGATGATTTCAAAGTGAATAAAATGACGTTTGCTGGGGAAATTGGGTTTCGAACAGTCCCGTCCATTACCTGCTCTTGAAAGAAAGAAGAAGAATTCTTACAGTTTATCATTCGTTATTATGTTTTCGAAAAAATATAATAAAAAAATGAAAACGTTATAAATTCTCATATAGATATATTCTCGTAGGCGGCTTTTAGTATGCGATACACCGGTCTTGTCGAATATTGATTAAATGCATAAAATAAATTAGAATCATTTGATCTATGCACGGATGTTCATATAATAAGTGGAATTGAACAAAATGGCCAAAGATATTCGAAGCCGCCATTCTCTATAAATCTCTTTGATTTATTTGATCTATGATGGTTGTTTATAATGGTTACCCATCTTTCTTTCAACTTGATTCCATCATGGAAACCGATTGACTGTTCATTTCGTTTCAATTCAATTCATTCTCACAATCAAATGCAATACAAATATACAAAAAAACTTCGTTTGAACCCACATAAGAGCACCTTTCATAGTCATGCAACAAATCATGTATTAGACATACAACTGCAGGTAAAAATCCGTCCCTAATTCACACAAATGCACAAGACTGATGTGACTATACACAGTCACAATATCTTTCATCTATTATCATTTTGAACACACATTCCGACAAATATATGTACTATGTATCGAGTGAAAATGAGCATTCGGACTCAATGTGATACAAACGAGTGAGAGGAACTAGGACAACTGACCATAAATACAAATCAAATCTAAATTATAATACGGTATTCCATCCAAAATCCAAATGCATTTCACAATAATTCAATTTTAATGAATAATTTAGTTATTTTAATATGTTCGTTGCTCACTTTCATAATGTACGCTACAAAGAGATGTTATGGACAGTGTTAAGCGCAACGCATGATATGGACATGAAAAGACACGATAATTCTGATTGCATCATTTATACAATAAAAGTATGTATAATGTATTTATATAGTATTTATATATGGAATGTCTGTTATAGACACATTCGATATCGCATATCGGCTGGACTAGCATTCGAGCGGGTATGCATTAAAAATTACCGATTCATTGAAGTGTTTAAATAGCCTCATGACCGATGATGTGTTCATTAGAAAATGACAACAATTGTTTTACTCAATAATTGACCAAATTTTATCGGATATCAAATACAATGAACATTATTCCATGAATGACTGAATCAAATTGCAAACAATTGCTTCCCTACAGGCTATTTAAACTGATTAGAAATTCTTATATACATGCATTCTATTTTCTAATAATGAGCACTCTAAAGTTGCTGTGATGATTTGAAACAAAAATTGGCATTAGTTATTGAAATCAATTGGTAGTCCTTTGAAAAGTATCCTAATATACACATTTGGACATTGTTCAAAATTCTTGTTATGCAACGTTAAAAGTTTCAAGGTTATTACACAAACAAAATCGAATATGTATATTTACACAGCATGTGCCATAAAATAATTACGAGCTCTCTCATCCAATAAGTAAACAAAAGACACCAAAGTCAACTATATTCGGCATTATTGGTAAATCTTAAGACGCTACGCCATACTAATGGCTTTGCTGTGTCGAATGCTCGTTGCGGGAAGTGTTCTTCGAAGTTCAAAATGAAATACTGATTCAATTGCATACATAATGCTATTACACAATAGAACATAAATTTTAGCATTGAAATATTTTGTCAAAGTTTATAATGGTCACAACTAAACTATTTTTGTCTATTCGAGCTGAAATTCCATTTCAATTAGTTTGCATTGGCATATTTCAATAAATATTGTATTTTCTTTATTGCAATTAGAGATTATGCGTCAAAACTCCGCCGACTTGATAATAGTTCGTAAAACATATATTTCGTTTAATATTAACTCGTGTCTGTACTGCGAGAAAAAAAAAAACGGCGAATCAATAAAAACTTTATGCGAAAAAAATGAACCAAACTAATAAAGGTGGAGCGAACCCATTGCATACTTACTGAACATGCAACCGGTCTGGCACCAATTTTCGTATCACATAAGAATGAAAAGATAAGCGAAGAAAAATACATGTCAATAAAATTCAAATAAAACCAAAGTATCGCTCGTAAAACTAACACACCATCGTTTCGTGCGCATTAAAGGCACGGATATAAAATTTCAAGATAAACCTTTTTTCAACATGTAGGCTTTTGTCAATTTAAAATTTACTTTCTGCCTTCATATTGTGACGGGAAATAAAATGCAAAACTATGGACAATCGTCATAACTTCATGTACTGAAGGTTTCGTGATACAATTAAAAAATAAAAATGCATAACGTATTGAAAGAAATCACACTCGAATCGGAGAAAATGCACTGGCGAAAACCTGCCGACTTAAAGCCAGTAATTTATAAACGTTACTATTCACTGATGCGTTCGTACCCACGAAGCAATAAAAATCAATATTCATATAAATAAATTTAGCAAGGAATTGATTTTCGGACATTTATTTAGTAAAATTATGTATACATTTTGATGATGAGTCGCTCTCTGACTTCAGCATTAATGACAAAATTTTTCATTATGCATCTGCTTCAATCAAAATGCCTCATATTCATTTCAAATACACAAATCTATAGAACATAAAAACTAAAATAATTTACATGTTGCATTCTCTTTGTTGTGTCCAATGTGAAATATACGGACGGACGTAGAACGGAAATTTCTCAAATTTTTTTTGAAGAGTGTAATATTTAATCTGAAAGTGGGATCAGTTATTTAATTTCTTGTTATTTTACTTCGCTATGAATTGATCCACGTTAAAACGATAAAAGTATTAACGAATTTGCAGCATTTTTTTTTTGTTCATATCGAAAGATGAAATCTATAAATGACAAAAAATTTTAGTTTTGCCATAATTTGATGCACTTAATCGTTTAAAAATAACCAACTTTGAGTTGTAATCTCATTAACATTTTCTCGCTTCCATAATTTACATGCTTAAATTACTACCAAAACTTCAAAAGTTGATCAATTTCGACATTTTTTTTTTTTAAATATTCATTGAAAAAAATAATAATGATAGTATTGAAAAATGTGTCCTTTAAAATTCAGTGTATATGATATGATATACATTACAAAAATTATGGTGGTAATCATAACAATTCGGTGATTGTGCAATCAATTTTTTATTTGCAATATGTTCCACATATTGAAACATTATGGTAGTAAAATCTCGCACACACAATAATGAGGATAGTGATGGCTGACGTGAATTTATTCAAAATAAAACGATTGGCTGCAAGCTATGGTAACAAAAGCGACATGAGCGCCAACTAAATTACGGCATTGATGGAATGAAAAAAAAACCAATTAATATTTTCGTCATCACAATCCACGATGGAACATTGATGAAATACCTTATTTACACAGCCCGATCGCTATAATCTTTGAAATATTAAAAACATAACTGAAGCGTAAAAGTTATTGATACACATGAACATGATATATATGTATGTATAAATGTATGTTTATTTCATATAGAAATAACAAATGAAAATCAAGAATTTTTGTTCAAAAAATGATGATGAGAAGGAGTAAATTAAAGTGAAACTGTGAGACAAGGTATTCATAAATCACAAACATTAATCGTATTCAAATGTATAAATACAAAACCATAGAATTAACTGATGAAAAAAAATCAATTAATTACATCACAAAAAATGAAAAATATGTTTTGTTGAGATGACAAACAACAAGGCTGAGGACATGAGCCACAAAATAAATTAATGATGGATATGTTGCGTTCATGAAAGACAGAGATGGAAATAAAAAGGAGTTGAACATTAAATCAACACGAGATTTCATCAAAGTTATACTACTGTGGGCAAAACCTACCGGGAAATTTAAATTTAAACTTCATTGGTCTTCCGATAGGGACAAGTGTTTTTATTTTTAGGTTGGCAGTACTGTCTTTGACATCTGTGTCAAATTTCATGACAATATCTCTATTTTTCAAGTAGTTTGGTTTGTGATTTGTGAGCAACCAAAAGTGCATTTGGCGATTTTGCACATTTTTTCCATTTTTTTCTCAAAAGAAGTTATAATAAATTTTGTTTGCAATATCAAATTTCGACAAACAGATCTTTTGAGATCATATATTGAACCTTCCTCTATCGAACTGTAATAAGATCCAGGTTTTTCAAAAGACAGAAAATTTTCCTAGAAGTTGAAGAACACCTAAACCTCTGAAAATCGGCTTGAACGACCATCAACATCAAAAAAATGAGAAAATTTTCAGTGAAACATCGTCGATGAACTTTAAGAGTGATGGTTAGATCTCTTGGTTCTCCACATAAACTATGAACACCGTTTCAAAAGCTTTTTTTTAAGTTAAAAGTTCCAATTCACGTTTGGTTCCAAAACCATGAAATTTCTTTGATTGGTTTTTTTAGATTTTTCCACCAAAAATTCAACTCATATCGTTCCGCAACCACCTTATTCACCTGATTTAGCTCCGTGTGACTTCTGGCTGTTCTCTAAGCTAAAAAGACCGCTCCGGGGACATCGTTTTGAGTCGATTGAAGAGATTCAACGTGAATCGGCGCGCGCTCTGAAGGCCATCCCTGCCAGTGACTTTTTGGCATGCATCGAAGATTGGAAAATACGTTGGCATAAGTGCATTGCGTCGGGAGGGGATTACTTTGAAGGCGATGAAATTGATTTGGAAGAATAAAAAAAGAATTTTTGAAATATAACCAAATTCCCGGTAGGTTTTGCCCACAGTAGTATGCCCAATTATTTGATTATTTGATTTGAACCGTTGTGGCGCGACGAATGCTTTTCTTCGATGAATCTTCAGCTGGTGCATAGTACTGTAAATGATTTGAAACCAACCCCCCCCCCCTCCCCACTTATCATAAATTGTCATCAAAACGTGCCGTTCTATCAGATCACAAGTTTATTTTGTTTCTGTTCTATAAACCACTCGCTGATTTCGTGATGAATATTATTTACGTTTATTCTCTTATTCATTCCTTTTGTGTGTGTGTTTTTTTTTTCTTATTTTCTTCGTCGACATAAACGAATTTCAGTTTTCTGATGTTTGGGAACAACTTGAAAATTTTTAAAGGTCGTATTTCACGTATATTATTACAATGCCATCGTTATTATACGTAACCTGGCGAATGTAATGCCCATAGGAAAGAACATACATTTTTCAATCAGCTCTTTTTTTTCCCTACATAAATTCATTTCAATATGTTGACCCCAAAATAGAGAGACAACAGAGATAACACTTGTTCAAAACTCGTTATCCAATTTTGTTAGGTCATTTTTATCAATACTAAGATATAGAAAGTCCGATTTGTACCGAAAAAAAGAGAAGAACAGCGTTTGAATACTTTTGAATTATCAAATAATTTGAATTTAAATTTTATTTGTTTCCACTTTAAATTAATTTGAATGAAAATATTCATTTTACATATATTGTAAATATATTCATATATATTGAGTGATAGCTGAGATGATTAAAAATCTGATACGAACTAACACAAGTGACGTTTCGCCTTTTATATCAAAATGAACATTTGCATGCTTTAATATGGGACAAGATTCGAAATATTCATGACTTGACAGTGTCGACGAATATTGTCAAAAAGAAAAGAAACAAAACTGAGAAATCCTGTGTCACACATCATTTTGATTTACACACAATTCAGTGTTTTCCATCAAAATTTTAATATATCTCTGGCTGTCTTAATTCGTTTCGTCAAACAACAGAAATGCTAACAAACAACACAATCTAAAGGCTATTTAAGTATTGTTGGGCGGCTATACACTGAGTCTGTGCAACTAGCAAAAGTATGTTATATCGAATGAGAGGAAGAAAAATTATACCTCAAAACATTCACACTGGTATTCGGATGACTGAATAACGTCGGTTTTGTCTGTGCAGCACGGTCGCACACTAAATAAACGTATTCCTATTCAGATTTATCATAATCATTTTATTATATCGTGTTGGTGGCTCTTTTAGTATGTATAAATTTGTCTGCATAAATTATATGAGTTATTTGAGTTTTCGTCATTTGGAACAGAAACGAAATGGCGCAAAAAAGTTGATTTTTTTTTTCTTTCATTGACGTTGAAATATAGTTGTTTTTCTTGTCTTCGAATTGATTTGGATATGGGATTATTGGTGTTGATGTTGTGATAATTTGGCGGTAATTAATAATAATTATCGCGTATTTGTAGATGATCGGGGTCAGAAGCTAACGATAACAAGCGACTACTGTGCATCAATTCACGTACCAAATGAAGTGAGATGAAGATTTTTTTTCTTAAATTGGCAAGTGCCTAGAACTTGATGAGATCATAATAAAAAAAAGTTGATTGAAGATAACATTCAAAATCTATCTATCCAATTTTGGGCATAATTTCGATGCTTTGTTGCGTGATTAAACTTTTGTTTTTCCATTCATCTTATATTTGTGAACGATCAAAATACAATAAAAATACAGAAATCTTGTAGTAATTTTATCAGAATGCTGATTTTACATAAGAATATAAATAAGGGGCCAAATACTTATAATAAGTGGTTTAAGCATTTATCCCTATTTGAACTTATATACAGTTTTTCCATTTTTTTGTTACTTAGTTACTTACGTTATACAGACTGGATATATGAGATACATGAATGCAACTTACTTGAGTGAGCGATTTTGTTATGAAGATATTCTACTGTTGACAGATAAACTCATTTATTTGAATTTTTTGGTTTGATTTTGGTCATTTACCTTTTTCATTCGCACAATAATAAACAGTATCACATAACTCGCACTTGAAATTTTTGTTTTCTCGTTATGAATTTATAGCCGATGGCAAATGTTAACATTGATTTCAATCTCCTTCCAATTAACAATTATTTTCTGCTTCTTTTTTTAAGAATCAATAAAAAAATACGTTTTTAACAAACCAAAAAAAAAAAAAAAAAAGAAATATGTTTGTGTAAGCATGCGAAAAGATCCAGTTTTTCGGAATGATACAAGTTTTATTGCAGTTGATTTTAAGTATTTTACTCAGTATGTTGTTTGTGTTTAGGAAAACTGTTGCGTGTAAACATCAAGGTAAACCACCAACCGCATTTCATTCTACAAAAGGGCATGCATAGTTAAATCCAGATAGATTCTGATGCAGTCATGTGTCTTAAATACGTCCAATTTATTCAAATTGCACGGAAATAAACATCTTATTTCATACATGTATGCTCATGTTGAAATTAGTGAAAATGTATAGCTTGAGAAATATATATGAGTTGAAGAAAATCAAATTGCGTCTAATGAACCGATTTTAACAATCTTCGTTTTTATGAGAATGGTCTATATCTACTTGATTACTCAAATGAGAAATAACTCACAATACAATTATGATACATGTTTGATTACGATTTTGAATAGCGACGCATACAAAATATGCATATATCATAGAGTGGCCAAGATTTGGTTTACTTTTTCTTCAAGGTATGTTTTGGAAACCTTTTGTTCAACAACCATTGTCCTTAATGGAAATTCAATATACAGAAAATGATTCCGATTTTCCTCACTTTTTCTAATTTCAGGTCTTAAGCGAAACCAAAACCAAAACCAGCAGAATATTACTCTCGTCTCTTCACCTTACAAACATACACACCATATAATTTATATTGATATGGTTACAAGCGTTGAAATAGTAAGAATGTGAATTGAACGTTTCGTTTGATTATCTGTTTAACATACCAATGTAGCTCTAACTCGGTCGTTTAGTCTCTGTTTGACGTTTCAAAAGTTCAAGCCACTGCGTTTGCAATGAACGTGGTTTGAGTTAGTGGTGGCGCTAACGATTCTCTAATGTGACGCACATTTGGATGTGTTATATGTAGGTTGTAAATGGTGGAAAATGGGAAAAATATATGCTTCCGCGTCGCATGGATCTCCACTTCACTCTTTATCTGTCTATACGGTTTGTATTTTGAGTGCGTAGGAATTTTTGGCTTTCTCACATATATATATATGTCATATATATCACATAGACAGATTGAATGCGTGTGAGCGGTGTAAAGTGAATTGTACTACAAGCAGCTCATCTGTAAAAGCTTCAAATGGAAAGTTTGAGTGAGGAATCGTAAGATGTGGTCATGTTACGCAAACAAAACAAGAAATGAGTTTCATCAAAGGGCAATGCCGTGACATTGCTAATCTATGCGAAAGAATCTTTGGATAAAGAATATGCACCTCAAAAACAATTCGGCTTGTGATCTTGGAGTTCCAGTAATCATTGTGGTTTTTTTTTTTCAAATATATTTCTTGTACAAAGTGTGGTGGCACTTTAATTGCTTTTTGACGCATTTAGCAGGAATTAATTGAATTTGAAATGGATCAGTGATTCAACGTTTCAGAAGTGATTTATTTGCTTAGGGAATGGAATCCGTATCTCTTTCTCAAATGCAATAATTGATTCTAAATACCAGTATTATTTTCGTTATCCAATTTCATGGTAAGTTCAAGATTATTTTCTTAATCATTCAAAACTGAATCCTTTCGCCAGCATTCACACACTCAAACAACAAAACATTTATAATTTCTTTGTTCTGCCATCATATCTTTCGATTTTCACATTCTGTTATCACTAAAGTTTTTGTTTTTACCGATTTATCTTGAAGCAGTTTGTTGCTCGATTTCAGATACCTTGTCTTAGTTCTTTAAAGCATGACACTTATTATGAAAAGAACACGTGTCTTTCTGAGCAAACAAACAAACAAACAAACAAAAACAAAAAATAATTTTCTTCTGCATCTAAGGTCAATTTTAAAATTAGTCAATAATCACAAAGATTATTCACGCTCGTAAACATATATGCATAAATAAACCAAAAACTAAAAAAAAAACAACAACAAAAAACAGTGTATCTAAAATAACATTAACGACACATTCATATTTCTCAATCAATTAATATTTTGTCACACAAGGTCGATGGTTGGTAATTTTTCTTTTTTATTTTTTTGTTTTGAGGATAAATATTGATATTTTGGTTTTTATTTTTCAGTCGATTCGCGTGACTCGCAATATTACTGCAAGATAGTTTTCAACGTAAATCATTTCGCGCTCATGCAATTCCGATTTGACTAAAATGAGACAAGTGTTTTTAAATACCCGGTGTTGCGTATAGTCTTCGTTAACAACGAAGAATGATTTTGCTTTACAACATCGATGTGCTTTGGACCTCGATTCTTTCGCCGCATGCCAATACGGTTTCTCGCACAGACGTATACGTTTCGATGGTTTGCTCGGGGAAAAATTATATTCGGCGCTCCGCAACCGATCAAATTGTCAATCCCGAATGCCGTACATATTATATATTTTCCACATAGTCATGTCATTTTAGCAACCTAGTCGCAGTCAAATACGCATCCGTTTCAATGAGATGGATAGTTGAATAGCAATATGAATTTTACACACGATACAACATTGCTTTTTGACTATGATGTGGACGACGCATCAACATTGTTTTGATTTTGCAATATTCTCTTGCGTCTGACTGTGCTCCTGTCCATCAAAATAAAAGCATTCTTTCCATGCAATGAACTAGTTGTAATGTATGCGTGTGTTTGTATAGTGAATCATAATATTATCCACTGAGTTTATCCCCTCCTATTCATTCAATGGAAAATGAACGAGCATTCGTCTTCGTTTTCGTTTCATATGTGTATGTCAGTTTGAAATTCATTCGTCTCTTATAAATCAAGTTAGTGCGAGTTAGGTAGGGATCCATGTGGATATTGGTAAAGAAAAGATGGAAACACAAAGAAGAAAGGAGAAATAATTTGATGAGTTTGTGTTGAAGAATTCTCCTGAATGTTTTTCATGTTCATACATTCATATGATACCAATTTTATGACGCATCTAGAAGAATCGTTGGTATTGATGCGTGTATATCGATACATCGTTGTTGCCGCTTCCGTCAGAACTCTGTCTATGTGTCACATTGGGATCTTCCACCTAAATACAGACATAAATCATATGGATTGTGGATTACTAAAGCAAAGTGGTTTTGTCTCGTTATACCGAACAGAAGTTTTTCTGGCAAAACAAATTATTTGTAAAAAAAAATGAAAATGTATGATTCAAAAATACCATGAAATTTTGTAAATATGTGAAAGTTTCAAAATAATTATAAATTAAAAAAAAAAAAAAACAATGACGGTACCGATGAAAATTCAACAGCAATGTGAAAGAATTGGTAATTCTTAGTAAGCAACAATAAAAGTAGAATGAATAAAGTATGAAAACAATAAGAATGTATCGTATGAATTCGACACAAATATCAATATACAAATGCAACGCCAGCGTATTGAATCAGTTGCAATTGTACACATAATACACATAGTAAAACGACTGCAATGACACAATGAAAAAAAGAAGAAAAAAAGAAATAGGCAGGGCATGCGCATTTCATTTATTGTCATTTACTCCACCTACACATTATATTTAATGGTTTTATTAATATTTTTCGAGCTGATGTACAATTTTGCTTTTTTATCTTTTTGTCTTCTCTGTTTTTAGATTTCATTACCACTTTTTTGATCAGCCGATTAAATATCATTCGTTTCTGATCAAATGTTGTCAATTGGTATGTCCATTTATAGTTTTATATTTTATTATGAAATATGGAAAATGTTTGAACGCCTCAATTTTTTTTAAGACAATTATTTATTGTCATTGAAGACCATGAATTGAAAACATATTTTGTTCATTTATATTGTATTTTAGTGATAAACAACATATCGTATTCTAGCAATATATTATTAATTTTTGTTCTCATCCTTATTTATGTGACGGTCAAATTCACAATACAGTTCACAATTTACTTGACTTAATTCAACGTTTGGCTCCAAACTGTCGAACTAGAAATCACTTTAATCTTCAAAAAGCTGCCGCTATTCTATACTCTTCATTCTAATTTAGATTAAATATTTTTCTGACATTTTAGCAAAATATTTGGCGAATACGAGATTTGCGCTGGTGACACATGGTTTCTCCTTCATTAAGTTATGTTTATTTGGAATTTTGTTTGAAATCAATCAACAAGCAAAAACAGAAACAACGAATCAATATATGAATACATAAATTAAAAAAGAGTGACAAACTATATGCGCTGAAACACAACGGATCGACTCTTTTTGATTTTTTTCCATGATTTATTGTATTTCTTGAATAACATAGATAAAAGTCGATTATATTGAACACACTGGTTAATGTGCATACAAGATACGCAAATATGCGAGTTTTGAGTGTAGAAGATATGGAGAGAATAAAATGTATGAAAGAAAAAACACACTCTCAAACACACATACATTGTAAATACATCGAAACGAAGAGCACATGATTGGCCTGGTTCAAAATTAAAGTTTATTAAGAGTTACATAAATTATCGAAAAAGGACCATTTAAACGAAAGTTAGCTAAAATTTATTGATGAACAAAAAAGTGCAGGAGAGCCAACATGGAGTTTTTATTATGATATAAATGTATGTGCTATGATTTTGGATGTTTGCAACTCAATTTATACAGTTCAATTCAGCCACCCGAGAGACATGGTATGAAATTTATAAGTTTTAGATAAATATGGTTTATTTCATTTGCTAATGCCTTGAAGCCTTTCTGTGAAACAACAGTAATAATAATAATAATAATGATATCTGTGTAATCATTCGGCAGCCAATCCGAGTAAGCACTAACTGAATGAATGAATGAATGAATTTTAGAAAATGGCTTTAAAGTATCTTTTTGTCGACGATGAACCAAACATATCGTCAATAAATTCTTTATCTGTAATTTCAACTTTTTCTTTGTACTAATTCATTCAGTATGCCTTCAGCCAAATACATCGAATTTAACATTTTTACCGGTGCTCTGAATTTCCTCAATTTTACTATAAAATTTCATGTTCATTATTACTGGCATATAATTTGATTAATCCAGAATAATGTAACAATAAATAACATATAAATTGAACCGAAATTAAATTTGAACTTATTCTTATGATGAAATTTAAATAAATTCCAGCTCAAATTAATTGATCAATATTCAATCTATTGAGAGTATACGACCTACGTTTTATCCTGTATTCTCTTTCATACGTTCAACTAAACCGCAAAATGTTTAACACTTGGAAATAAATATAAACGTCAATTGAGCACTAAAAAGACAAAAGTACATTTTTTCAGAATTTATCTAGATGTGCATTTGCACTAGTCTATCTTTTACTGTATACTTTATTTTAACTTGGGAATATTTGTGTAACATGTGCTGAAATATTTAAAAACAACCCATTGAAGTGATGAATGATGAACACGTTATTACAACTGAACTCATTCAATGTAATGAAAATAGATAAACGTAGCATTCCGTGGTTTTAATAATCATATTATTGCTATGCAAGCTTTGCTAATATAATGTAGTCGAATAATTTTAAATAGAATTGAATGTTTGAGTAGAAAGTCAGAAATCGTATAAATATTTATCCGCTTCATTGACACTTGAAAATAAACGAATTACATTTGCTTTGCTCAAATTAAATTCTATCTCCAAATTATACAAGCCACAATATAGGTAAGTATACAGTTTCTATTTTAAAATTTTGATAAAAAAGACGACATGACACCATAGAATAAATTGAATTTCAACTTCTCTGAATAATTCACTTCCCGAGCAATATCTGTATGGGCAATATATCAATGATTGAATGACAGTAGTGTACCACCGTGAATCTATTGCAGATCGGAATTAATAGTTCAAATGATTTTTTCAATTACCGCGTGGTATCAATATTATTGTAAACAATATTTATTATCAGAAAAAACTTATCCAATGTATGGTCGTATGCGCTCTGATGTACCGAAGCATAAATACGATGAAATGTAAACTATTTGTAAGGGGTGAACGATGAACAAAATATACTCTATAGCTTGAATAAATAGTTTATATTTCAAATAAATTTGCAAAAAACTTTTCTACATAATTTCACTAATTCCATTTCGCTCTAATACCTCCAATATTGATCTCATTCAACAGTTAATACGTTTCGCTTCTAGTACAAATATTTAGTTTATTAGTTGAATCTTTCTACATTTTTCTCCATGCGTTGAAACTATCGTTGATTTCAGTCAATATTATAAATAATCACAAATCGTTAAAGATACATAGTCGACCAATGTAAAAGCATGGCGTCAGTTGTGAGTTCGTGCATAGAATTTACCAGTAAAGAAATCTCAAACGATATTTATGTTACAATGAAGACAAAGTAAAATCACAACTGGGAAAAAGCCCCGCCAAACAAGTATAAATTTAACAAAAAACATTAAGAACGCGCAATAGATTGGATATATCGGACTATGCTTGCATCGCAATCTAATTCACTCTTGGATCAAAGCGGTTTTTTTTTTTGTATGGTAGATTGTCCAAAATCTCGCCTGTCTTCGTTTTTTTCTTAATTTTCTTTAACTTGTTTCTTACGCTCTATAGTAGAATTTTTGCAACTATGCTATTAACTTATTCTCTTTACATAACGCACTATCATATACTGTATATGAAATATATGTGCAACAAAAACTTCAGTTTTCAGTAAATCAGTTGTAAAATCAACATATAATCATGGATGTCGTATAGTAAATTGTCTGCTTCTGAATTTCATAGCAATATTAACGTTCAAGCATCATCAACATAGAGTGTGAAACTGAATTGAAAATAAAAATAGAAATAAAAATAAAAAATACTATAGAATTAGTTTCGTTATCAACTAAAGAAAGTACTTCTATTTACATCAAGTTAATGAAAAAATGAAATAGACGAGTACAATCTCATTAACAATTTGAATTTTGAGATTAAAATGTATCTTCACTTTGGCAGAATTTAAAATCATCGACTTTTTGATTTCGCCGAAAGAGTGGCTATACTCTATGTGTTTCACTTTATTTTCTTATCATAAATGTGTCAATCAATAACACACGTGTATTGAACAAATTCATTCCTTTTTATCTCTTATGGATGTCTACCAATATGTATAACATATTTTGTATGTTATACTAATTTCATTTTCAATAATTCTTTATCAGTATATCAAAGTAAGAGCAACATCAGCATGCGAATCTAGAGAAGTAAGAGTACAAGTTCATTTAATAAAATGAATGACCGTTAAAAAGAAATTTGCTTAGTAAATTGTTCGTGTTGAGCATTGATGTTCAAAGTAACAGAATATGTTGGTGCCATTAAACCTGAAGAAATTTATAATATTTGTATATGATTGTATCATGACTGAAAATTGGTGCATTGCCGAAGATTAATTTAAAATTTGAAACATTGGTTAAATGAAAAGAAAAAGTACTTTGAACAAGTTTTCATCGAAAAAATTCTAGAATGTAATTTGCATCAAGACGTCATAAACTCATCTATAATAAAATTTTACTTTGAGCAAATATATTACTATCGCGTTGCTGCTCATATAAATATTGATAATATTATAAATAAGCGAGTTTATTAAATATGAAATGCATTGCGGAGTCGCTTTATATTTCATAACTTCCTAGGAAAAATATTTGACATAACAGAAACAATGCTTAAGTGAGCTGCATCATTCTAAAATGAGTCTAATCGTTCAATATCGTACTATGTGTGTTGTGTGTACTGTGTACATTTTACTATGAGTAAAATATTATGAGTTACTATAAAGACGGTTTATAGCAAAGACGGTTTATCGAATCAGAAAACCTGAAATGAAATCTCGAATGAAAATACGTAGCTGAGATACAACAATTGGCAGTCACATCAACAACAAAACAAGCTTCAAATTTTAAAGTAAAAAATAAAAATTTGCGTATTGATCGAGAAAATCGCATCACAAGAGCAAATAACTGGTAAACCGTGCTCATATGATGAGTTAAAAGGTATGTGCAGCATATAGAATATTCTCCTTGGCGAATATATGCATTGGTTACCGTGAAAATACAATAACGAAAAAAATTCCAGAACAAGCGACTTGTTACGCTGCGTGTTTGTGCATTGTGTCACGAAAAGAGCAAAGAAGAGAAAATGTTAAAGCTTGCAGCCGCAGTAAATGTTAACATTTTTGAGCAATATTTGAATATACGCAGTGATTCGAATGCCTTCAATCCATGCATTTGATTCGCAAGTACATACCAAAATGCGTAAATCTTTCAAAAGATAACATCTTCAAAATATTTTAATGACGTCACGCAGCCAACCAATGCACAGACAATTTAAACGAAATACACAGACTCATTCACTCACTTGCTTACTTGGACCTCATGTTTTTCCTTTCCGTTTCTATTCTTCTTTCCTCTGTTCATGAGAGTTTTTTTCCATTTACTTACTACAGTTTCATTTATAGCAGTATTTGTTGTTGTTATTGTTGTTGGGTTCTTTTTCACCATACTATACATCGTATTTCTGTTTGTTTCTTCGAATCCCAACGGCCCATTGATATACCATTTAGTATCTCACAGAGCCAAATTCAGTATGTGTATATTTCAATATTTATGTACGATATGCTTAAATTTCCAATAAGTGTTCTCCTTGTCTCCGCTTTATGTGCGCGGACATTATCGTTTCATCTTCAGTTTGAATTCAACGCGTGGTTTTTATTGTAAAATCTTTCGTTTTAATGTACAGCAGCAGGTTTTGAACACAAAATGCTCATAAGTACCCACGTTTTCCTTTTTCGTCTCAGTTTATCATTGTAATTCTCCAATGAAACGGACCAAACATTTCGTTCAATTTATTGTTAAAATAAATATTGTACTGACATTAACCAAACTACATTTCAAATGTTAAATTTTAGTTACATATTGTCATTGAAATGAAAATGCACAACATATAATGCAAATATTTTTACTTCACTTCGATAATTGTAGTTAATTTTTTCATAAATTGAAAAAATTCTAATAAATAATTGTTTTAGATATGCTGCATAATATGCTGCATTTACCTACTCATATAAGGTAGCATTTTTGCTGGTTTATGTGTATTATAGGAATCTTTAAAACTGAAAATCTATTTCTAAATCATTGAAATCATCTTCATTTTGTTATGATTGAACATTCATTCGCTATGAAAATATACAATTCGTTTTTTTCGTCCGAAAATAAAACATAATGCATATAGTAAAAATCATAATAAGAGATTATAAACGTTTCGGTTTAAAATCAATTTCTTGAAATTGTAAAAATAAATTTAGAATGCACAAATACATGAGCACATCATTTCATCTCTGTAAATACTATATTTGAGTTGAAATGTAATTTTCTTGGTTTTAATTCAATTACGATTGAAGTAGCCGTAACTTGGAAATTGAAATATTGAAAAGTCGAACTTATTCAGATCAAAAACACCATTTGCCAATTTAGGAATCTTTCGAGAAAGTCCATCCATAAAAGCGATGCTCATCGGTGTAAGCCAACTGGATGCGAAATGACCTGTGCAATGATTACATTATATTGAATGAAATGGATTTTTCCTCAAGTTGATTTCGGATTGGTATGAGGACGATAAGAAGTGATGGTTAAATTTCTATTTTCTTCATCATGCACAGGTTCAATTCACTCATCTCTCCGTGTATGTGAGTGTGTCGAAGAATTATTATTTGTATAATGCTCATTGATGCACTTGAAGAGCAAAATACTAAACTGAAATTGATGTTAGTTTCGTCTGTATTATTGCTATTGCTACTGCCAAACAATAAGATAAATTCAAAATTTATTTTCCATTTCACATAAAATTGCTTCTTTTGCAAAAGTGTTGTTATTTTCCGGGGGATTTCTATTCTTCAATCCTTTTGCAGAAATTGCAATGTGCAACCACCAGCACTAAAACAGCTTACAAACTTGTGCAGGTGAAGTCAATTTCATCGATATGTTTATCATTCAATTCAACTCAGATTACCCATTTCTTTTCGCCATTTCAAACGAGAAAAATTTTGATATGTGTTTGTGTCTGCTCGCTGAATGAATAAATGAATGAATGAAGGAATGGGTCGCTTTCCATTCAGTCAAGAGAAACATAAGAACGAAGAGCAATCGAAAAAGATAGCTGCCTAGGCAATTCAAGAAATGAATGAGAATCGGTTTTCCTATCGTCGTTGCACGCTGTAGTTCAGTGAAATCCGTTCGAACTGTCAATATAGCTATAGTATATACAATAATTTTACAGCGAACGTGGTAATAAAAAAATGTCACTTCGAAACAGGATCGAAATCATGAAATTATAACAATAATTTTATTTGCAGACCCTTCAATTGCACGGACATACATTTGAAATTCTCCACAATTTATAAATTATCTATTTAGTTTTTTCATCAAATTAATTCGAAATAAAGGTGAATGAAAAAATTTGATTGAAAATTTGCAATGAAAGATGAGTTTCTTGTTCATTGTATGCGGCCAATATAGAGATATGTTTGCAAGCATCAGTTTAGTCAACTCAGACAGATTTCAGGCGGCTCCTTTTCTCCAGAAAAATATTAATGGTTTGAAATATGTCCTTAAGTTGTGTGCCTTGAGAGCGATATGGAAGAGCATGGATTGTTTGCTTTTGCATTTGCGTGCATACATTTTTACTGTTGATATAAAGAGAATATGATAATATATTTATTGTGCTTTACAATTTGGAATGCATTCCGTTCGGCAGTTTGAGATCGATGTGACTCACACGATAGAGTGAAAATCTTTCAAAAAAAAGAAAAAACAAAAAAAAACTTCGACGAAGAATAATGTCGGCAATACAATAACTTTTTGCTTTGAATGAATTTCGCTTTTAAAGAAATAGTGTTTGGTTTTCGCTTGAGCAGCCAGTAGCGATAAAAATAAATAGAAAACTATCTCTTACTTTGATTACAGTAATGGCGGAGCAACTCAACTCTATGTACACACTTTCATATATTTATAGTGGCAACAACAGAAATGGCATTGCCAATCCAAACAGAAAATGGCATTTTCGCCTCTCACTCTTGCATTCGAATTTGCTTTCTCTATCTCAACCATTTCATCGTACCAATGAATTTCAAAAGACGATTGGAACGAAATGTATATCGCATCGAGACATAGTGCAACCTGAAGAAATACATATCAACCCCAAATATTGCCATATATTTTAAACATTGTGACATTAACTGCTATCGCGTACAGTTCAAAAAGAATTTATTGACATCGCGCGATTGCTGAAAACGTTTGGTAGCTGAGTGCAAGGCACATTGCATATACTGCACACGAACACATCCAGAATGGAAGTGGTATATCTGCAGTCATCCAGTTTGGGCGTAGGTTAAAGTCTCGCGCAGTCAACATTGAGATGAGGCTAAGCGAAAAATGAAGCGAAAAAAAAACAAAAATTTAGAACAACTTTAGAAAAAATAAACCATTCATGTTCAGCGCGCAGAATTTTTACTCAATCGTAGAGACGTCATTCGAACTGAAATGTGTGCATTACATTTTTCTTCCATCGTTTTTGTTTTTAGTTTCTCGAGTAGTTACTCAAATAAATTATGTTTGTTGTTGTTGTACTTTGCATTTTGAGTGCGCAAATGTGACGCAAAATCGTAGCAACAATATTTGGCTACATACAATAATGTTCCATAAAATGGAATGATAGTGGAAGCAGAGTGTTCTTTTCAACCAAATGAAGATGAAGAAATGCTTTGTGAGCGATGTCGACATCAGCATCAGCTCAAACGAGCGGCAGCAAAAAAAAAAAAAAAAAAACGAAACCGACCAGAAGTACTAATGGTCATACATCTTGAGAGAATGTGTAATGTATAGAATTGGCGAATGTATGGGTAACGAGTGCACTTGTAACATGTTCCGTGTATCAGCGACAACGAAACCGAATGACGATGCATATTCGCTTTTATCTTTCGTGCACACATTTTGATGTGATGGCATTTTGTTGAATGGGTAGAAACTGAAAGACGAGTTGTGATTTGCCGTTCGCATCTTCATTTCGTCTGAGTGTTTCGTTTCTCAAATACGAACAATAATCGATGTACGTTAGTAGTAGAGAATTACAAGAACAACCACATTTACTTGTGAAGCGAATTCATGCAATTTACGACTATGTATTAAATTTTGCTACAAGTATTTTGTGTGCAAATGTGCCATTTATTTATTGTTGGTCGCTTGCCATTTCTGCTCACCGAATCGCTTTCGGCACTCGTGAACAATAGATAGCAGCTAGAACGGTACATTGAATGAATGAATAAATCGCATCTTCGTCATCAACATCGTCAAACCCATGCTCATCATTGTGAGCAAAAGGATTGGAAGACAGACATCGTGCGGAAGAATTATTTCCCATTTCCCACATCAATATTTTCTTCTTATATGCAATGAGCGAGCCAACGAATGTTTTCGAAAAAGAAAAATGGTTGGCGAAACGAAAATTTATACTTATTTGCTTTTGCACAATGACGACGCAAGAATGGTTAACTTGAGCCGAAGAAGAATGTTTCAAGCAATGGCACAACCATATTTATGTATTATGCGGAAAATTTACACTCACTTAGATTGGGTTTAAAAACGTTTTATAAGCGAGACGTTGTGAAAAAAATTCGTAGATAGCCCGAAAAGTGGAAAGTAGCAAAAGTTATGGTTTCAAATTGCAACAAACAAATCAATGCAAACCGTATAGTGGTACATTTTAGGGTAACGAAAATGCATTGCAAACCATCCTGTCTCAGAATGATTTGAATAGTGTGAAAGGGTTGAGCTTCGTTGTGCATTTTCGCTGAAATTGGCTTTAGCAGATTTGGTTATGAATGGGTATTTTTCGCGTGTTTTCATGCATATCGTACGTTTATTCTATGAGCTACTATGCATACGTGAGGCTCCAAATCAAGCGGTTAAATGGAATCGTAACACATCCGAATGTGTCAAATGCTTGCCAATGCATGAGCACTCGATAGGAGCACCATAATGATAAACGATTTTAACCATTTGAGCGAATGCGCGACGTTCATGCAACAACTTCTAATCAAATCGGAAAATTGCTCAAAATCGCTTTACGGTGTGTATTTATGTGACGTGATACGTCACCGTGTTGCACATTGGGCACATTGGCTTCCTTGTTTGATCTACGGCATATAGCGGTTTTATATGTTGATTATGGTGCACGTTGCATGTTCACTGTTCATACTCGATTGATGGTTGGGTCTTGCTAAACTTCATTTTGAAATGTGAAAATGTAGAAATTTATGCATCACAGATCTCCATCCCATTTAACCAACTCTTGATGTATGCTATCAGCATGACATTATCACCTTATGCAACATCTCTGAAACGGTTGGCTGCCGATTGACGGTTACTGAAAGGTGAAAATTAAATGTTGTAAATAGCCTTGCATTCAACATAATTTAGAAAATTCTAATGTATTCCATTATACATGAATTTCCATGGTCAAACCAATTGAGTCAAATGAATCCGTTGAGATTTACCGTTTCCAAGGCCAAATGATGCCATATCAATTTGCATGAATGCTTCAACGTGAATATTGTGGCAAACAACCTAAATGTTTTATTACTATATTTTTACAACTCATATTGAAACGTATGTGAATACGATTGCTGTACAAATTACGATTACGTTCATCACAACAAACACATTCACAAATAGATGTCAATTTCCACTTAATTTGTTATTTTACAGCAAACTTAATATTCGGTTTATAAAGTAATTTTTAGTCGTCATAAAATTAACAGGCCTCGTATCACCATTCTTGACAGACAGCTGTTTGAATGAAAATAAAACTCCATAAGCAATCCATTCATGGTAATATAAGATCCACGATGGAGCAATTATGTGCATACCTGGCTGAGAGCATTGGTCTGAGTTTGGATTGAAAATAAATTAAATCATATTCACATCAAAAAGTTTGAATTCATTATGGGCCGTGAATGCAGGTAATAAGAGTTTGTGAAAGCAACGCTTACAACGATTAATCGTCCTTTCGTTATTCTGATGCTGATTCAAATATTCCGTAGGAATGACAAGCTCTGCCATAATTCGCTATAAAACCATAGGATTTTGTAAAATTAATTGCAATAGAACAACGTTGAATGAATATATCTGTGTGCCGACAATGTGTCAATCAAATCCATATCTGACAACGAAAATTTCCACTTTGCAAATCAAAGTCAGATCCGATTTAGTCGTATGGTATAATTTCTGGGCGAATATGCCAAGTTGTCTCACATTCGGTCCGCTTATTGCAACGGCTATTTTGTTTGACTTTGATTTAGATGAGAGAATCAATCCCAGTGCATACACCGAGGCTGTCTGTCCATCCGTCTGTTTATGTGAGGATGTGCCTGTTTGTGAGATGTGTTATGTTGCGAAAATTACAGCTGAAGACTTATTTATTTTAAGAGAGGGATAGAGTTAGAGAGAGAGAGAGAGAGAGAGAGAGATTTCGATTGAATTTGTATGATGTCCGAATCGTTCTAAAGATTATGTTGCACTTAATTCGTTGTTTTGGTTGTCTTCTGGTTTGGGCTAGTGAAACGCATTCACATGCATTGCGAACTTTGCTGCTGGCTAATGGATTGTGGTTGAAGATAGTGAAAGGATGGGATTTTGTTGCGTACACGATATGACATTTAACCGGCTTTTCTCATCTTTCGATTGTTGTTTACCTAGAACTAAAAACGTATTTGATTGACAGACACATTGTATAATAAGATTTAGATTTTCATGTTACATATCTGGTATTCGGCCCTTCGCATTTTGTTTGATGCTTTATTTTCGACTTTATAATCTCAATGCATGGATTCTTATCGAAGTTTTCAGTTTAGAGAGAGCTCTTGCAATCAAACTATTTATGCTGGTTTGAATGATTTACAAATGCATTACAATTTCCAACTTTTTGTATTTTGTGACTTCTGATGAAAATGGTAATCATATGTTGAGAAAAAATTATTATTTCGTCTTATTTTTTTTTTTTGTACTTGTTTATTTTTACTTTGACGTTGTGCTCAGAATCTGCAAGCATCTAATTTGAATGGGAGAAATTATTTGGCACTTTCAATGTGTCTATCTTGTTTTGTTTATTGTATCAGTAAATTAATGTCCGCCTTTTCTCATTTCAACGGGAAAACATTGAAACCATATAGTGAGATCGAATTTAAACACAAATGTAAGAACAGTCTAATGTTATGTTAATAAAATGAAGTACGTTTAATTCAAAAATTTTCTTTAAATCGCATATTGAAGTATTATTATTATTATTATTATAGAAAATTATATTATCTCTTTACCTTATACTTTTACTTAAAGCGTTTGTTATTTGGTCATCATCATCTGAAATTATTTTGGAAAAAATGCGTTAAACTATAAAGTATACAAGTCATAAACCTAACAGCAATAATGATGATATAAATTAATTACAAAATTGAAAGTGGAAAATGACAAATACAGTTAATAGAATGAATTGCCATAGCAATGTATATAATTGGAGCGAAAGCGGGGAAACAAATCGAAATGAAACGCCATAAATCATTCGTCATTCATTTCATGTGAATAACACATTTTATAGAGACCATTCATGTTTTCGTAATGTATTTGATCACAACGCTTTATCGTCGTTTCTATGCTTTGTGGTACGTCAAACGTTTTAGAAATGACATTTGAGTGAAATGTGCCTGGGTTTCTTTGGCCTTGATAGACATAAATTAAGCGGCAACTACAATACCCGAAGAAATATTGTATTTACTTACGTTCCTATTTCTTATGTCATGATTGTTGGTTAAAGAATGTGTTGGTAATAAAATTTTATAACTTTCGTTAACAGAACGACGGATGGAAATCGCTAAAATGTCGCTTAAATCATATTTTGCATCTGATATGTGAGAATACTCCGTCAGTCAGTCATATTATATTGCACATAGTTGAAGAGCTGTAGATAGGACGAAATTGTATAAAATAAGGCAATGAACCAACAAAATCGGGTGTGTAAATCATATGCGTAGACCGCTCTTATTTATTATATTGTATTCGCCCAATGCGATATTGTAACTTTATTTATCCTTCCATATTTTTCTCTTGTCGATTTTCGAATGTCTGCGTGAATTTTGTTTTGTACGCACTTTTTTGTAGCTCTGAATTCATCTCGTTCATGTCCCTTGTTTCTAATACCACTTTTATAAAAATGTCTGCTCAATATATGATATGCCGCACTTTTTGCTCAGGGTATATTTGGCTTCGTTCATTATTTGAACATGTGCGATAGATTCTTTGATTGATTTATGATCGACAACAGTCGTTTTTGTATAATTCTTTCTGCAGCGGATGAAATAGAACAATGGCAGCAATAAAATTATACTTGTATTCGTTGCTAGCGTAATATTTGTATGCGGCTTGTTAAAGTGGCGACGAGCTGTGGCGACAATTTTATGCGTTACGTTTATCTTTATACACTTTATACATATATATATTTAAGTATATATGGTATTGATGTTCTCAATTTAAGATACATTTGTTGTTTTGATCAAAATGAAGCCGATGAGAAATTCAAGAAATTATGCATGATAAGAAGCAATTTAGTCATATTACTGAATATATCCATCAACGAGATCAAATTTCTGTGAAATAAGAAATAATTCTATTTTAAGAAATTCGCCAAGAAAATGTCTTTCCAATCGTTATACGTTTTATTTGACATTTTATCTAAGACTTTGGTTTTTATTCAGCTTATAATGGCTATTCAATGTTTCCGTAGCGTATTAAATTTTTCGTTGAAAATATTAATATCCGGGTTGGTGATGCACATTCTCGTTTTTTTTTTATTCTACTTTATTGCCACTATTGATTCGAATGAAAATTTATATCGACAATTGAATGTGCGTCAATCGTGTTTAATTTCTTGTAGCTCAATAGCGTACGTTCATTAAATCCATCCAACCGACAATTATTCTTGATTTTAGAATCGAAAATACGTGTATATAAATCAATGAATCAACCAAAAAAATTGTGTATTCGGCATACTCACTGAGAATATTCTCTCATTTATTAGGACTTTTACGTGAATGATGGCTAGGCTAAACTGAAACCGTGGCAATTGAAACAACTGCCACATCTTAAATATATTCCCAAAAAAATAGAATCGAGTCGAGGGTATTTTATATCTCTCAAACCTTACACACATTCAGTCATTCATTTATTCATTCACTCACTCGCTCGCTCACACAGACAATCGCATACAACAAAATCATTCTCCTAATGCCAAAACCAAACGAAACGACATTTAGAGTGATTTATAGGTGAGCACATCAAATTCATTGATTTATGAATATGGCGGAGAAAATTTTTTGAAAACATTACAACAATAACAACGACAACGATTCCTGAATGACAAGAGCCGACAAATACGATGATATAATAAACGAGAGAAAAAAACTCACTGAAAATAAATATCGAAAAGTATACAATGGCATAAACGATATAAATGCTCTGGCTGAAAAATGTGCTATGTGCCTAATAATAATCAGTTATAGTATTATATTATTTTAGGGGTTGTTTCAACTTCAACACGCACACAAAACATACACACACACATAAATACACAAACACTTACAAAGGAATCACATTCATTTCATTTCACATTCGTTTGGATTTTCATTTCGTTTCATCCGTTCAAGTGAAAGTTGGAAGGAAAAAAAAGAACGCACAACTTTTAGCGTGGTATATAAAATGAAATAGGAAAATGGCCGAACTAAGGGTCGTATTTCATAGAATATTGTGCGCTTTTTACATTTATTTGGCTCAGCGCTAAATTGTTGTGTATAGAGAAAGCGGACTGATACAACCTCAGCAGCTCCGAAAAATGATGAACACTAAACGCACATAAAAATGATTCTTATGCAAATTTTCAGTTGGAAATTAATGCGATTGCACGTCTTCTGTGTAATAATCATGATATACAGAGACAGATATCACATCAACTCAATTTTATATGCTGATTTTATGTTCTAACAGTGATACATTTAAAAAGCAATACGAGTGGATAGATCTTTATGACCGTCGAGCTCATATCAAGCCGACGTTCGAAGTGTGTCAATTGCGACTGATGATGGTCTCTGTATTCGGGGAATATCCTTAATGTCATTATAAATCTTCATATTAGAAAACTAGCGCTATAAATAAAACGCACTCAATTTAATTTTTTTTATGCGAAATTGTTTGATGAATTCCTCAGCATAAAATGTAGAAGAAAATCAAACGTTATTAAACCACATCATTGAAACAGTTGCAGTTGTGATAAGTATTATGAATGTTCTTTAATTACATTACTTCAGATTCATTTAGTCTATTTGTGAATTCTGTTAGCGACAAGCCCGCCCGTCCTATCAAATTCATTACTTTTCGAAATGTGCCAATAAATCGTCTCAACCAAAACATGTGTCCCTGGTCAAATGAACTGAAATATTTGGTTAGATATGGGCCAACGACAAAAAATGGTCTACCAATCTGGTTGAACCGACTGTACAATCAATTTAGAGCTAAATGAATGGCTTAGTTTTGGTTTTAGTTCTCAAAACCGATACTCAAGACAATTTAAAATGTATTTAATTGAGCTTTGTGTTATTGTTTTGTGGAGTTGCAAATAGAATAAATTTCGATATTGAGATTGTTAAGTTGAGAAGCATCTCGTCGTTCCGATTGAATATATGTGTGTGTTTTTTCTGGTTAACAGTTCTCCATTTTAGTTTGCTGATAAAATAAATCGACCAAATTGTGAAATGTACGGCTCGGTTTTTGGGAACACATGTTGTCCTATGCATGGTCTTCTGTTCAAATGTTAAATGTGTACACACCGGGCGAGAGACATAAGTACACTTCGAATTGTCAGCATTGTGTAATTTCAATACTGCTTTGGAGTAACAATTTAATTTAATAGCTAGCATTCGTCCTCTCAAATTGGTTTGCATATACACGGAATTGTAAGCGTGTACTGGAAACGACAAGATAAATAAACAGTGTAATGAATGCCCAAATCATTGAACGGATATAAAATATTCAGTATTGGTTAGAAAAATCAAATAAACATGGACAAAAAAGCATTTCGATAGAGATATAGTTTCTGTTGATATGGCATTGAGTTAAATTGCAGTCCACTTAAAAGCAGATCGGTTATAAATTTCAAGAGCCACAAATCCAAAATCAATTTGTTACATAGTCATTTGAATTTAAGACACTGTGCAGCATGTTTGTGTTGAATAAATTGGTATTCGATGTCCATAAATATTTTGTTGAACTCTTTATCACATACCAAAGTGTACATAACACAATCAAAGCCCTTGATTTTGTATTAATCGGATCAAAACCAAACGAAAAAGTAAAACTGCATCGTCCTAACACATACACAAATCAGCTGCAGCATCAATGCGATATCTCGGTATTGAAACTACACCAATTAAACATTGCATCCGAAATACGATTGTTTTCAGTTTGATCTACAGTAACTGATTTTGGTGTAAGTTGCAACAGCTCAAATTCATATATTCCTCACACTGAAAATATCTGCCAAACCGTTTTATTTTTTCCGATCGGGACTGAAGTGTAGAAGATTTTATATATATATATATATTTTATATATTTTTTACAGATCCTTGACTGAATATATGCTTTCGTTGGTTCAACTTTAATAGGTTCGTAGATGCATATCGACCCAGTTGTGCGTAGTACGAAATGCTAGAGGACAGACTCTGTGTATGTCAAAAACCCCTAGACGTACTGCGTATTCAAGCGTATGTAATAGAAACATTTCCATGGTAAGTGCATTACAAAATGAAAATCATTTTCACTTCGATTGACCACAGCCGACTCGCGGTTTTTTGGGAAAACATTTTTTTTGATAGAAGATGCGATTTTCTTTGCACCATACTACACAGTATATCGTTTTAATCGGTACCTACTTAGCACTATTTTCACTTATATATACGCATAACAATATAGACGTTTATACTGTTTATAATTTGTGCAAAATGATGGTGAGCAAACTATTGGATCATTTTAACTGCAACAAGTGTTTTTCCATCATACGCATGTATTATATTAAATAACTGATTAGCATATAAAATAAACCTAATATCAATTGTGTGTACTGGCTCCTGAATTGTGAAGTTCAGCGAATATAGTTCGATCTGAGGTAAAGTGTGACAATTTAATAAGTGAAACACATTTCAACGTTCAGCTAATACTGATTTTATTCATTTTAATTCTAAATATCGTTGGTTATTGTCAAACTCATATCTTGCATGTGTATGCAGTTTGCATACGCGGACGTTAGTTTTGATTGATGAACCACAATCAAGTGCATGCAAGTAGCGATCGACGGTTTTACATGAAATTATGTTTTCTTATACGTCATTCTACGCTTTTATCACAATAACAAATTAACCTTAGTTCAGAATTAAGAACGTGTTCGTGCACAAAATAGAGATGGATATAAGAGACCTCATAGGAGCATCCATAGAACGCAATTGTTTTTTTCAGTTACAATAATAGAATTCAACATAATTCTGTTTTGCGTAATTGTAAACATGTCACGGTGAAAAAACCAAGAAAAAACATAAGTCACAAGATGAGCGTAACAAATGAGTAACAAAGAACAGTGTTTCGAAATCGTACAATAGTATTCTTTTGATGGAAAAATATTCCCTACTTTTCTAATCTATCTTTCAGCCTTATTTCTTATATGTGTAAATTTCACCAAAAATGTATATCAATAATACGTGATTTTTTATCGACAATCAAAATTTTGATGCATATAAACATGAAAAAAAGGAATAGTAATGGAAACGTAACGACATTGAAATGGAATAATGCACTTTGATATCACCAGAGAAGTGTAAAAAAAAAAGAACGAGTGCTAACTTTGAAATGTATAAGCTTAGAGCAACACTGTGTGAAAAGAAGAAACGACAATAAATTCAATGGTTAGCTGTCGCATATAGTAAATGCCAAGTCATAAATCTTAACTTCGTTGCAAAATGTTCAGTTTTCGGTACGAAAATATGGATAAATCTCATTCGCTCAAAAAAAAAAAAAAAAAAAAAAAAAATATTATGTGAAAGTAATATTCAACGCATAAGAAATATTGCACAAAAATGACAACAGCGAAGACTAAAAAAGACAATTTTTTTATTTCATGGACATACATAAAGTAAGGCAAAAGAGCAAACTGAGAACAATGTGTGTATTTGATTTCAACGAAACCAATCGAATGCTGTGCTAATGTCAAAAGTGCGCACAACAGAAAATCTACAATATCACGGTTCTAGACGAGTTATACATAGAATTCCATGAAACGATGAATATGTCGCCATCGATATTTTGTTTTCGAAACGCTCATCTTTAACATTGAGGCCAAATTTCATATGCATGAAATCAACTGTCGAATGTCTCATATTGGCGTCGAAGAACAATTTTGATCAACTTCTCTTTGGTCACTCTGAAAATGGTTTGAATTGTTTGTTGATTTATCTCCGACAAACTATGAATCAACCGAAGTCAAGCCAAATCAAATCATATTAATATAATCAATGGATGTGAATCCATATGAAGAAGATGCGACATCATCTTAACTCCTCACTGCTTACTTGTGACAAAGTGTCCCAATTTTTCATGCGATTGATTCATTGATATTGCGGCGATTCGTTTTTTTGTTCTTTTCTTCGTTTTTGCATTTTAAAATTCTTTCCACACATGTGCCGCTATTGTTCTCAATCAACCCAAATATTTGTTTGCTGCTCTCGTTTTTCTGTATTGTGCACCAATTGCCAATTTTCTTTTGTTTTTTCCTTTCACTCACATAAAATGGAAAAGAACACCCGCAAACTGAAGTAACTTTCTATTTTGACTTTGTTTTGCATAATAGTTGACACAAAATTTGCAACGGCCATCGATCTTGTTTCGTCTTTTGTCGCAAAGTCTGCATTCGTGATGAACAATAGTTACGTCCAGCTGAGTGAACGACAATTGCAACATGAAAGCCAAAAACAAGGAATTTTGCAATAAATTCCCAGCAGAAAGTTCAGCCACTTCCTAGTTCTCACAGTTGACACGGCATTTGAATAAAGAATTTCTTGGACAAAATTCAAATTGAAAAAAAAAAAAAAAAAAAAAAAAATAACAAAACAAAGGGAAAGAAGACACTGAAACAAAGCGAAAATATAGCTATGACCAAATTTTCTTCAAGAGAATAATATAGAAGGAAGGCAAAAAAATCGCAACAGACATAAATATAGCACCGAAAATGTGCCTGTGTAAACATACTTAGAAGCAGCAGGTAATAAAACACTAACACAGCACTAAATTTTTAATGTGCGGCAATAAAATTTCTTTCATGAAAATTGTAAATAAAGCAAACCTCTCTGTCCTGCTCTGGATTTATGCACACAATTTGTTCACATTCAGATGCGCCGTTACAAGTGGTTATGGACCTATTCTTTCTTTTCATTGCAATGGAGAAAAAAAACGAATGAGAAAGAAAAGAAATCCGAGCCTGAAAACGAAAAAAAGGAACACAGACATATAAAAAGGAAGAAAGTGAGCATAAAATTGAAAAAAAAAATTCAAGTCGTGCACACGCTGTATTGAGGTATTTGAAGTACTCCTTCCTTCTGCTTTGTGATATGTCTCTGAATTTGTGTGCCATTGAGGCAATAAACCTTCATTTAAACATACGCTCCGTCTACTATTTATGGTGTAGTGGAAGTTTTGCGGAGGAATTGCAGTTATCACGTAACGATGCAACATCACACACACCAGTGCACACGTAGATAAGACTATTTGCACAGGAGAAAAGGAATGGAAATGACAGAAAACATGAAAATATACAACAATCACATTTCTTCAAAAATAACAAACCAAAATTTGTTTGACATAAACTAGTGTGCTCTATAGAAAAGAGAAAAGAAAAATTGTTGAAACAAAAATTCGGCACAACACCCAAACAGTTCCAGTTCGTTGTGCACTTATCATTAGCAATATGGGACATTTATCGAACAAATTTTTAATTTTTAAAAGAAACAAACAGTTTGCTCAAATAATTTGTTGTAGACGAGGTTTTGTTGGTTTAGCTAATATCTCGTTAACACGGCATGGAAATGCGTCATTGTCCGTGACTGAAATAAATCACAGAAAAATGTTAGAGGAATGCAATTATACAATTTTTGTGGTATATACTTGAACACTGATGACAGCAAAAATTGTAGCAGTGTCCTTAGCGAGAATAAAGAACGAAAATGTGAAACATTAAGACGGCTAAATTACAACTGTTAAACTGCAATAAATTCCATGATTTGCAAGGAAGTAACAAAATGGAGTGAATCTGAATTTTTTGAGCATTTTTGTTATCGGAACCGCATATTTGTGCCAAAAATCATCGTTTTATTACGATGTGTGTGTGAATCTTACATGTGGCAATGCTCAAATTAACGAGCTGAATGTCATGAGTAAAACCAAGCAGTTTATCATGAATCCATTAAATTCGAACATTTTTGATTTGTGGCTTTTATGCATTAGCGTTTCCATAATGTGAGATCGGTATCAGCGGCCATCATTCATGCCATATCTCCGATTGCAATTGCACTGCATTTGAACATACCAAAATTTATCGATCGGAAAAATTGCATGCTCAACACAATTCAAACACAGATAAATATACGAAGAAAAAAGTCCATTAAAATTTACATTCAACATTCTCTCTCTCACTCTCTCTCTCTCTCTCTCTCTCTCTCTCTCTCTCTCTCTCTCTCTCTCTCTCTCTCTCTTTCTTCGACTTCTGTACAAATGCAGAGTACTGTTCCATTCACCACAATTCTATGATTGAAGGAAATAAATAACAATTAATCATTACTATTTTCAAATAAAATTCATAAACACTCAAATGGTGGCTCCTGCAAACGAATCATCTGTCTTGGTGCATACGCATCACAAATGGTTTGACACACACGAAAAAAAAGGTTGAATATGCGTATGTGCATTTGCTTACGTATGTCAACCATGAACAATGCTGTTGCAAAAACGCATTACCGAACATAAATTTCACCTCTCTTCCGCATATGATTCGGTTACCATCATTGTTATTCCAAGCGCCAAATTCTTTGACGGTAAATCATTGTTGATGTTGATGTATATAGTCACAATGGTATAACAACATTGCAAAGCGCGTATATGTATATTTGTTTATGTTCGCTATACATATGAAATAACTAGCTGTTCTGTCGGAGGATCGACACGGATCTGTTGAAAAAATGGATTGAAAATTGCAGCAGCCCAAAATGATGCACAAGATCAAAAACAACCACCTAATAAATGATTTAAATAAGGACAGCACTCATACACATGATATATAGTGCATTAAATAGTCGAACGCGATAATAAAATCGTGATATGAATCCATGACTCATAAATACTTCTTGACATGTAGCTATAGCTAGATAGTAGCTAGGCCAGGCGAGAAAAAAACCCATTGCGAATTGCAATATATGCACCGTTTATGATATCTGTACCATGGCAAAACATTTGATGGTTTTTCTGTAATTGCTTTCACAATTATATCGAGAGAGAGAGAGAGAGAGAGAGAGAGAGAGAGAGAGAGAGAGAGAGAGAGAGAGAGAGAGAGAGAGAGTATGTGCATCATTCAAAATATATGCATTTTGTCTGCTGTTAACTTCAGGAATAACAGCAGCAGCAGTAGCAATATCAACAGCATCCCTGTGGCCGTGTGAAATGCAAATATGAGTTTGATGTGGCATCCCAATGAAAATATCACTGGATGCTCTTGCTTTTGGTGGCTTGGACAGGAATCAATACTGATTTGTTGAAATACGATTGTATGCTGTTAGACCATACACATCAGTTGAAAAGCATCACATGAATTTCATATTCCAGCTATGTGAAATGTGTTTAAATTAGAGTATTTGGTGCGCAAATCATCTCCGATAAATCATATTTATGTCGATGCATGTTTGGTTCATTTGCAATTGTCTATCCCATCTCCTATCACAATACAGACGTATTGGGCTTTACCACACAGTCCATAAAATGTTCACATATAGACACCCCTTGACATTGATATTTATAATTATCCTGGTGTAATCACTGTAAATGAAACGCACTATCGCCATCATTTTGCTATTCAAACGACGTATCCATAAAACCGTTCAATCCATAAACTATGATATCAAAATTGGCCACCAATGGCTGCTGATAAAACACGGTTTGGTGGACTATGAAAAAAGGGATCATAGGGAGTGAATGGTTTAAATTACTAGAGATAAAAAAATGCCCAGGAGCGACACTGCTTTCAAATTGGAACAGCCACAACTAGCAGCCCAACTCAAATGGTGTACTATTTGAAATGTTGTCACATTGAACAGATGCGCTTGATGAACACCATTTCGTTTATTTGCTCATCATATCAGCGTCGTTTGAAGCCTAGGATACCGCACACGGCATCAATTCAAACCATTTGTCTATTTTTTTTTTTTTTTTCATTCAAATACATATTGTGTCATACCAACGGAAATATTTCTCCGAATTTATTTTCAGTGGTGTTCGAAGCAAATATTTGGCGGGCTCCACATAACAAGATAGACTTATGATGGAAGATAAAAGACAGCTTGGCCAATGTTACGTGTGCATATTCAGTGTTGATATTTGCTTTCGCTTACAATGGTGAGAAAATAATATTCAGAGATTCAGCAGAAGCACCGTTGCGCCTTAATCGGTGCATGTGCAGCTCTCTGTTTCATTGCTTTTGAAATATCGCACGTCTCATAAATCCAGCAGGTAACGTCCATGTGAAATTATGTGTGCGATGCGATTCGGGAAGAAATGATTTATTGGAACAGTATGAAAAACGCTCTATTTTGACTAGACAAGAAATGTGCACCAGTCTTCATCGGTCCGGGAAGTTTTTTTCGTATGTTTCTCATACAGCGCAATAAAATAGATAAAATGGTCTATGCATCAGAATGGGATGTGATCGCATACACCAAATAAGTATAATGGCATCGAGGTAGCATAAATGCTCGGCAATCTTTGAAATGCAGTCAGATTGGTTCTTCTCCAATGCTCATAATTTTGAAATGAGTGAGAAAGCAGAAGAATGACCATTCGGTTGGCATTGAGACATTGCGAAGCTCTGAAAATGGTACATTTTGTATGTTGACATTCATATTCGTTTTTGTTTCCAAATCATAAATTTTGGCCATTTCTAATTGGGATAAACACTTCTTGCGGTGTAAAATCTTCGTAGCTGCAATATAGCTCTCACTGAACGTGAGAAGAAAAATTTAAGTTGAGTCAAAAGAATAGAATAAAATTGCATTGTTTCATTACTTTAGCTATTGCATTACCACATAGTATTTTTCAAACCTGAACAAATAAAAACTGCAAAAGTAAGAATTTATATATATTCAATATGAGTCAAATCTTTTTATAAAATCAATCACATGATTAAATGATCATGATGAGCGTTACTGTGGGTTACTGTGGGTTACTGTGCGCAAAAAAACGCTTCAATGCAAACTACATTTTAAGTGTAGGACATTTTTTAAGGCTACTTATCAAATTAGTTAAAATGAATACAATGTACTTGTACCTGAAAAATGTTTACTCTTTTGTCAGCGTCAAACAAACAAAAAATAACGATTTATATATGACATACAACAACATCAACAGTAGCTTATTGAAAAGAAAAAAATGCTAAATATAAAACGATAACAGCACATAAACACTTAGGTATCATGTTACAGTTGAATCAAACTGTAGCGCGATAATGCCACTGTTGATCCATTAGCATTCTTCTTTGGTTATTTTTCACGTCTTGTCACTCATGAGTTTATACGATAAATATGTTTATCCTTTTGTTTCTCTTTGCGTTACTCACACGAAACGTTTTGCATCGTGAATTGTTGATTTTTATAATAAGTGATTTTTGATTTTTTTTTGAAATTTGAGATTACATTTATATGGTTTTAAATCATTAAAAAGTATTAGTTTTTGATTTGAATAATTTCTCAAATTGTTTTAATTCACTTATTTAGTCATTGTTCTGTTGTACAAAAACTTATGAAACATAGGACTTATGTATTATTCAAATAAAATTTAAAAAAAAAAATACCAAATTATTATTAAATTCAATTTTCTCATAGTCTGTCATTTTGCTCGAATTATTTACTAAATGCCACATCCAAAATGTATCAAATTTTTGGTAATGCGAATTTATGTTATGTTATTCTTATTACGTCGATATAAAAATTATTTCACCTCAATCAATGTTCGTTCGATGACACTATTTTCTGTTGACATTTCGTTTCAATCGAAATCGAGTGGATTTCCATTTTTCAATGCCAACAATTGTTATTTTTGTGAAAGTGAATCATTGAACACTAATAAATTAATAATTTAATACAAATTCATTCAAAATTTCTACAGTTTAAACAGCACTGAAAATATACTGTAAATATACTTTCTCATTTTTTAAATTAAATCATAAATTTACGAGATGTTTGTACAATTTTGTAATTGTAAAATTGAACTGAACATATATTTGATAAGTTTATAAACTTTTATTAATAATTATTGAACAAAAAAGCAATTGTCCAGCTGGTGCGGGAAAATGAAATTATTTCATTCCCATGAAATGTACATGGCTTTGCAGTGATATTTCATGAATGTTTGTTTAATGATTCGAATTTGGGTTTAGTCTTAAGAATTGAAAAATTCAATCATGATTAACCAGAAATATGAACGGAAAAGGGTCATTGAATTCGATAAATAGGTTCATGTCATAATATGTGCATAATAAAAACACAAAGTTCATTGCATGTCAAAAATACGTTTGGTTGAAATAAATATGCAAATTTCGGTGAAAATATTTACGTAGAATATTGAATTGATTGGTCGGTGCGACAATTTATGCATTTTATTAGTGCTTTAAATGAGAATTTATGGAATGAATCAATGGAAAAAAACTAATTTAGACGAAATTAAAAGCGACGAATGAGTTCCAAATGTCCATAATATTGGCGCTGAAGAGTAAATTACGATTATTCGAAATAAATGACAGTCGCTGAATGTTGAACAATTTGAATAAGTCTTTATTCGATTTTGTCATTTAATGGCATTTTGTGTCCGTCAATCGGGCGCAAGCAGTTTTTTTCTTCTTCAATTTAGTGCTTACTCATTTCATTGAAAATTGGTTGACTTTTGTTTATAATAAAATAAATTTTGCTGATGCATATGCCTTTCGCATCCATTCATTCCTGTTTGATTTCATTTGTGTGTTGAAGTCGAAGTCGAAGTCGAAGTTAATATTGCAATTCGGTTTAAGCGCTTCATTACAATGAAAAAGATAAATAAATGAATCAAGCATGGATAACTGACCAAAAGGAGAATCACCATAAAAATCGATTCGTATTAAAAATGCAAAACTAATAAACTCAATAACATTATGAGAAATGCAATAAATGTGACATATTTATAAACCTCATTCGATTTGATGTGATATCGTTAAGAACCTTCGATTCGGCACTCGATTGGATGCACTTGATTTATCTGCTTGTTGGTTGTCTCTTCATTTCTTTTCATTTCCTTTTTTTCATTTACTTGGCAATAATTATCCGTGTGTTTGGTATTAAAAGCATCTTCTTGTCTATCTCTTTCTTTTTCTCCCTTACACGCTTTGTTTTTCCTTCCTCTTTCATTACATTTGAACGGCCCACGAGATACAGAATGCCACTTACTTATCATAATGAAACGAACACATGACGTGTACACATTCAAATTGAATTGCGGCTTTGTGTGTTGATTTAACAAACTGAATGTAAAGTGTGTCTATGAAGTGTTTAGTGAGGTGCTGCCTGAGTGACCACATTCCTTCCTAGCCGGAGAAAACATGAAGAAGCGGCAAAAATGCAAGAGAAAAATTAATTATTATCGTAAAATAATAATGATAACGCATGATAACAACAATAAAATCAAACTGAGACTCTTCGATTGTCGTGTCTTTTGGAACATTTCCAAGTAAGCTTGCTCAACTTGAATCCAATCGCATGGAGGTCATCGAACGTAATTCATTCCAGAGCATAAATTTTATTCGCCTTGTTTTTATTTTGTCAACTTTGTTCATTTTTTTTTCTCTCTTAAAATTCGAAATATGCTTAAGCTTATATTACATTTTTGATGTTATGCGTAAGGCAAATAAAAAAAAAGTCATACACACACAGTGTCACACTCATACTTATATTGTCAATTCAATATGCTACACGGTGAACACTTAGTTGCGAATATCAAAAAGTAATAAAACTTTCTGAGTGCGAGAGGAAAAAATGCGGTGCGGTGAAAATTTATCGATGTAACTCATTCATTTGCATGCGCGTATCCATCGTTATTCACAATATTATTCGTAATCGATGTGTATGGATATCAAATGTTTTTTGATGTTGTATCTGCTCTAAGGACGTCCCGCGTTCATGCCTTCAGAAGATTTGACGATTCATTTAGTTCTGGCCTTTTAGTAAACTTCTCTCAATTCACATTCTACATATGATCCAACCATAAACTAGGAATACACATTGTAATAAAAATGACGACAAAGGCAGCGGTTTTCACGAAAATGTAAATAAAAAGCGAATTTCATTAAGTTTGGTGGTAATTGCTGTCACTTTGACCAGTAATAAAACAGTATTACTCCAAAGATTATTTCAGTCCTATAATATGAAACGGATTGTGTGTTTTAGTTGGGGTAAAACCGCCGAATGCAATCAAGTGCTAAATACGTTCAAACAAGAGTATTGCTATGCTAAACTGCATTGATATTCGTGAATCATACTGATACAACTTTAATTTTATCGGAATTTTTCATTATTGATTTAAATTCTGGTACATATCGCTTTGATATCAACAACAATGTGTTAAATATTTTGATGATTTCAATTCAAGTTGCAAATTTGCACCTATCGTAAAAAATTGATTGGGCTATATAAAATTCGCGTAAAGTATTAAATTTACTGTTTGTTTCTGCGATTTTATTTGATTTGAGAATTCAGTTTTCCAAACGATTAATTGTATTTTCTTTTCAGCGAATGTTGAAACAATGATGGATATTAAAAAAATTAATGAAAAAGTTTAAATTACCACCTACTGTTCCATTTTAATAATAATTATTATTATGATGGTTCTCCAAAAGAAATTTTTTGCATTGGGCGTAATCATGAGGTGTGAAATGTGGGTAACAAGAGCCATTTCTTTCAGCTAATCTTGAAAATTGATCTTAAGATTAAGATTAAGATTAAGATTTTACCTCTATTTGATTTTAGATCTTGTTATATAATAACGTAACTATCTATCATACAGAAAGACAGAGAAAGAAGAGTTTTAGAATAATGATAGTTTGTGTTTCAACTGCAACTTGCCATAAATCTGCTCAATCTGTGAAAAGATGATACACAATAGAACTTTTTGGTGTGCGAATTTTTCTCCGATAGCTACACTTATACATTCCGGAAAGCCCGTTTCGATTGAAAAGCCGAACAATACAACGATGCATCGTTGGTTATGTAAAAAATCTCACATAAAATAGTGCAAAACGATGCTTTGCAAAGGGGAAAATATGTGAAATAAACTATAATTCATTTTTATTTATTTACTTTTTTATGATTTATATCGTCCTTTGCATTGCTGTTTGAAACTATTCGGCGTGTATATGCTCATACGATATAGATGCATTGTGTGCATTGTAAAAACACTGTTGCTGGTATTCAGTGAGAGTTGCTAAATGAAACGTAAAATCAAATGATAGAAAGAGAAGCACATTCATAGTCAACTCGGAAATTGAGCGTACAAAGCATCTTCTAATTTAAAATCAATCGGAATTATAGCGCTGGCACAATATATAACTGCTTCTGAATATGCTACTGAATCCATTATGAGAAATGAATATTCATAGGTGTAAGTTTTGCTTATTTCATTCTACGATTGAAACTCGCTTACGAATAGATTTACAAGTATCGCGATTCTACGAATCAATAAATACGTATAATTTTTTGCACATTGAACGTCAAAATAATTCAACTTACAAGTATCGAAGAGCAAATACGTTTTTATTTTTGCACAAAAGTAATGTAAAATGTGAGAACAAATGATACTGTGACAATGATCATGTTAGACAATCACAAGTATAAATTAGCTTACCAGAGTATGGTCACAAAATATTCATTTCAAATATTACAACAAAGGACGATATGTGGTCGTGTATAAGAGCACAAAATCACATTTAGTTTGGAAAAATCAACAGCAATGTTGCTTAATCGCGATACTGGTTGAGTTGGTTCAGTAAATGAATAACGCCATTTATTTTGAGTTCTGATTGCTTGCGGTGGGTGAAGTTGACATACTCACCATATATGTATACATTTTCCTGCAATCGTTTTTATTACGCAATGCACTTTTTTCTACGTATCGCTGAATGCTTTTAAAAGTGACATCGTCGAACGTTGCAAGCACTGAACATAACGTTGCATAGAAGTTTCCGCTAAATTCAGTGGAAATCACATCGTAGATGCATAAAAAGTGAAAACTCGTCTGAATCCATTCACAGTACTTCAAATTCAACACAAATCAAATCGGGCCTGGTAAAATGGAATGAGCTTTGAATGATAGGTGTAGTAGCAACAACAACAACAAAAACTCTTGACACGAGATCTTTTTTGTACCTTGAATAAAGTCATCCGAATGTTTTTAAACACAGTTTAAGCTCTGTATACATAACGACAGATTTTTTAAATTCCTTTTTGTATAATTCACATTGTTGCCATATTGATATGTTTGGTCTAACTCAATCATGAGAACTGACTTCAAATCTCTCTGATCATTGCCGTTTATTTGAACAGTTTGTCACTTTTATACTCTCACTCGTTGATTATTGCTAGTGTAATACATGCATTTTGCCGAAAACTGAGTGGAGTCGAAATGCAACAGACCCACTCAACAATGATGATATTTCATCATACATATACGAAACGAAACTGGTGCATGATATCGCTATGTATTGTTGTGGCTTTTATGTAACCTATCATCACTTTTTTTTTTTCTCTCAATTTTAGAAATCATTTGAATTGAGACGCGCAAAAAGTTGGATACTTGTGACCGTGAATCATCCGTTCAAGCGAACCATTGTTTATCCTTCGTGTACACAAATGTATTTTTTGCCAATTTTTTTTTTTTTTTTTTTTTATTCTCAATGCATCTCGACTACTGTTTACTTGTAGGACATTCATGAAGCGTGTATCATTCATGGAAAAGTGAATCAAAAACAACGCCGACTGCATCGTTGAACAAGCAACAAAAAGAGCAAGTATTCAACAAGCTAGTAGAATGAAAAGAATTACAAAACAGACACATAACGTTGACGCGCGTGTATATATCAGGCTTTTGTTGAATGCAAAAATAAAAAAAATATGGATTTACTATATGTATCGACGGCCAAAATTGTGTTATCATTGAGATATAAAGTGAAAGAATCATCACCAAACCAATTTTACTGTAACGGCGGCGGACTGACGAAGAGCTACGTGCATTTAACACAATAATATTCCACTTGGTAAATATAGAATCTCACAAATCAAACGGAACCAAATTCAATGCACGCAAACAAAAGTATGATATGTTTATGAAAACACATATATAGTATGTGGAGAAAAAACAAATATAGCAGACAAAAAGAAATCTGAAACTGCCACTCGTACCATTTTTCGTGGGTTCATTTTTTTTGACAGCCGTGCACTTAATGCACAAGTGATGTTCATATTATTGCGTAATGAATGCTGATGAATTTTGATACCACATACGTTTATTTGGTGGTTTTTTTTCCGTATGTTTCTTTGTTGACATTTGACAGCTTATGCAACTTTTTTCACGTTTATAATTGTGCTTATCGAATCACAAACATGAATTTCAATCAGTTTACTTAAATATAATGGTCTTTTAATTTCTGACAATTTTTATCCACGAATGATGCGAACACACTGAAGGCAATTAAAATACAAATGTATTATTTCTTTCTTTTGAATATATTCTGTGCGCGACAAAGGTAAGACACACCAAATGACCCAAAAATATAGAAATAGGTTTTGGAATTTTTTGTATTGGTTTTTTGTCTTTAATTATTCTAATATATTTCTATTGTCTATGTTGTATGAATTATTTGTATAAAAAAATCCATCTATCTTATTTGAACTTAAATCAATTTGATTGTTCAGAACAATAGAATAAAGAAGTTCACGCAAGTCGAACTTATTCTATATTTATTCAGATTTCGATGTTGTGCTTTTGATAGTTACTCGATTTATAAACATTGCATGTAAAATATGTCAGTTTGTGTGCTAATACCAAACAAATAGCATTACATACCACAAATAACTGAATGACAGACGGAAACAATACTGAGTTCTATTTTAATTTTTATAGCAGAATCGATTCAAGCATCCTTCTTGTTCAACGTATACACATATTGACAAGCAAAAAATCCACGAAAAGTACAAGAGCATTGACAAGCTGAACGAGCTTTATCTTTGATTGTTGTCCACCAGCGTAAAATGAAGCAACCCATCACAGAATGTCACATAGAAAAGGCTCCATTTGGAATTCACTATTCGGCTTTCGATATGAAATACCGATACAAAACGTCACTGCAGTTGGCGGCAATGGAATAAGTGGAGCACATTATTAAACTGCATAACATTATACGATCAGGCTGTAGAATAATACTGCCACCATAGCTGCCATCATCGTCACCAAATGTATTACAGCTGTGCAAATGAAACAGATGAGCGATGCCAGTACAAAATTGAGGCGCGATATCTACCAAACTATAACAGGCACTAAAGCAATAGCATGATAGAGAATTTACGAGTGCCAGAGAAAAAGGAAAAAAGGGAAAGAGTAACAACGACAACGACCATCACACAAATCACTCTAACCAAACATATCATGTGTTTTAATCGACTCTTGTGTGGTGTTGTGCAAATGCGTATTTGGCAATTCAGTTTCGCATAAATATTCTCTTCGCTCTCTGCCGTTCTTTTTCTTCCTTTCTGTTTCTGTTTCTGTTTCTTTTTCGGTTCTTTGTTGTACGCGTTCTTCCAGTGTGTCGCTTTGTTTAGTTCCTATGTCAGTTTGTCCGTGTTCCCTGTCGCTATGAATGTTCGGAGAGTATTTGTTTGCATTTTTGCTGTCGATGTTTTTCAATTGGTTTTATAGCCGCTTGTAGTATGTGCCTGTTTGTTTATTCGTTAGTCGTCTTTTTTTAAGCGAAATTGGACATGCAATGGCAGTTGGAACCATTCACTCTTAGCATTTTTTTCTCTCTTCTTTCATCGCTTACACTGTGTTATGCGTGCAATTTATGTATGAAATTCACTTCAAAACCTAATATATTCGGAGAACCCGACAACTGACGATTCACGACAGTATTATATTAAATTGTTATTGCATTTTTGCACTCCATCTATATCATTCCTTCCTAAATGTACTTTATTTGCGGTTGTCTTGTTATTTCATTGAAATGAAGACAAACAGAGATAAACAGAGACAATCAGTAAACGGAACAGAAGCAGTCAAATGCATAAAGGAAGCAGCCAATGGTCAAATCGGACCAAAAATGTCTTATTTTCGGTACTGAAATCATGAACTGTTATGTCCGGGTACTGCAGTGCCACATTGAATTCCACTTTATTAGTCAATGTGCCACATTTCAACTTGAATCGTATCACTCGTTTGAACGTACGACAAGTTTTATTAACATGTTTTTGATTGCGCTCAAACCGAATAAGGAAAAAAGTCTCACAGCAATGTCATTCGATTGGTGTTGCGTATCAAAGGATTTCTCAACAAACTGTATAAATTATTGTGTGCAAGTTGCATTCGGCATTAATTCAACCGCATAAATATTCATCAGAATGAGCAATACAATCTATTCAATGCCTGTATGTGGAGTGTACATAAAAATACGAGTGTGTGCCAAGTGAAAATATCATTTGCTTTTCCTTTTTTGTAATGGCGCAGCAGAGAGTTTTAAGCCTTTACTTTGTAAATTGAATGATGACTACTACCTACACAATTCATTCAGCAATCAAATGAAGCGTCAAAAAATGAACTCGTCGAATATCACAACAACTGCATGGCTACAAAAGGTAGAGAGACGAAAGAATGAATCAGACATAAATATCCGAGCTCGTTTAGTCAACAGTTTTCGGATCGTTGACTCGGTGCTCTTTTGTGCATCTTTACAGATTTGATTTGCATATTGGCAACAATTAACTAAAAGAGCGAGATGAGTCTGTTCATCAATCACATCGCTTGAATGTGGCAAATACTTCATCACGAATCATTTTGGTGAAGCTGAATGTGTGGGTTATTTCTCATGAGATACTAGCATTATTTTTTTTTTTTTTTATTAGAGGCCTTTCCCATTTTGTCTCTCATTGACTTTCGTCACTTCTATCACTTGCACGTCACCGATATGGTAGCGCGCGAACTCTCTGCTATAAAAAGAATGAGTATGCATTTCATTTAGATGGAACAATCTCATTTCAACCGATTGTACTGCACAAAGAAGTGTGTATGTAGAGTTATGTAGAAGAGAAAAGGCATTCTGGTATGCTGTGACATTTATGGTCATGTATGTTTGGTGTATCAATTCATTTGAACTTTTTGGAATTTCGGAACTATATACGTGAAAGCCGGAAAAAGAATTTCACAAAGAGACAAACAACCTCATTTTTTTATATCAAGTGAATAGAACTAAAATAGAACCTTTTAGACTATCGAACACATTCACACTTGCTGAATGTGGTTTGTACGATTGAATATCTATGCAGATACATACGTCGAGTGAAGAGACGAATGAGGAATGACCGAAATGTGTGAAATTGAGTATGTCGACGAACCGGTCGCGACAATGCTGGAGCAATAAATAATTCACAATTATCATGACACAATATGTATCGGGCCGCGAAACATGTGCTTTTTTCAGAAGTTCATGAATCGTTCAGTAATTACTTCCATTGTTATTTGCATGGTAATTTGAAATTTGTTTGCATGAATTCTCGTGGATTATTTCTACACGTAAGGATTTGAATAAAGCGGAAACAGTACTTACGGCTTATATTTAAATGAATAATTCATTTAACCTGAATATAGCCATACTTTTTAAAGTAAATAATATAAACGATAAATAGGACCTATATATTTTTCTTCAAATTTCAGATAATAATTAAATATTATCTCTAACCACAAGGAAATACAATTAATCTCTCGTAACATATGTTATGATATTTTCTTTTCGAATATTATACAACCATGTATACAATTAAAAAAACCTGTGGGCATGAAATATTCATTCATTTTTCCCTATTCACCATCCATCGTTAGACTCGAAATCTTATGAAATGTTTAGGCTAAAGGAGAAATCTTTTGTCCACCATAATCGTAATGACCTTACCCTGTTTTGGGCCAAGTTTTCTTTTCCGTTTTCCTGCGAAAAAATAAAAACAAATAAAAAAGGATTAGATTTTACTTTTGAAGGAAGACTTTTCTTTGAAAATGTACGTGAAAAAAGGCAATAAGACGAAAATTTTTGTTAAATTTGGATCTATTTCGGATAATTATGACAAAAATGGACCGGAGAGATTATATAATACCATAATTTGAAAACAAAAATTTGAATAAAGCTCAACTTGCATCCATTTTCAAAAGAAACATTCAATTATATTAAATATCATAGAAAAAAACTAGATGAGAGATTTAATAGCATTTCTACAAAAAAATTAACATAAACGGTCAATTTTATTCGTCTTCAAAGATGAACTCAACCGCTAAATGATGACAGTTTCGTCGAAAAATCGTCGTTAAATGTGGTATTATTTATTACAATTATGTGTGCAAACACCAAGTGTTTCAAAGTGAAAAGATTTGATTTTATGCCTTCATAACATGAATCGCTATTAATTCAGCGAATGATATTCAGTGCAAAATGTGATCATGCAAGAAAACAAACATGTAAATAAGTTTTAATGATAGACGGAGACTTGTTTCATCTTGATTAGTACACATGCTGTTAATATTTGCAAGCTGTGAAATACTTGTCAAAGAATAAAACAAAATAGAAATACAACAATCATGTCAAATAGATGTAGTTTGCAACATTTTTAAGCTGATTTTTATACACAGCCACTCACTCAACACACATACCAAAATACGATACAGCGAAATATATGTGAGCTATGCATATTTCACTCCATTGAAATACCATAGTTTTGCATCGAAAAATCCTAAAAATATATTTGATAGTCTTGATTGCAGTTTTACATCATAATTTTCCAGCTAAAATTCAATCCCGCTGAACGGCTGAATGGCTTAACGATTTTAAAAAAGACGTTTATATCTGAAAATTCCCTCGAGCGAACCATCGATCAGAAATTTGGTCATCCATAACGAGCATAATTTATGGTGACACATCAGAAGCGCGAAATACCAAAATAATGGCCTGGTCCATTTAAGTCTGAGCCAATAATCAAACATTGCTAAGAAAGCGACCCGAGAAGGTTTTTTATGAGTTCGTCAATAAAATTGATTTGGATGCCAGCATTTCGTAAACGCGAGTGCGTGCGGATTTTTTTTTTCTTTTTTTTTGTTTCGTCCGTTGATTTTATTTCATTTTTTTTCGGTTTCGTGATGTGGTGCAAGACATCATGCCAGGAAACATCAAAAATACATTTCGCGCACAATAAAAATAATGTTCTCTATATTTCTGCCATTTTTATTACATTTAAAGTGGTTATGTGATATGTGAGCATCGATTTATAGCTATGCAAGAAATGGAAGTATTTGTGCATGTACAACGTACAAGTAATGCATTATCTTTTACGTATTTTAAAATCGAAAAGAGAGACAGAGAAAAAAAATAGCCATCACGCAGATTTAAATGATCGTGCTCGGGCGCGCACGCATTAAATCCACAAAATATTCTCGCCAAACGTTGATTGTGATCCGCTAAGTATATAAATACGCAACATTCCGTTTCAATGAATAAATACACAACATTTCGTATATTTGTTTTGAAGATTGAATGATTTATTGCTGTCAGCTTGATGGAAAATGTACTCAATTTATATCGTTCACTCAAGATACGACAGCGTCAACAGTGCCTCTCATTTATAAAGATTTGCAGCGATCGCTCGTGCATTGATGTACAAGAGGCAGTTGTTGTTTATTTCATTAAAGCAGCTTCTTCGTATTTGCTTTTTTCCTCTCTTTGTAGATTGTGTGGTCATATCTTATTTCTGTCTCGGCTCTATCAATTATCATCATTCTTATTTTTCATTGGAATTTGATGCCATTGCTGGGCTTAGCCTTTTGACGTTGAAGTTTTACACTTACATGTCGACCCGCGAATATTAATAAGTATGGTGAAAATCATTTCATTTTCAAGCTAAACATATTTACGTTTTCAACATCAACATCAGCATCAACGATAACAAACGATTCGTGATGAATCCTATTGAAATTTTGTGCAATGTGCTGAGTTATTTTCATCCATCCACAAATCGAATATAAAATGCTACATTAAAAATATGTATATAAATAACCATATGAATGTAGGATTATTACTGAAAAAAAATTCCCAATGAGAAAAAAAGTCGTATTTTCTTCGTGTGATATAATTTATGAGTTGCAAAGTGAGGAATTGTGTTTTCTATTCAAACTTAATTGTTTACACAATAGCCGTATGGAAACTGGGCAGAAATTCACACATCAAGCCTTTATTTCGCCTCTATTCTTACTTTTCGTCTTGGATTTTCTTTGCTGCCTCTGTACCTATATTTTTGTATATGCGATTAAATGTCCACATAATACTAACACCCGACACGCAAAAAAAAAAAAAGAAAATCTTGTTCGGAATGCACTCGCACATGCACAATACTATTAGTTTCATTTTAGTGAACGCGTTATGAAAATATAATTTATAAAAAGCACGCAATAAATTTCCACTTGTTCACGACTTGTGCATGTCTGCGTATAATTAGCGAAGATCTATAGATATGCATTTGTATGCACTGAAGATGAATATTATTTTGAATGATGAATAGTACCGGTCTTTTGATGTTTTGGATATGAACATTTTAAATTTCTTGTCTTTAATCGTTAATTTTTGTTTTGTTTTTGAAAATGTGTTCAAGGGAACATTTCATTTGCATTCAATTAAGGCATATAGTGACCTGTCTATTTCATTTTATTAATAAAAGAAGTCTTTATTCAGAACATTCACCACCTGTTTCTGGTAAATTTATAAACAACAACAATCTCAATATAATTCACAACTGAGTTCCATTTATTACGAGCACTGAGCCTTTCCAAATATTTTTTTGTTGTATTTGATTAGTTCGAAATCTCACCACTTCCATTCACAATGCAAATCTATTGCGCTTGAGTGTGACTCTGTTTGTGTGTTATTCGGTGAAGGCGCAGTGCTCGACTTATTACTTGGACTTTATAAATTAGTCAAATCCTTATAAAATAAATTCTATGTCATTTGCCTACATTCCTTCCAAGATCTGCAAACTATTTTGAAATGCTTAGAGTCCCACTCAAATTTTGGTGACTAAAAAATCAGAAAAAATCATTCCAACTGATATTTTTTTTCTGAATCGGCATATAATGTAGTGGAAATTGTATTTTTAACCAAATACTGGATATTCGCACTTCATAAAATAAAGTAGTCGAGACGAACAAATTTTTTTGTTGAAAAAAAAAATGCAATTTCATTGAGCTAGATGAACATGTGTGAATAATTTTATTAATTTTCAATAATTTTTCAAGATTGAGAAACGGAGACTATCTTATAATGGTAATGAATCTATATAGAAATGAATGTGATGAAAACGATTTGTGTGTAGGTGACAAAATAGAGAGACATTTTCAGCAGACGAATTGATAGCTATTTTTAACTATACAGTTGAAACTATTCATAAATTGTCTCATCGATAGACTGCAATGACTATCACAGGACGTTCAAATACTTGTTAGCTGAATTAATATTATAATTGCTAGTCATTTTCGTCTGTCTAGCGAAATAATTATGTTATGCATCTATAAGTATATACGATGACAATAGAGTGTGGCATATTCAGTATTCCCATATGGGTAAAATTTTTCAATTAGTTTCATAAAATATATCTGCGCGCTAGAATAATATAGGCCATATCAGCGTTCTTTTTTTTTTTTTTTTTTTTTTTTTTTTTTGGTTAATGTGGCGTTGGCAACTGGCATTCGTGTCAAAGCTTATAAAGAATTTTGGCGAAATCATAGTCAATGCACCAAAAATGTATATACGGTACGAAAAAAATCTGGAACACTCGAGTGAAAAATAAAGAATTTAACCGCACGCTACGTTGCCACTAAGTGGTGTACATCTCTGATATAAATTATTGCTAATAAACAAATTCGTTAAGATTAATTTATGATTCAAACATACAATGTTCAGAGTATGAATCATTGGAGTGCCACTACCCGAAATCCTAATCGCCATTCTAATTGAATGTGCTTGAATTCTATATGTTTCTACGTGCACAAAAATAATGAAAAACTAAACTAATTTAAATTGATAATATGCCCAATGTTTTCCTGGCTCTCAAACGATCTCAATGTTTGTCAGTGTTTATTGAATCTCTACTACTGCTGTTATACACTATTCGCAAATACTGCACTTATATAAAACCCTTTCAATGAAAATTTCATGATATCTATTGACGAGTTTATGTATATGTTTGTACGTATGTATTCTATACATACATTTTATGAATATAAGCAAAATTCGCGTCATTCATTTAACCTAATACAAGCTGGAAACGCATACTCTCTTCATACATTTTATTTGTAGCCTATTATTTTTCGAAAATAGTTAAAATCGTTTATTTCAAACGGGACAAATGCGTACATTTATATGTGTGTACTTGGCGCTCGACAGCCGCGAAATAAATATCTGTGAAAAATTCTAATAAATCTGTGGCAATATGGAAGTGGTGTGAATGAACAGCAGCTAATCATTGCCTGAATTGATACTACACATTCAAATGGCACTGACAACTATGAACATCATTTCGCACATGCGGATGTTAAAGTGTGAATGCATTGCCTATGCAAGCGAAATTTTTGACAACCTTTTTTAGCGACAGACGTGCCAATAGCACACATGCTTCTAATTATGTTTTGCGTGCATATAATTTTTCGGTAGGACATGTTACAAATACCCAAATAAATACATTCAGTTTATTTGATAATTATATTATAGAGAATGAGAGATAGAGAGATAGAGAGAGAGAGAGAGAGAGAGAGAGAGAGAGAGAGGGATTTTTAGCAAAACTGTCAAATGCACAACACTTTATTTACACGTTGAAAATTCATTTTGGGCTGCTGCATGTTTATCACTCGACAATAGCGAATGGAAAATGGGCAATTTACAACTAAAACGACTGACAATCTATGACACAGAGAGCAAAAAACAACAGCGATTTAATAAAATTCGAAATAGTTTAATCTCTAACAACGGACAAATTTTTGGCTGCTTTTGACAAATAACAAAAGCCAGAGAAAAAAATCTGTTTTGAAATAATTTCGACCATAATTTAGCATCGTGCTACTTGACACGATTAATCAGCGCGAAATAAATGGGATTCGATTGTATTTTACGTTAAATTCAAAACGTCATTTCCAATAGTCCATACAAAATGCGGGCATTTATTATTATTTTGTCCATGAACGAAGGAGTGTGTGTGTGTGTGTGTGTACACTGTGCATATGCATGTATGTGATTTGAAGTTATGTGCAATTTATTAACGCTTTTTCGTTATTTCGCTATTCATTTACGGATGTTTTTCTATTTTCGCATAATTTATTCTAAAAAATGATCACTCCAACAGCCCAAACATTTTTCCAACCAATTTATTACCCAAATTTATTTACATCATTTAATTGAATGATTTGCTCTGACTAATTTAATTATTGAAATTGATAGAAAAGCAAAACATTTGAATCGCTTTTTAAAATCACCGATTACTTTTTTGTGCAAAATATTCATGCCAACTAGCCATTCTAATTTTAAAAACTGTATGCAATTTCTGCAGTAATTTATGCATGATCTATTCGATAATCCATTTGCATAAATATTATTTTTTTATTTCAACTTCATTCCATTTAATTGATGGAAAAAAATTCAATTTCAATCCTGCATTCAAATTTTGTTTTTTCGTTTCTTCAATTGTTTTATTCCAAATGAATTGTTGCAGTTAAACTAATTAGGGGGATAAATGAATTTTGTAAACTTATTGAGTAACTTAATATTTTAGTTTAATTTTATAATATGAAATTTGTTCATTGTCCAGCGATTAGATTTTTCAATTGAATACATTTGTAATATTTAGTGGCATTTAATTTCAAACAATCGTTTTCTAAGTGTAGAAAAAGCAATATGATTTATCACATTTAGTTGAAATTGCACTCAAAAATTTGCAATGGCAGCTTGCAAGTCTTTTTTGATATCCTACTAGACATCACAATTATCACTGTAAAATATATCACATCTAGTTGTGATAGTCAGGTGGTTTCTAATATAAACTATTTATGTTGGTTAAAATTTTGTTAAAAAAAGATTTAAAATTCAATAATCACTCATTTCTTAATTATGAATTTTAAGAGTATTGAGTTTATTCTTTGAATTGGTGATCAGAAACACCTGCCCTAAGTTCTACTTCAGGTGGTGTAAATTGAATTATCACACAAAACTTGAATAGTGCGTAATTGCATTTTAAAAAGTATTTCACATCCAGTTGTTCAATACATTACAGAGAAAAACACAACAATCGTTTTTTTAAATAACGTGCACGATGTATGAAGTAATTATGTTTTAATTAATTGTGTATTTATTACAGCACATGTGCGATTTCAAATGTTTATTGAATATTATAACAGTTGTGCAGAACGCTGAATATTTGAATAACATGTTCTTTGAATTTCACTATTTAGTTAAAGAATGTTGATTGATTGAATATATATTAAAACGCATAAATTGTACAATATAACTGATGAACGGCTATCCGTTCACACATCTCAATTGAAAGAATTGAATCAGTCAAATTTATTTTAATTATTTAACACGATACATCCGCAAAATGGCAAACAGGTTAGTATGCAAATGATAACATCAAATCAGTATAATTTTTAATCGAATATTTTTTTTTTTTTACTATTTTGACTATGTATTTTTAATATTTGATTTTGGAGATAATGCTCTTTGAATATCTACAATAATACTTCTAAAATGCGCATATATTATTATATTTCAAAGAATAGATTCTGATTGAAAAAACTATACAACTCTGTCTTTTGTTCGATATTTTTTGTTCAGTTTGCATTCAATATGTTACTGCACATTTTTCGTACAATATTGTTAATATATAGGCACATATATATGCAGTTGGCAGCGGATCGAAGACAAAGCCAATACGAGCATGACATGTTCCAGAACAATAATAAAGGAAACCACAAGCTACAAAAAGACATGCATATGTATATATTTATATATAAAAAATAGTGGCAGCAACTAAATCGTGACCTTATGCACTGGTAATTGATTAATTCTTCTGAATAACTGCGCGTTGCTGTAGTCGGTGCTTTGTTTAAATATTTGACCAGGTTTGTATGTATTTTCATCCTGTTTGCATTCGATTTCGTGCCACAAATGCAATTTTATAACTTCGATCTTTTGGTCTGAGTATAACTTGATTGTTTCAATTCTTTCTTGTTGTCATGTAGCTGCTATTTAGGTACAGATCGATTGTTTTATGCCTTTTTTTTGATGACGATTCGGATTTTGTTATTTTAGATTTTCTTTCTTGGACACTCGACATGGAATTCAACGTACCCTATGTATTTTAAGTGAGATAAAAATGTATTTATATAGCATCTTTTCTCATTCGACTATGTTCAATACAATTATGGATTTCTCCAGACCAAAATTCTATAATCATGTTCGCGTAAAGTTTGCAAAGTCATGAATTAACTATAACTCAGTCTCAAAATGTTATGATTATCATTGCAAGTATTATTATTATTATTATTATTATTATTAGTGAAGTTTTCGAGTAACTCATGCAGCTCATACAAGTGATGTCATAAAGGAAAAAGAGAAACAAATGATTAGAATGAGTGCGTACACTAGCTTTTCAGAACATATTAAATGGCATCAATTTCGCTAATGGTACCTACCAATTCAACTCAACTATTATTTTACAATGGGCAAAAAAAAAAATCATCAAACATGTTTAAGCATAGAAATGCGCAATGGTTCGTTTAGGGAATAGCGTATAATTTCAATAATACAAAAACACCATAATGATCCCAAAGAAGGTGCTAGAAAGAAGAAACATCAAAACGTGCGGTGTGTTTTTATGGTCTAAAAGAAATTGCGACCGAAAATATATAGGTATTTAATGATGCAGAAGCCGTAAATTTATTGATTCGAACATTATAGTGACAAGTCAAGCTAAAGGAGATCTTGTTGTTGATATACCGATACGAATAAAGAAAATGCACGTTCGCAACAATATGGTATTTTATTGTGTGAATATTTTATATAATTTTTATAATTATGTATATATTGTTGCCATTTTTATGCAACTCTCTGTTACTCTGTCGCCAGTCTATCATCATATTCTGCCACTGATGCATCTGAAAAACAAACTAAATCTAATTTTACATAATTCGAAATGCAAAGACTATGGCTTCTTGAGCAGTTCTTCTGTTTTAACATTTCTGGTAGTGTTGATGTTGTTGTTTTAATCGAACGCACAAATCGCTGTAGAATTTACTCACACAAGACAAAGGTGTTGGTGGAAAAAGAAGTAGCAGAATGAGTGCTCATTGAAGGAATTTCAGATATTTTGTCCTGTTTTTGTCAATACAATGAAAAATATTCAGCGACGTTATCGTATCTGCTTCACTTGAATTCACCGGCAAGTAAAGAGATGATCATGAATTTATAGAAGAAAAAAACAAGCATGATGATGTGTACTTTGTGTATTCTTTATCTCTATACTTCTTCTCCGATATTTTATGTACAGAATGCAGCAAAAGTTACGTTTACTAGAAAAAAAATTGTAGAAAGAAGAAAATGTGCTACAGAATGAACGCACGTTCAGTTCAGTTCATCTACTACAATTGGCATTTGCATCTTCTTTTTTTTTAAATCGCAAAGCAATCTCTCTTGTATTCACAAGCACTAGCCAACTTACAAAATGAACACACAAATATTCGGTATACAACAAAACAAACAAAAAATAAATAAATAAATAAACAAAAACAACAATACATGCAAAGAAAATGCAGGAAAACAAGTTAAAAGATGCTGCACGATGCCATTTTGGTGCGATGCGGTTTATCGATTACAGACAGTATATTTTCAAATCGATGTTTGCCGAACTTCATTTTGCTGTTTGGGTTTGAATATTTTTCAACTGTTTTCTTACAAAAATAAAAGGAAGAAAAAAATCGGAGACAACTTGCGAGATATCGTCTTTTGGATTTTTTTTTTTTTTGCTTTTTTTCAGTTGATTTTCATAAGAAAATTTCCAATTTTTGTTGTCCACTTGCGTATTGTTCATTTCGATAGGCACTGGGTTTTTGTCTTTATTTTACGAAATCAAAGTAAAATAATCACGTGATGAGACAAACAATAATTAGATGTTTTTTCACAGGTTGCGTTGTCTTGATTTGAATAAATTCCGTATCCTGCATCAAGTTTGTGCACTTTCTTGAATTCATTTGATTCCTTTTCTTTTACGCAATAAATTACAAAATATCACTTCATCGCATTCGTTCCTTCGACAAAAGTGAGCATGCTCACAGCATCAACATAAATGAATAAAAATAACAATTCAAGCAGTAAAAATCGATTCCAATTATTAGAAATTAACAACAAAGTTCCATTGATATACCATTAAACATCTGCTTCGACACATTTTCTTTCTTAACATTTCTTCCGTTCATCGACAAAGCAATGCATGAACATGTAGAACGATAGGGATCGCATAAACAACATCGGTTCTATATAGAAATCCTAATATCATATATATACACAAATACAATACGCACACAATTACCCTTCTTATATTTCCTTTATTTCGCTTATCACATTTCTTTTTTTATTTTTCAAACTTTATCTACGCACAATCGTTGGCCACTTCGAAAACAGCCATTGAAATCATTCACAAATTGTCTCATATATTTATTGAAATAATAATTTAAATAAAAAAAGTGTTTTCCAAAATGCTTAGTTAAATGAGAATCGTCTATGTTCTATTAGAAAAGTTTGAATTTATATGTGAAGATGCGGCAGAAACGATTTGATCGGGTTATATATCATTTATTCTAAAGTTTTCACCTCAGATTTTTGATGGGCTACGCTGCTGTTGTTGGCATTTCTCGAAAATAAAATATTATTTATTACTTATCTCTAAAAATAATCTAATTTATTCCTAATTCAAACTGAATATATGTTTGTGTGTGTGTGTGCTCGTCTTTTTCGGATGGTAATGTGCTTCAAAGTTACCTAGTTATATTAAAATGAAACATTTGATTCGAATTCAACCCTTATCATTATTTTCATTTTGAAAAACTCATTCATTCCTACATCTGTGTATATATATAAATATAGATAGAGAGAGATAGATTGATGAGAGAGAGAGAGAGAGAGAGAGAGAGAGATGCGTGCACAAACGTCACACCAATCTAATGATATATATTTGTATATATAATGTTATTTCATTCGGTCTATAACTGTCTCTATTCCTCTCTTGTTTTTCTCCTCCTCTGGAGACACCCGACAAAAAAGTTTTAATGTCAATATCGAAACACACAAACTGGAGTTTGCCTCTAAGGAGGGAAATGAACAAACTGATGGAAAAAATAGACAACCGGGAGCAAAAGAAAAACTGAAATAAATATTTATGATTAATGGGTGTCATTTTGACACAGCAAACATTTGAGTCAACCAAAAGGACAAAGTTAAAGCTGGAAAGAGCGGTCGTCATTATCACAAACACCACGACTACCATCATTTCACTCACAACACCGACATCTTTGCAACATAAAAAAAGGATTAATTTAGGCATTTCTTTAGAGCTATTTTGTCTTATTTACGAATGACAGCAAAAAATGAGCATTTGGTTTTAAACATGCACTCGATAAAAGGAAGTATTGAAAGTTTAATCAGATTTGTTGGTGTGTGCGCGTGTTTATGTGTGTGTATGTTTGAGCGTATTTATAAGCGTATGACATACCCAAATCGTATCCACGTCTTTTAGAAATGAGCAAATGGGTGCTCTGACATCAAAAGTTGAAATTTATTTGCCACATAAATACATAAAGATCCGATTCGGTTGTATATTCATGTTCATTGCTCTATGCATACTAGTATATGACTGCACTTGCGAAAACGAAACGGAGAAAATGAAAAACGACAAATGAAAATAGCCAAAGAAGAAATGGAGCAATTTATATTTTGCTACAATCGAGTAAACGAAAACGAAGTATCCAAATAAGGAACAACGAAAGGATGGAAATGAAATTGAATTTGTATCATTTCAGAGTACGGAAAAAGTGTAAATGTTATGTATGTATGTATGCTTATATGTCTTATATATGATGAGACTGAAAAGAGCGTAACGATGATTAAATTCGTAAATCATTTGCTTAACATTTGGCTCTATGAATGAAATATATGCACATTTCAAAACATTCTCGAAATTTCTATTGTACGTAGTTTGATCGCATTGAACACGGAGTGATTTTGAATTGATAGGAGGGGCCTTTCCTCTTCTCTATCATATCCGATTCCTTCATCGGCGTATCGTATACTGTGTAAATGTGTTTGTATTTCGTCAAAACTGGCAACATTTCACACAGAGTATTATCAACACCATTTCTTTGCCTCGTCAAAAACCAACAAGCGGCAAAAACAGAACAAGAGCGCATCAAGCATACAAATAAATGGAATTAAAGAACAACTCGTATTAAATGGTGTACTGTAGCAACAGCCAACCGCCTCATAAATGTTAAAATACAACATATTATTTGTGTATAAGGTACGTTACAACACAAAATCCTATTACAAATCCGTTCTTCTTTACGTTGCTATCGCTTTTCTTTTGTCTTTGTCAAAATGATCCCTTCGCAGTTGACAGTTCCAATGGCATTTCGTATGGTCGCCTACATAAAAAAAAGAGAGAAAAAGATAGACACGTATTCTATTCTCGCAAACGAAACATTATTATGATGAAAACATTTTCCTTTGCGCACATAGATTGAAACGATGGAACGTACACATAAGGATTGCATATATCCTAAAGAGCACATAACCAAACGGGATTGTAAATGGAGATGGGCAAAAAGAACAAAACAAATAAATAAATCTGAAAATGAAAGTAACATAAACATCACATACGCTTGTGCACGATTGCTTCATGAGATGGCTTTGGGTTGTGTGATATGTGTGTTCTTAGTGACGAATACACCGAGCAATGCTGAAAGAGGGATGAATGATTGATTACTCATCATTTTTCATTCTTAATGAAAATGCACCCTGCTGCTTTCGTACTGTACACAATCTATTCTAGTTTTAGCTCTATTTGGGCTCACCATAGTCATGTACATAAAATAAAAACCATCACACCAATCACAAGCAATGTAGAAATGCGAATGCGTGATACCATCAAACCTTTTATGTCAAGTATGATGAGGAGTAAAAAAATGGTTTTTGCAAAATGTTTGGATTTGTACATTGCATTAATGATATTTTTACAGAACCCAAAATGGTTGGAAGTCTGCAAACTGTATTCCTCAACAATAAAACTTGGACTAAATTGACCAGGGCCTTTTACTTAAATTGCTTTTTACCGGCCATTTTTATTTTTTATGCATCTCTTTTGTTTCTGTTTAATAATCTCATTCAATACACATATACAAACGAAAATCATATGAAAAGAGAAAACCAAAACCAAAACCAATGAAAGAAATGAAGATTAATAATAATTTTAGATTTAAAAAAAACATACACCTTCTCAAATCACTTTGTCTTGTACCGCCCGTTTAAATCTTCACCGGTCATCAATGATAAGTTATGCATGTTGAGAATCGCCATGATTGAAATGAATCGGATTGGAAAAGGAAACACCCAAACAATCAGAGAATTGTAAGTAAAACCGATCATTCTGTCATTTTTAAACGAAATCATAATTAAGAGTGTGTTGAGCTAGTCTGTACGAATTATTGAAGTGCGCCACGATGCTCATTTGTTTCATAAATCGAAAAATATTGAAAAATACGCAAGAACAAAAGGATTACAAAAACTAAAAAAATGCCGCTAATGACCATAATTTGTGTTGTGTTGTATTTCTATTAATGCGTTGATGTGGTTCGGTCTTGGGGAGAACACGGATTCATCGTATTTTCCGTGGAATCAAATTTGAACATTCGAGAGTGATCATGTTTTGTTTATGGGCTTGACGCATATAGTAGAGATTGGTTTCATTTAAACTAATAAAGCAACGTCAGTAATCGACGTCATTAATAACTGATGAAATAGTGACTCACACAGGTACAACAATTGACTCGAAGTTTGAAAGAGAAATTAAGACATAAAAATCCGTCGACGAACAAATGAGTAAAAAAAGAACAAATCATATTAAAAGATAGTTTCCCCTTTTCTGCCATTGATTTTCTTTCTCTTGGATATTTGGATTTCGTTGCAACTCAATTACGATCACTTTTAAATATTATCACGTATTACATTTTCTTGAATGCTAGTGCCTTCATATTTATTTTATACGTTTTAAATGCGGTTGAATCTAAGCGAAATGAATTGGACTTTTTTGGATTCAATGTTCTCAGCTCTATGACACCGTCCCGTGCACTCGTTAAATAATTGAGCACGAATTTGGTATATTTCAAAATGTCATGCTCTGAAATAATTCATTCTTTGTTGCTGATGCATAAGCATATTGTATATTTCACAACCAACCAAATAACACATTATCGAATCACTTGCAGAACTTTGACGTTGAAAACATAAGTATTCAATGGTAACTAAAATGAAGGAAAGTCATACCATTCCAGTAAAGCAGCATTTCGACAATTGATCAGATATTGTAATGCTTCAGTTGAAAAGCAATTTTACTGGGCAATCGACAATTCATGATCCCAGCACTTTTTGATATTTTTAACAATGTACATCTTGTATGAACTTCATTATTTCATAAATATATATTTAAAGTTTATTTAAAGTATAGTTTAAAAAATAGAAAATTTACAAGCCGAATAGAATATCAAACATCACCTTTTGATGACTAATTCTATACTAAAATACGCATATGCTAAAATCTTGAATGTTTTATAAATTTTAACTATTAAGCTATTTTTGAAGGAAAATATGCTTGATAGTTGCGTTTTCAAATTGCTAAATAAAGTTAAATAAAAAATATAAGTGTGATCAATTATCAAAATCATTCTCACATATCTAAAACCATTAAAAATACAATACGAAGTACGAGTCACTATGTCATGCCAATTTAATTTACATTTGGTAATTTTTTGTTACTGTTCGTGTAGATAGTATCCACTACTAGATACCAATGCTAGGTGTCGATGTCAATGTTGCTATAAATTTATTTATATTCACTATGGCATAAATTTTAATTCAATAGTTGTATTTTTATGGTTTCACTCTTTTTTTTCTTTTTTACAATTCCCAATTTGCTTTTATTTGCCAATACAACTCATGTAGTGGATACATAAAAGTCAGTTATATTGTCGTATCAAAACACAAATACAAGATAGCGGGTGAAAAAACTCAACAAAGAAGCGCACAACAACGATACAGGTAGTACAATAGCAACCGTAGTGTAGTATAAAAAACGACAATAAATTTAATTTGTAACAATTTACCTGTGAAACGATCAAGTTGAGAGAGTGTATGTGACGCACCAGTATAAAACCGATTGAATCACTAAAAAATTGGCCAATTTAAACGTAGTTTTCTCTCCCCATTTCACTTCGATGGACAATAGAAACTAGTACGTTCATATTCAATACATCAGTTTTCTGATACGTAACAAGCAAATTTCAGTGAATGAGTACAAAAAATCAAAAACGCATATTTTGAACAGCATAACTGAAAGTTTTACGTGAAAAAAAATGTCCTGCATACATAGTCAAAAAAGTGGCATCAACCTCAGCAATGACATCGATTGTATTTTTCATTCATCTAGCCAGAAAAAAAGCTATGTAAATGTTTGAAACTATAAAATTTCAGTTTTTCAACGCATAATAAAAATATCAACGTCAAATATTCTATTAGCCGAAATCTGTGGATTTCGGCGCTTGTGTACAATACATATTGTACATTCATTTTCGAAGCCTCCCATTTTACATTCTCACATACGAAGCACAACAATGTCGTGTATTTTGAGTGCAATAAAAACGCATCATCGCATAAACGCTGCACTATCAAGGCAACAAACCGAACTTACTGCATCACACAACACGACGAAAAAAAAAGTCACATCGAACAACTATGACGACACAAATAACATACGAGAGAAAAAAAATTTGCCATTGGACAAGTGAAACCAGTGAAAAAGTGCACGAAAGTTGTTGAACACAAAAATACCGAATGTAACCACGATGCAGAAGTGCATATTAAATGGATTGAAGTAAAATACCACATGCATTTTTAAATTTAAGGGACGAGAGCAAACAATTGTTGCTATTACACCGCCACATCGATTGATGCGACACCAGTAACCGAAAAATAAAATAATCAAAGAATTGAGAATAACAAAATGGGAAAAAAAAATTAACGTACCAAAAAATTCACCAAAAAATCTATAAAACAATGAGTAAATTGTTTTTAACCGTCGTTTTATGCACACTTTGGCTACAGTAACACATTAATCTATTGGATAAGTACACGTGCATTACTCACGCATGCCGTCCAAAATTTATATTTGTGAATAGCACAATAGCTGAGTTTGTTTGCTAGATACTCAGTAATTATACCGTTTGAGCACATCGCTTCAACAGATCAGATTGGCTTTACCCAAAATAAATGTTATGTCATAGAATATTGCAAAGAGTGTATAATCGGATTGATCGTCGAGGTATTGGCTTTCCCCTTTTCATCAAGGATAGTAAGGCAATAAGATTAATTGGACAATTTTTGTGTATCGACATTGACTAAAAATGGAGGAAAAAATGACTTTAATGAAGACTGGCAACCGACTCAACGAAGCAAAACGAGCTCGCAGCACACGCTTGCATGCCATATTTTATTAAGCTAAATTGTTGGAAGTATAAATGGTCTGTTTTGTACTTTTATTCTTTCATGTTCAATGACAATTTCGGTAGTTGCGTGAATGAGATAGCAAAATCGTTGCTTTAGCAGCCGGATGCAGAAATGTGCAATACTCGAATACACCTTGTGTTCAGCATTAGTTTAATGGCTAATAATTAGAATGCATAAATTTTATGGAATCGTTTAAATGGCTGTACGAAATATCAGTAAAAACACAGCCTGTGCACGATGTCCTTTCTCGCTCATCCTTTTCACCAGTTGTCTAACAATCAACGACATTTGCATTGCTTAAATGTATTTTCCAAGCACGCAACCGAACGCGAATCGTAATTAGCATATGGCAGAGATAGTCAAACACTTTATTGTTACAAATGTGCAATTTGCTTTTCTTTCTCCACGAATTTGCTGTTTTTTTGCCTATTCTTTTTATCATTCTAATTTTCAATAATTTTTGGTAGTTTTATTCCATTTCAACTTTGTAATATCGATCTACTACAATTTCACATGCCAAAATGGAAATAACCAACAAGTATTTTCGGTTCAGACAAATAATTTTACTCTGAATATGTTTGCTTCTCTCAAATGTTTCCGTTTGAATGTGTAGGTTGAGAAGGTTTTTTTTCATTCATTACTCGTCAGTGTTGGATTTTAAGAAATTTTATTGGCATTTTGCAGTCGAGTGGTTCGACGTAATTAATTTAATAATAAAAATCATGTTTGAATTGAAATAACGCAGTGTTTTAGAGTAACATATCAGCATTTCATCTATATTATAACTGAATTGCCATATTTTTTTGCCAAATCATCTCGATTACTTTGATGTTTCCTTAAATTTGCTTAAAAACATGTTGACTGGACATTGTTTTCATCATGGTTTTTATTTTTGTCAGATGCAATTTTTGAAAACAACCACATGTGTCACTTTAAAATATTCGTTAATTAGTATAGCAGTCAATTCATACAGATTTTATAGGCGTATGCCTAGTTGCAAAATTAATATGCGTCACTAATATTGTGAATATAAAATAACATCTTGTTTACAGATCAAAGAGCCAATTCCTTACAATGGTTGCGCATAATTTAATTTATTTTAGCCGATTGCAAAAGACAAATCAAGCACACAAGCAACGAAATCAAAAAAAAAAAAACAAAAAAATTACAATAATACATTTCGAAGCGAATAAAATATTTCCTTGGGCATTTTATAATTTGTTTTCAAAATATGAATACAAACGAATCCTAAATAGAATTGTTTTGCAAAGCCACATGACAGCGTGTAATGCTTGTGGCAGGGGAGGTAAGCTTGTTTAACCAGGCTAATGTTCAAGCATATTTTTTTTTCTTCTTTTGGCTTTCGAAGAGTAATTGAGAAAAACAGAAATGTTCTTGTAACTTAAAAGTAATTCACTTGAAGTGCTTACAAAGAACAAATGATATTTGAATATTCTGATGTTGGTTAAATGGGTCGCTATTGGTTTGAAGCATCCTTGTATTTTCGCAAATTATGTTATATCACAGATATTGAACATTATCAGATACGTACGCAAGAGCTCCTGTGATTTTATGCTATGTATGCGGCTTGTGACGAGGAGAAGATAGCAATTCATTTTTTTTTTCTTTTTGAAAAGAGAAAAAAACAAAAAATTTATTTTCACAAATGAATACCAACAAATATACAACTGCAAAAGGGCAGCAGAAAAAGAAATTAGAAAACGGCGAAATTTAAGTTTCTTGAAAATTTCCATCAAGAAATAAATACAAATATATACTCAAAACAAGTAGAAATTTATTCATCAGCTATGCATGTATAACGGAAGAAGCAATTGAGAAAACGCTGTAAGCTACTTCACAATATAAGATCTTTTTGTTGAAATGTGAAGCCACCCGCTGAAAGAATGGAAAATTATATTCTTAAATAATTGTTGAATTGTTCGTCTGGCCTGGAAAATTCATTTCAATTGAGAAATCCACGCCAATTTCCAGCTCTTGTTGGGAATTTTTGTTTTATTCGTACACTTTTCGCTCATTTTAATTTAACTGTCTAACAATTTGCTTCTTTATGTTTCCCATTTGTAATATAAAATAAGACTTTATGAGTGGCTGAACCGTCATATCTAATGAAAAAAAGCGCAGCAAGAAGCTACGAAGCTATCGTCAACAGTTCAACCTGACGACCAAAAACCGAAGAAAGAAACTGCATACGATGCCAATTACAAATGCTTAGCCGTAGCATACACAACAAAAACATCAGCGCCAAAGTTAAACTAACCCTTAGCACTTTATAATAGCTAATACTAAATTACTGCAGATTGAAATAAAACCAGATATAGTATTTTCTTGTCTCGGCTGTACAGCGCTCGCATGAAAATGGATTCCAAATATTCAGAAGATGGTTGCCGCATTATAATTTGTTGGACATTAAAGTGTTTTGAACTTCATACATTCGTTACAATTCAATTCGTTAAATTTTAATTGAACGCATTAAAAGTTTATCCAACGGGTGAATTTATGAAAATATATACATCGTGCATACAGAATGATATATTTACACTTAAAAATCTGTATTTTTTTATGTTGTATCTGTTTGTATTGTTTCTAAATAATCTGTTAAAAATTACATATTTTTTTACAATTGACAATTCCGCACAATATAAATTTGCTGGAAAGTAATTTGCAAAAGCATATGAATTATTTGTTTAAATATGGTTATTCTTCTCCTTTTAACTGTACATTGGTCGTTTTGCAATTTTGCGTTATTAATAGCAATAGTTGAGAAACTGAAATGAATAAAAAAACAGGTTTCTACATGAATTTATTCCGAATCATTGCCATCATTCTTGGACATTTTTACGCTCATACATAATTTTAGTTGGCTTGCTATGGCTGTAATTAGAAAGAAATATACTTGTAAAACTAGCTCATTCTGTCATTGTTGCATCAATCTATCTAATTATGCTTGATTACTGACCAAAATTGACTTTCATCACTATAAATGGGTTTATGTTCAATTTGATAGCCAGGTAAAATAAACTGTAAAACTGTAATTGATCAATACAGAAAATTTTCGTATGTAAAATGGATACAAATATGAATAAAAATTCATCGTTTTCGCATCATCAATTTAGAACAACAACGAACGGAATTTATTAAAATATAAGGATGGTATTGAAATAAATTATATATGTAGCTCAATTGCAAAAGTGAAGCGATATTCACTTGTGCTTGATATACAAATGTTGAGCAAATCTTGCTTTGTAAACCAAATAAATAAACACAATCTTATAATATTACTCTGTCCGAATAAAGTATGACAAAATTTTTAGCATTATGTGATTTTTCTAAAAGGAATTGAAAATATTTTATCAATAACATAATTCATTTGTTCCCAAGAAAACAAAAACAGAAACGAATTAACAGAATTCATAATTTTGGATTTATATCCAAATGTCATTTGGTACATTTTATGTAGTGGTTCATATGTAAATAATAGAAAGATAAAATAAAAGAATTGGTTCTTGGTTCTGTTTTGTTTTGCCAATTACGCAATTTCATTATACATTTCAACTGTGTTCATTTCATTTCAATCAGATATGAATTTTTTATAATTCATATCTCGATTTCCGTTTCAAACATTCAATCAGTGTTTTTATTCAAATGACAAATAGACATAATTTTATTCTTGCTGCCGAAAGCAATTGAAATAATTTCAAACCATAATTGAAATAAGTAAATTTAATCAATTATACAAATCAAACATGTCACGCAAAAAGAAAAAAATTACACGTCAAATATGTGACTATAAGACTGCTCAGTGAACATGCATGCAAAATTATCAATGAACAAAAGACACGTTGTCAATGTGTAGTTTACATATCACAATTGTGATTAAAACGTCGCAGAATAGAAAAGGGTTAATGTTGCTTTTTTACATTTCTTCTGATATAGACAATATTTTTTTCAAATATCACTAATTTCTTTTCAAATAGTCATAAAATTACACATTTGTCGCAGGAACAATTTTTGTGTGGTGCTTTGGCACATGCTATCGTCTTGAGATCTGTATTGAAACTATTTGAACATATGTTATAATCATGCACTATGTGAACTAATCGAACTATATTGTATGCACTATGTAGTGATGTAATATATACGCACATTAAATGACACCAACAAAACTCTCTCTAAATCTGACTCTGACTCTGACTCTGACTCTCGCTCTCATACTCATACTCACACTTACATATTTCTGGTTGTCCAAAAAACTTAAACAGTTCATTGTAATATAAACACGTTAACATATGTTCATGCAATGCTTAGAACAAGAACAAATTTTAACATCGGCAACATTACAATGAAAATATGTTGCTTTGCAACGTTTCGTACAATCATTTTCTTTGCTGATCTACAATTTCATAACAACTTCTTTCTTTTCACTTTGATTTGGTTATTTGCTTTTTAACATCCCAATATGAGAAAATGTCCTCCATATGTAACTCACAGTATGCTGTGAATATATACATTCGGTGATTTTTCTTTTGAAAATCACCAATTCTCACAATGGGGACATGTGAAATGGCATTCCAAGGCCTTGTTCATTTCTTCTATATTTGGATGTGCTTGCTTATCTACTTTTACTTCGGATTCTTTTGAACAGAGAAATTCGTTTCATATGCTTTGTATATGCATATAAGATTTGGCAATTGTTTTCTTTTTTTTTCCTTGTGTTTTGTGTCTTCTTTTTCAATGCAATATAGTCTTTGTTTCGATTCATCTTCACGCTAAGATTTTCTGTTGCACTCCGGTCGGTTCACAAGAACATAAGTTTGCATTCAATTGTGTAATATATACAAAACGTAGAGCCATACGCAACAATTTATTGCTGTGGAAGAATATCATGCAAAGAGATTCAATAATACAGCACAGACACTACACAAACATTGCAGTAAGAGAGAAAAAAGTTGTTATTGCAACTATTATTATTGTTATTATCGTCATTTAGTGACCAACCAAAGCAATGAAGAAGTTCCAACGTTCGGCTTTGAGTGCTTTAAATATTGGTTCGGTTGAAATTTATGATTGTATTTAGTGTAATATGGTATGAGGATGTATGCGTCTTTGTGCATTGCGTATGACTTCACATGCAGATGCACACTATGAAATTTATTGGAAAATAATATGGCTACTGCTGCCTTAACTTTACTGAGTTAAATAACATTCGTTGGATACATCTTACTGTTTTACCACATACCTCTATGCCATAAGTTTATTGATTTAAAATAAAACCGTATTTACTAATTATGCAATTGAATGATTTTCGAATACTGGCTTTTTGAATACAGCAACTCAAACTCACACAGATTTTATTTTTATTACTTTGAATAAATAAATGATTGGCTACATAAAACTCATTGAACGTGAAGGCGAATTATTTTATCGAGATATTTCCATGTAAAAACAGTATTATTTAATACAATTTTCTATGCTTTACTTGGCTGTGTAGCTATGACACCAAATTCTATTCATTTAGATTTGATTTTTTTTCCCTTATCGATATACTTATTTGCTTCGCTTCATTTCCAATGTAATATTAAAAATTATGTGTTTTAATTTTTAATCGATCAGATTTCACATAGCCACAATGGAAAGTGTATATTTTTTTCTCAACAAATCAACTGCAACTGAAACATTCGAATAGATTATTTGAGTGAAAAACCAAATTAATCATACGGAACGAAAAGAAAAAAAAATGAAACAAATACTGTTACAGACTAAGTAGTTGTAAATGCAAAACAAGTGCTGTGAGTGTGTCGTGTCTAACGTTTAAATCGATTTGCTTTGATGGCGCCAATCGTTTTACATTTTGAAGTGATATCCATTTGGTGTCTTTTGCTCAATATATATTTGAATGCGTAGAACTAGTAGAAAAAAACAACAACCAAAACAATTTTTAAATCAAATGTTGAAAATGTGGTTCATGATAATAAATCATATTGAAAATGACGTTTCACATATAATAAATATGAACATTTAACCGAAAAATTCACATCGAAATGCTGCAGTAGTATAGACATGTAATTATGTTATTTATTAGTTATTTCTAATCTTAATACCATTATGAATATTCGAAAATCAGTCGCAGATCATTTTCGGAACAAATTTGTAGCCTCAAATGATGAATTTAAATTATTTTATCGAACAAATTGAGGTCATTTAAACCTCACAGCGATCAAAGAAAAAATTGAACACAATGACTGAATAAAAATTCGTCACCGACAAATAAATATATTTTTTCCATATACTTTATGAATTCGTTACTTACCTTGTTGAAATGTCGTTCTCAAAACCGGATTCTCTAATCAATAAGCGGTGTTTGTCAAAGTAGACAAATTATTGCCAAATTTCATTTATATTTACGTCAAAAATTGGTTTATTGTGTTATTCGTGCTTATTCATATAATTTGTCATTTATTTTTTTATCATTCCGTCATTGAGAACAAAAACTGAATCGTCTGAAAACCTTTAGAGAATTATCGAACGACGCGTGTTTCGAGATTATTGAGTGACAATCTATGAATGCAAACATCAGTCAAACTCTGTTGTATTTGTAAATAATAAAGTTTCTTTTTTCTTTTAAATTAAGACTCTTTTATTTACTTCGAATTTGGTTGATTCTGAATTTCTTGTTTTAGTTGTAATTGTTATTAGCAATTTTGCAATCAACGCCGTTTTTTTTATAATACGTTATTGGAACTGTGTAGTGCAATGAGTAATGCGAAAATATATCGCGTTCACCCTTCACTCAATCATCGAGTGTTACTTGGCTTGTTTATTTATCTTTTAACATGCCAATAATTCATTTAAATTTATTGTTCATTTATTTATTTACTTTTTATTTATACATTTCTTTGCTTTTTCTCTACATCAGTAATCAAATATCGATGATGTGATGTTTGAGAGATTTCTCTTTTTGTTATTATACGTACGTCAATTAAGAAAATAAAATGTATTTCATTGAATTTAAATGTTGATTCTTGATAGTTTTTGTATCTTGGCCAATTAGTTGCAGTCCTCTATGAATTGTCAACCGGTCACACGATATTCAAATATATTCACAATTTAATTTATTCTTCCAATCACTTATACTTTACACATGTACGAGATTGTAGATCTCATTGGTATTTAGTCAAAATGTCCTTTTTTGAATGAAATTAACTATTTTAAGATTTTTCGCACTGCTTTATTATTGACGATTTGTTTGAATCGCTTTATTATTGTTTTGGCAAACATAGTGAAGAGATTTTGTTCACGACGAGCGATTAACCATGTGTGCAAATAAGTCACCACCCACTCAAATCGCCTTTAATCTTATAGCGTGAATAAAATTAGAATTTGAGTGAAAAAAAACCTATTTCAAATGATCTATTTTTGTGCAAGATGAACTCTTTGCTTAGATTCAGATATACTAGGCTATCGTTTTGTTTTGTTATTAATTTCTTGAAGCACTTTGTGATTCGCACTTTTTACAAATAGAATGTTTACTCTTCTTAATTATTGAATTTTTTTCTTATTATCATCCAAACACAATCACGCAAAAGCCGAAATGAAAAAAATATTTATGTCACTTGTTAATATTTAGAATGAAATTTATTCAGCATAACTTTTTTAAGTAACGTGTGTTGGTTCAAATAAACTATTTGCACATTTTAATTCAGCAAATTATATTAATATCAATTGAATTTTCAATTTAATTCATTTTTAACACTTGAAAACTACAAAAAATTCCATAAACTAAGGGATATTATACTTATTCAAGTGAATATTTCTTTTAAATGTCATTTCAAAATGTTTTTATTTAATTCCAAATGTGAATATATCCAGCGCATCAAATAATGCATTGAGCACAAATTGTTCACGTCACAATGTATGTTTGAATCCTTTGCAATGGTAACATCTATGTAATTGTAATTGTTATTATTGTTATTAATGTTTTTCCATGGTGGATTTTTACTAACAATGTAAACTTCATTCAGTGTATATGTGAGTATACGACAGAGTATATTACGGATAACTAACACTATTGCATAAACCATCCGAAACGCTATATGCCAGAAGCTTTCGATAGAATGTATACAAAATTCGGGGTAAATGTCTACTTACTTATAGACATTGCATTGAGTGACTAAATACTCAAACGGAATTTCTTGTTAGATAGCAACGACATCGAGAATCGACGTATACATACATTCGATGTGATTCAGTATCTTGCATATGTTCCACAATACTCAGAACAAATAAACCCATACAAACTCAGTTGAAGCCGAATAAAATGGTATTATACTCGACAATCCAGCTGCGAATCATACACTAAAACTACAACAACGAACGCGCAACAACGATGACAGTTAAAAGCGACAACAGTCTCCATTGCCCATAAAAATAAAAATGAGAAAAAAAAGAAACACTGACCGAAACGCAAACATACAAATTACACAAGAAAAATTTTTATTTTCTATTTATTCGGCATTCATATATACAATTATACAATTATACATTTGCAGTATCGAATGCGCAACGGAGTTTTGAAGCTGCTATGAAGTGTATCGTCTTTGCAAAAAGAAGATTGGTGATCATCAAAACGAAGAAGCAGAAACGATGGAACAAAAAAAATCGGAACGCAACTACAGATTATTTGTAGTGAACGAACACCCGCTAAACGATATCGATATAATTCAATACATGCATACAACGAGTAAAAATGGACACGACTTGTTTGTGAAACACAATATGTCGTTCAAATCATCGCACAAATACGTTGAGGCAGAGATTTTTCTCAGCGATCGCATCGGAAAGTATATAACAGTGTTAACAATATGGCATTCTAACCATACTGTTATTCTGGCTGATTCGACATGGCTATGTTTTGACATGAACATAGTGAAGCAGAGTATAGAAAAAACATGTCGTTGTTCGTATACATGCTGATTCGCAGGAGAAACCGGCAAAATGTTTAACAAATTTGGAGACAGAGTGAAAGAGAGCGAGAGAGCGCACGTACTCAGAACACACATGTATATGTTGTGCATATTGTCGAAATTTTCCAGTTTTATCGTTACGCAGCACTCAAATGAGGGGAAATCAGATTTTACGCTAACATTTTACGCTATATTGGAAATTCAGTGCGGACGAGGAGAATTGTAGGGGTAAATTTTTTCAATATTGAATTCATATTTTCATTTGAATTCTCTGAAGGAGATATTATATGATCATATTGATTTGGAGTAAATATATATAGATATTTTTTTCATACATACCAAAAACTGAAGAATAAGTGAAGATTTAAAAAAATTCTGAACATCATGCAGATATATTGAATATATTGACTACATCATTTTCTGAAAGATTTTTTTCACAATTCGCCTATACAGTCACATTTGAACAAAATTTATTTCTTTTATTTTAAACATTCGCATTCATAAATGCTATTTCGATTTAATTTTGTATTGCTTCGCCCAATACATGGCATCGATGGTATAGACGGATTTTTAAAAAAAGAACACCGCCATTTGATTTTTCCAATTAGCAATCTTCTCTAATTATATTAAATGAAATGCCAAATTTCTTTAGTTTGTTGTATTTTCCATTTTCTTGTTATAGTCACAGACACGTTGAAAATGGGAAATGAAACTATTTTTGAAAACAAAGTCCACTTGTGAATGGAGCATTTAATTTTTATTCACTCTAATTGGTTTAGATTATTTGAAATGTATTCAGGGTGCACAGTTCACAATAACAAATATTCAAAGACAATTCTAATAAATGCAAAATAAGTGTCTACATAAAAACCAAACAAATTTCTAAAAGGTAAATGAAAGTGTTTACCCAACATTTTGGATCCAGAAATTATGCAAACGAACAAAGTACCAAAGTTATCATTAAACATGCCATTGAAATGGCCAGGAGTTCAACAACGGGAATGAATTTATTTAATTGGATATCAGCAAGGAGAAAAGAAAAAATAAAGTCGAAAATAATTGTTGGTGGCAATAAAAAGAAATTTCATTTGGAAAAATTGATGTTGTTTATTTTTGGTATGAGCGCAAGCACGGGACAAACTCTCTTATTTGGCGAAAAAGAAAAAATTAGTTTATTGCTACTTACTATGCTGTGCATGCTCAGTAAATATGCGGGTGAAACAGAACCAGAGGGAATAAACACAAAGTTTTATCCATCGCAAATCTTGTACAGAAAAACTCATCAAGTTTTTGAGATCATCGCGTGTGATGAGTATTATATTCAGCAATTCACAATACACATAATAATATTTTGTTTGTTTTACCCACTCAGTGCTTGCGTGCGTGTTTGTGTGTGAAAAATGCACAAAATAAATAAATAAATGGATGAATGAAATGATCATAGTCGACAACGTGAAAGAGAGACAATGTGCAACGGTTTGAAACAAACGTGCATAAATGGTAAATGAAATGAAAATCACACGCACACAAATATACGAAGAACCATGATATGTACACAAAACAGTGTGCAAAAGCTGTCAACTTCTTGTTTAACATGTCATATTAATGACAGATAGGTGGAGTCTTCTTATAAATCCACCTCTCTTCATATTACATTTTCGGAAAATCATCGGCTATTAATCGGTCACATACAGAGAAAATGCTACAATTTCTGAGCGCATCAAACCAAAGCTATGTACTGAGTACTGAGCATTGAACAACGAGCCAAAGTCATTCGTATAATAACAGAAATGCTCACCGAATGAATAGTAACACGATACTAGCAAAAGACAATAACAACGAAAATTCTCTTGTCTATGCGACAAGGTTTTCCCATTTTCTATATTGGCTATGTTTGATATTGGATACAGCAAAGGATGCTCCCTGAACAATTTCAACTGAATAATTTGATTATACACATGCAAATCTGTGAATGAAAGACCAAAAACAAGAATCTGCAAAAACAAAACTGCGTTTCTGACGCTCTGTACATCAAAATTTACCTCGTACCGTGTTTTCTTCATATACGCTGTATCTGTATTATTATTAGCAGCAGTGGTCGTACTGTATTGTACTGTGATGCGTTCCGTTGGCGCGAAAACGCAATGGAATGAGATCGCCCGACCGTGCGTCAAATTACAAGAGAGAAATACGACAAACAAAGCTTGTTATTTATGAGTTTGTTGTGTGTACGGCTGTCAGATTCCAAGTTAAGTGAGAACCTTTTTTAATAAAATTTCAAATATTGTACGATCTCTACATTTAAATATGGTAAGTTCAAACAATTTCTGAATTTTGCTAATATTAGACATAAAAAACTGTCCAATCCCAATCAAATTCGATGAAAAATTTTACAAACATGACATTTCTGTATATTTCGTCTACAAAAATCAATCCAACAAATATTTCGTAAAATTTTTGTTGAATCGCATACAAATGACAACCATATCCATTAAATTGTAAATTTGCTTTCGCTAATGCATACGAAAACAAAAAGAATGACAAAAAAAAAAGAATAAAAATCAATAAAAACAAACATAAATAAAAATCATCCATAGCAGCAACAGAAGAACAACCAACAACAATCGTATACAGTTTGAACGCTCAATATGTGTATAACCTCACTTCTTTGTGCGCCCGTAAAATTATCTCATTTACTCTCCGATTCGTTTTATTCTCTCTTTTTATGTCACTGCAATGCGATTCCGTTGACGCATGCTTTCCGTATCTCTCTACGTAATATCTTAGTAGTGAACGCTTATGGCTGTCAATCATTCTTCAAACTAGTTACCGCACCAATACATACACGAATCACTCAATCAGTCGTCACAGCGAATAACAAATACTTGCATTTCGAAAACTGAACGACGAATGAAAACGCTTTGCCTGGTGTGTGTGATGCGCTGAGGCAGAAAATCATTTCGCCATTCGTTATATGCCATTCCATGCCAATCCATGTTATGCATATGCACACAATATACACAAGAGCCGTGAAGTACAGAGCGGAGCGCACATAATATTCAATTCTCTGGTGCCAGTTCAAATTGAAAATCGGTATGGGTTTTGCGTATGACGAACTGTTTTGTTCTCTTTTTTGCGCAAACTGACACTGAATCTCGACTCGTTATGCGCTTTATACTGTCTTTTTTTTCTTCGCATTCATGTGTTTGCTTTTGCCTCTACTCTTGCTTCTCACACTACTTCATTCTCTCAATTTTCCACTTGACGTTACTGCTGTATGTCGACAGAGTATAAAATATAAAACGTCGCTTGACGGAGACGAGCACATCATTTGGGCTTCAAAACATGTTGATTGTGTGCGAGTTTGAGTGCAGCTAAAGAATATAAACAGACGACGCGCTATTCATATCGTTGAGACAGCTGTGCGCGCAATAACTACGCCCATGCTAAAATGTTAGATTTTTGGGTTGGGCTTTATAATTGTGCTCGTTACTAGTTCAGTACAATTCAGAAAGTACAACAACTACACAACTCGCTCTCACAACGCAGCAACAGTATAGTCGGCATGCATATCGGCAAGAGCACAAACTGATTCGCAAACTATAAACGGATTTGACTGAAACGAAGCCAGTCGCATCGTAATCACACACATTATATTTTCTTCAACAGTAGCACATCGGCAGCTTTAACATGTCTACAGACAGATATTATTCCTCTCTTCAGTTGCCACCATATCTTCTCTGTTTTTTCGTTTCGCAGCCTCATATTTTTCCGCTTTATTATTCTCACATAGATTTTTAACGTTCGTTTATGTTTAATATTTTATGCTTGCTTTCGTTTCTGCTTGTATTTTCTCTTGTCTTTTTAGATTAAACATTTCATTTACATCTTTTAGATGTATTGCTTTTTATCATACATATTCTAAAATTTCATTTCAATCAAATTAAAGCCATTTTTTTGAATATTTTCTTCAAATTATTTTCCACCTTCAATATATACAATAACTTCTTAAATGTATATATAGGTTGGGGTTTTATTTGTAGGAAAACACCAGAGATGAATGAAGATTCATTGTATATCTAAATCTTACCCTTCTTATGATCCAAAAGAGTCGTTACTTTGGAAATCAATACATGCCATTGAATCTCGAAAATTGATATTAAGTATGACTTATTAAATCAACTTTATAAATTGAAACGTTTGTTTGTGATAAAGAAAGAATAAAGAGAAAGCGAAAAAGAGAAGAGAGTTTACATTTATTTCATTGCTATAAAACTTCTATTTTTTGAATATTGATCTCCGAATTTATCCTTTAACGATTTCGGAAGTAAATTCTAAAACACAATTATTTTTTTTTGAATCAAGGAAAAGAGGAAATGATTTAATTTAGATAAAAATTGATTTAGGAACATTTCTTTTCCAGTCCTTGTTTTGCTTAACATTCATAGTTGTACTGTGAGTTTCGTGCTGTGTATTCAACTGTAAAGTTCCATATGTAAAATGTGCACATCCAATTGATTAAACGGTTCAATGGAACATTTTAATTTGTACCTGTCGTTGAGATTATATCTTTATTCAGTGGGTACAGTTGAATCTATTTAGAAATTATATGCATATGAAATGGAATTTGTGGAATTTCTTGGAATGTGAACGTCGTACCTAATTGAAATAGTCGACGAAATCGTGTAGTTCATGCATAAAAATCCAATAATTTCTGAAGTAATTTTGGCTACAAAATTGTTAATAAAAAAACACACACTTTCCACCAACAATATAGTTGCTGACTACTCATTTTGATTGCAATTTGTGAGAAATGAAAATATTTTTCTTATAATCAGAAGTCGTTTCATTCCCGAAAACACTTTAGAAAATTTTATAGGGTATGAACATTTGGAAATATTATTTTTGCACAGGACATTTAGTTAGCAACATTAATAAACATAACATTAAATATGTGAATGCATTAATTAAGATTTAAAGGTATCGAGTTCATGGAACTTTTCCAAAGTTATAATTTTTGGGATAATCAACTGATTTGTTATAAAATGCATACACTTTATGACAATATAAAGGAATGGTAACGTTGCCCGGCAATCTTTGCTGTTTAGACAATATTCTGAAGAAAATATGCATCGGTTTTGGTAGAATCTAAACACAACTCCTGTGCTCAACTTGTATTTCAAGACCAATGGTAAAAGTCCCAATCTTATTTTCAATGTAATGATGTGACAAAATACATATATGGTTTTCTTTGGAGACAGCAGAGCAGTTTTAATATTATGTGTTTTATTTTCTTCAAACAATATTTTTAATCGCCGCTGTTATTATATAACAGACGGCTATATAGCTACTGTCGACTCAGTCTATTTTATTATGCAAATAGTAATAACCGTGGTTTGCAACCAAAATAATCACAATAATAATAAATACAAACGATGCAAATTGCAAATTGCAACATTAATGCATTTCATGTGGCGCTCGAAAGAACTCACATTTCAAGAGCAATTTCTTGGTTTTGTCGCACTTGGTTTTTGGCGTCCGAAAATGTAAATATGCTAAATTATCTTCGTTTAAAAAGGTCCCAATCATAAATCTATGATTAAAGTATTTATTTGGAAAGCAACTAACCGCAGCCATATTTAATGGATGTTTTTACTCTCGATAAAATGCATATTTATCCAACGTCTCAGGAGTTTTTGGGTTGCCAAACAGCTGAACCAAACCATCGTATAATGAACACAATTATTAACCACGAAACTTTTTATCGAAAAAGGTGTCTTATGCACATGTTATTACTAAATGAAGCAAATAGTGGAGCACAATTCCATAAAATTATAGTTTTAATATTAAATTAAAATGAACTTCATAAAAAGTTTTCACTTTTTTATAATATTTTCAAAATCATTCCAATTTCTAGGATGCAACCAATTGGTAACCAATACAAAATGAAGGCAAACGTTGAATATTGAAATATTATTGTCCAAGTTTTTCGACTTTGAAACGATATAAATTTAAATAAACCTTTGATAGAAGAATTATTTCTATGGTTTTTTTTAATAGATCGATGTAATAGAAATTGAAGGTATTGAAGAAATCAAATCAAGTTTCATTAGTTTCGGATCAAAACGGAACAGAGAATAGATTAAAAATTTATGGTTCATAGACAAAAAAGGAAGATGAAGATAGAGAACGTCTAGAACCGATGCGTATTACACATCGACAAACTAATATCGTTGTATTCGTAGACCAGTAAGCAGTCCACAACAACGATGTATAGTAAGCCATCCATAATCGTTATTTACGTTCGAATTATTTGTGCGCTTCAATCTCCTTTCGTTCGTCATTTTATTTCATTTCAATGATATATTTTTGTCTAATCATAATTTATGTATTTATTTCTTGAATTTTAAAGCCATTTTTTTCCATACCACTAAGAATCAGTCCTAAAGCAACTATGGAATATCTCTCACATATATGTGTATATAGTGACATTTTACGTTACGTCTCTTTTCCATTATTCGTTTTTTTTTTTTTTTTTTTTTCTTTTTGTTCTGTTCGAGTCATTCAAAAAGAGATTTATGTGAATTTTTTAGAATATTAAATACTTTTAATGTGATGACTGATTTTAGCTTGATTTGATCACTTCAATTTCTCTGGAATTTAACAAAGAGTCAAAACCATCAGATGGTTCGTTTTTTGTGATAATGTGATTCAATTATAACATAGCAACTAAATATATTCAATTTGGTGGTTATTATTCAGTTTTATCTTTATGATTCAACTGTCTTTCAATGTATGAATAAATATTCTGCGAGAGAAAATGTTCAGATTCTTTTGAAAATTAATTTGATTGAAGGGGCACTGTTGAATGATTGCGTGTAACAATGAACCCGTTTTTTTATGAGCATCGTCAACGAAATCACTTTAATTGATATTTATACCGTTTACAACAATACCCATGTTCCTGTTAGCTAACCAGTTCGTAATAACACCTAAACTCAATGTTTTAACAAGCAATTTCAATAGTCCCCAATATATTATCTCTATATTACCTTCTGTGTAGTGAATTTCATGTTTCATTTCTATATATAAAATACACGCGTCATGGCAAACTTCCATGTTTGGCACAATGAATGCATGCAAAACAATGAAAAAGAGAAGTAAAAAACATTTCAACAGTTCCTAACGAATAGAAAACTACTGTCGATTTTCGATGTCGCTTTTTATGAATTGTTATTTGAACATTATCGACACGAAACATAATAACTTTGGTTAAATATTTACAACTCTTGCTTGATATCTATGTACCACTGTTCGTATACATGCAGTAGTAGCACTAAGCCAATAATAATTGTATGTGGTATATAAATCATAATTCAATTCAAACGTGAAGATCATAGCACAATATAGGATCGCGGAAAATGGAAAACACGCCATTTTTTCCATTGCACATGTTCAAATGTTAAAGAATAATAATTTCACCTTTGCCACAGACGGAACCATGCTACAAATAAATAATTGTAACATTTATAGAGAGACGATCGTTCCGATTTTTTTTTTTCTTTCTGCCTTTTATATCCATTTTTCTCGTTTGGCGCGTGCACGTTTATGCAAACATGCGATATGAATACATAATGTGTTCGGCAAAACTGAGCACATAATAGTCAAAACATGCATTTGCATTGAGTCCATTTGTATTTATCAATTCAATAACATGAGTTTCTGAGATTTGAAGACCTCCATGCTTTTTAATATTTTTGTAGATTGATAGGCACCAACAGTTTGCCATCGAAATGGGGGAAAATTTAGCTTCATTTCAACTGATAATTTGGCAAAATTATTTCATTTGGAACATGATTTGCACCTTCACAGTCTCCGATTTAATTTGAATGGTACTGTACAGATCAGCGCATATGATCCAAAATTCTAATGATGTTACAAACACTTTGCGATTGAATGAAGAACAAGTGTTGATGGTACATAATGCATTTCAGTGTTGAATATCGTGTGCTTGCGCTATTCTGCATTCAAAATAACATAAAATGTGTATATAATTTCCCTCGGATTTATTATTTATCGGCCATTAACAGCATCACTCGTTTATTGGGATAATTAATGGTTATTTTAGGATAAAATGTCGCCGGCTAAATGTTTTCCTTCTGTGATATATATTATTCGCAACGGTTTGTGTCGATGTTATTAGTACGTTTGTTCCACTACCATTTCCATAAACGGTCTCTATGTTTGGTATACGGCTGATGCGAGTGTAACGAGTGCGTGGTGCGAAAGTTAAATGAACATTTGAAGATACCCACACATGCAAAATTATTCCAAATATTATTATTGTTATGATTCATTCTGTAATCACAGTGAGCAACGCGAGCATGAACTGCTCAAGTTGACAAAAAAAGGATAAAGAGGAGAAGAGATACAGCGAGAGAGTAAGCAAGCAAAATAAAATGTACAGAGAGAGAGAGAGAGAGAGAGAGAGAGAGAGAGTTAGAAAGAGTGAATGGAAGCAGAGGCTATAAACCAATAAAGTGAAAAACATAAAGTATCTTCAGCATTTGTTAGGTATATTTCACCGTTTTGGAGCACATATACACTCCAGCATATACAGAAACCGGCACTAGCACGCGCGCACAATCATAATCACATTATACGAGTCTATAGAAGCTTTTCGACTGTACGCGCGATTTACGTTCGTTTAACCGACCAACTATTTATAGTATGTAGTTTATGTTTTGTTGCTATGCTTTTTATTGTCTGCGTCCTGGTCTCTATTTCTCTGCGTGTTCACATGAAAGCAAAGCAAGAACATGATATTAATTGGTGTAAAGTTTACATTGTGGTGCATGCTTTGGTTCCCAAATGCACCGTCATGAGAGTGCGGAGAACGGAATGAGAATTTAATATTCCATGTGGGGAAAAAAACTATATATATATATATTTATAGTGGAATCGGCATCTATTCAGAAGCTATTTATTGAAACTAACATGCCGAGCAATTTTCACAGCCCTACATGCACTTGTTTCACTCACACCCTTAACTCGAAATGCACAATATATGGTGTGATGCGCTATGGTGAAAGATTCACGCAATGCTAGTTAATGTGCGCTTTTTCGAGTTTGAGTGAAAATTTGAATAAATTATTTAAAAATATAATTTTCATAATATTTATGTATTTTAACATCGTTGACAGCCGACTAATAAATAATTAAACTGAAATAATAACCATCATCGTCGTCAAGCCATCGACATTGGTGTAAATAAATAAGGCCAATATGAAACATTACGAAATATTATATGTTATATTTGCGTTCGCGTGTGTGTGTGTGAGGGAAATTCAACAAAAACATTGCAACGCAGCGATAAATCTATTTGCAGATACGCAGTTAGTATGTGTTTTTAATATGCATCCCTTTGTTGGCCTAATGGGTGCTCCTGTTCCTTTTCATGCTTCCAGTAGTGGTAAATAAAATTGAAAATATAATATTGCATATGCAGCAATAGCCTACACTGAACTCAACAAAAGTTACCATGTGATGATTAAAGTGAATAAACTTCAAAATTTGGCAGATAGTTTGGGCGACACTTTTTCCGCGCCAACCATTTCCAGCAATTAACCCGATTCCATTGCCAAAGGGTAAATTGCGCAGTAACAACTGACCAATCTCGAAAATGAACCAAAAAAAAAAAAAAAAAAAAAATAACACCGTGACGGTTCCATTCGAAAGCAGATTAATCAATCTTCTGTTCCTTTTGTGCCGAAAATAAGCAAACGAGTTTCGAGCTATAATGATGACACATGACAAAATTCTCTTAAAATCACACGTTCCAATATATCATGAAGTTTGGAACGGAAACATCCAAAAGACTTGCTAATTAAACTACGAACATTCAATGCGGTATGCAATAAAAGTAAGAAAGAGACGAAAATGAAAAAAAGGCCTGGAATGACAAGCGCACCGAAAATGTTGATTTGTTGAAAATGAATTTATAAAGATCAAAAAAACATTCACTCATATACATTCAACGATCGCTTTTTTTCAAATGAAACGAATAAAGTGGCTCAACGTAAAAATGGCAAATTCCCAAAGTAATTAGCATAATATTCAAATAAATTAAGTTGATTTATCGCAACTGATTCATTCCTATCACAAAAGGCAGACACTCACATTCGCATACGGACCGCATTACAGATTTGATTCGAATCAAATTGAGTAGATTCGAAAATATATGTTTACATTTTTGCATATGGAAAAACAAGAAAAAAAATGCCGCGCTCAAAGGTATAACTTTTTAATTTGCAAATTTTTCAAACAATTTAATGAAAAAGAATATTTTCATCTTCTGCATTTGATAAGATAAGACTTACGAAAGCGAAAGCAATGAAACAAAAATTTTATTTCCCGTGATGGAAAAACGCTTTTTAAAATGCGCCCCATTTATTGTCAATATTCGTGCGTCACATTCACGGAGGACTTGATTCGGCACCGGTAGCTTCAGCACTTATTTTTATTTTTTTTTTTTTTTGAATCGGAAATAATTCTACGAATTTCTATTTGCAGCTATAAATGCTAATATGGCCGTGTCTTTTAAATATAAAATCCATGACAGTGACGAGCATTCCCCCAAATATGTAGTTTCTTTTTTTTGATCTGGGATTGATATCAAAATATGCATAAATTATCAATAAAATTTATATAATTCAATGGCACAACAATTAAATTGAGTTTCATTTTCATTCAAATCCGAATAAGACAGCATTTAGCTCCCATTATTTTGAACATAAATCTTTCATCATTTTTTCTATTTAAAAATAAAATCGTGTTTGGTACCCCATTCGATTGCTCTGATGCTACGCATTTACAATAGACTTTTGTTTTATCAAACATCAGAAATTCGATATCGCCAATGAATCACATATTTCAATGATGTTATTGATTTTCCATGTCTAATAAATTAAAAGGAAATAAAAAAAAACGAAGCATGATTGTACGCATGTTGAGATCATTGAAAGAAGTTTGATTGTGTTGAGATGTTGTTCATAACAAAAAAAAAAAATTAACGAAAAAAATATGACGAATATAATAAATGTATCGAATTTAAAAATTGGATAAAAGATTTATATGGATATGCTTTCATGTGAAGAATTCCAACGGCAACTTACGACATACACAAGGTTTTGATACTATTTTTGATGATGTTTTTGTGCCTTTCTGGTTTTCTCAACTCAATAAATTTCTGTGAGTTATGGTTATGTCAGTGGTTTTGAATTCTTTTGAATCAAGTAATTTTCATCGAATCCAAAATATATCCAATTTTACATTATCATCAATTTTTTTCCTCGTGTATTCTTCAAAATAATCTGTAAGAAGTGGAGTGCAAGAAAGAGAGAGACAAATTTTGTATCGTTTTCTATCTGATATCATGTGTGTGATGAATGTAAATACAGTTGATATAAAATGATCAATATTATGGAGAAAAAAAATAAAATAAAATCTAATCTAAAATCTTTCATTTATTAAGAGATTGTTAAAATTCTTCAAAAAATGAGTTACATTAAACGTGTAGTATTTAAAATCCAAGTGGATACTGTGTTATAGTTTTGTTGTAATTCACAATACCAAATAACCACAAGATTTTTTTTTTCGGTAGTATAATGCATTTAATGTAAGTCTTATTTTCAGTTTTTATTAATAACAATAATATCGCAAACATGAAATTTCAGTCATTCAATCTATTTGAACTTTGTCAGTCGTAACATATTCCAGTATGCCGTGTTTTCTAACACAAATGCGTATGTTTGTTTATCGAATAATTTACACATCATTTTTCTCTTTGCTTAGCTTATATAAATTGTTATTTTGCTCTGTACCATTAACATCATCCACCGAATGGTAAACGAGGCATTCTCGTACACACATTCATGTTTAGTCTTAATAATACAATCAAAATTACGGAATGTGAAACGGTTTTCTCTCACTTAATACGATCTAACATATGTTTCGAGTTAATTAGAATTGAAATTAGAAACATAAAACTAGACACTGAAATAAGGTGGCAAGTACGTTTTTGATGGGGTAGTAAAAAATAAACGTAAAAATTGAAATGTCACTTGAAAATTGTCATGCATTTGTTAGCAAGTTGCTCGTAATTTGCTGATTTGTTTTCGTTAAACAAAATCTAATTAAGTGGGCGTAGATTAATGAAAGCATTATCCTTTAAGCAGATGATTGGTTGAGTATGTTAGACATTTTGTAAAATTTTCTGTGTAATTGTAATGAATACTAATAAAAACGAATTAAAGTAAACTGATTGCTCCAATCTCAGGGATGAGCTCGAATTAGTCAAACAAATAATAAAAATTCATCTCATGCTACATTGTTTGCGAAGAGAATATTTACAACAGAAATTGTGATAATCTATTTGATATAAAATTGCAATTTAAAAGTGATAAAGATTTTTATCACCTCTTATCAGTTGTGTGTCAAAAAACACGGCAGTAAAGCGGTTTTTCTAAGCGACCCGCTTTTAACATCAAACTTTTAATAACCAACATAAAAAAGCATATGGAAAGCCCAAGGACAAAACAAATACAGTTCAGTAGTGGTACGATTAAATGAACCAGTAATATATAGTAGACATACATTTAGCATTCATTTTTACCCTCTCAACTTTTGTTTGTTCAAAACATTTTATCCGCCTTACGCTTACTTACTACATGATCTTTGTTTTATTTCTCGAAAATTTTATTTTTATTATATGTTGTATCACTTAAGTGCTAGTGGAATTGTTTGTGGGCAATGAAAACAAATTTTACGATCGTAAAATAGAAATAAAAATAAAATGGAAAAGTCGCGCGACGAAAGAGCAACATAAAGTATGCGAACGTCAAAGCTGAAGATGAGTCAGTTGCCGTCACTCATTTATTGCATCGACATCTAAGCATAATAACAACTTGTTTCTTCTTGGATTATATATATTTCGCAACGTAGATTGTAATTTTGAATTTGTTTGAATCATTTGGATATTGATACCTCATAAAACAACCATCTATGTACATATCTGTTCATGCATTGAAAAATAAATAAACACTTTCACTACGACGCGTGCTAAACTTTTCCACAAAAAAAAAACATTACGGTCTCATTTTCCATGTATTTAACTTTATTTCTATTCTTTAGAGCATTCAAAGTATGCTAAATTCATAGACGAGCGTAATCAAATATACCTACTAAAAGGATTGAACGAACGATTGATAAAAATATGATTTCCTAATATGACGCATAAAAAACAAAAACATTTTTTCTTCGAAGTATATTAATCCCGATGGCACGGATATAAGGCAACACTTATTTTTTTATGATCGATCGTAAATATAACACCTTTAGATCTAAATTTATATATTTTGTTATTTATTTGTTTACATTACGGCAGATTCGATATAGATTTCTTTAATACTGGTTTTCGAATATGAAAAAGATTATGGTGTTGATTTGGAAAAATTAAATTGATATGAGGGGAAAAATAGCAATTACAATGTTTTAAGATGCTAATATTCTATTAATAAATAATAAAAACATCGATTTTAATCTGAATACCACAGAATTCTGTATCTAAAGACATTTTATTAAATTAGAAAATGCATTTAATAATATATATTTACCTGTTTAGCTGCGACAGAGGTTTTCTCCTAGGGTTAAATTTTTGTAAATAATATATTTGCGATTTATGGCAATTAATCAATGTTCGGTGTCAATATCACATTTTCATTTGTTTGTTTATGTTGCCTTCATCTTCTTTATTCAAATTCTCTCAAACGCGAGCAATGTGCATAGCAGGGAAAGATATTTTTAATTAATAACTTCTCAGCCAAGGGCATCTCGTTTATTCAATGGTTGGCCAATAATTAAATTTTTCAAACAGAATGAAATATTTTCATATTTGTCGTTGTATTTTTTCTATTATATCATACTTCCACACCATCAAACGAAATTACATAATAAAAATTATTATATTTTTATTTGACATATCAAACTTATATATCGTCAAATAATTTTTACACATTTTAAGATCGAAATACATTCACAATTCAGAGTGAATTTTATCCAGACAAAACAATAATCGTTCTGAAATTCCGCATCATCCTGTAAAAGGAAATCTATTCCATAAATCAATATCATTGAATATTTTTGAAAAGGCGATTCGACGAATGCGTGCTACCTTTATCAGCATTTGATATTTATGCTGCCGTTGTTGTTGTTGTTGTTGTTGTTGTTGTTGTTGTTGTTGTTGTTGTTGTTGTTGTTGTTGTTGTTGTTGTTGTTGTTGTTGTTGTTGTTGTTTCGCAAACACATGCACTTCTGACATGAATGTTCTGTAGCAATATTTTTCGCTGTCTTATTTGATTCATTTTTGATTTCAATTTATTTCCTTATGAGTAACACGTTATATCATTTCGAAATACGACTGAGTTGATAAATCTGCTCAGCACTCAAATCGATGCGCACCTTTGTATCGACATAAAATCGTCAATAAAGTATTGGATTCGTTCGATAGTTTAGAGAATTCATAAAAATGTATTTTGCCATAAATTGAAGTTTTCTGAACGATGTTATCGCCAGCGTTCATCTATCTACTTGAGACATAACCGCAAGTGCGCGGTTCGTCGTCATTTCAAAATTTATGTCCACTGTGGTTTTGTTCATTTTCCTGTAGAGCTGTATGCTATGAAAATATGATATTTATGACCGCACCTGAACGACGATGAATATATATCGACAGCATGACGGTTGCTGTATTTTGCCCAATACAAATTTATCCAAAGGATAAGAAGCACGGCGAGGAGGAAAGGAAGCGATTTTTTTTGTGTGATTGGTTTAATGAGAAAAAAAGTGCGTACGAGAGAATAATACTTACTGGCATCGGCACAAATTCATCTCAGAAACAAAGAGTAAAAGGAACGGTTTTACATTTGATTAATAATAATTAAAATACAGCCCATATTATACGGTCATAAATCAATTTCCATTCATATTTACGCGGGTAAATGAATCCACACAATCTTAAACAATATGTATACAATACACGCGTATCACGAAAACACAGACTCCGACATAGGCAAGCTAATCTCAATCTTATTCTCTCCATTTCAATCGTTTTGAAAGAAGAAATATTTCTACGCTTGCAACAATAATAAATTACTCTGTTGGCATTGTCCATGTAGAAATGTGAATGAAGCATTTGCCAGAAAATTAAAGAAATCTCAAAAAAGGGCCGAACGGAATAAGTCTAATGCGCAATTTATAGACATGAATACACAAACATATTCATGCATGATACATAGACACACTCACACTCACACTCACATAAAAAAAAACAAAACACAAAATCATCAGTAATAACAGCAACAAATAACAATAACAACACAAACGTAGATTGAACGATCAATCCATGGTCTTTTTTTCATTATAATTTCCAGCAACAAACAGTCAGTTTGCGCCATGCAATGTGTGTTTGTGTGAGTATGCGCATCTACATGTGCATTGTATGTATGTGAGAAAAACGTAATTTGAACAACAAAAGACATAAATAATTGAATGGGAAGATGACGATAAATTTATTTATTCAGAAATATGCACACACAGACGGACGTTCATATCGAATGGAACTCATCTCATCTCTTCGATTGAATACCTGTAATATTTATGATTATTATTTACATCTGTCTCAATGGTGGAAAGATTGAAAGAAAACAACTGCGATGGCTTCTTGCTCGTCCAATGAGAGAAATCTGGATGTGAAAGAATTGTCGAACGAAGCAGCACACCTAAAAGAACAATAAAGCAAAATAATAATGATAAAGTTGATCGCGCATACGGAAAAAAGAATGGGATGGAAAGGCCAGTGTGCATGTGATACAAATCGAATCAACGCGAATTGGATAGTACAAACGCGAAATCTGCCCATTATTCATTTATTTGATAGTGTAAGTTGGCCAATTGGTGCTCGCAATATCTCTCGCACATTCTTGGCCTTTTTTCCTCGATGAATGTTGATTTCAACTCATTTTGTTGCATTTTTACATCGTTTCGATTTGCGACGTGTATTTATCAATGTTAAAAATGAGAAATTCGCTTACAAATAAAAACGGATCGAATGCCCAGACTCAGACAACTGAAGTGTTTATCGAATGAGAAAACAAAAAATTATGGAAATGCATTTGCACTACAATTTATAAATGTGCGCACACCGCACATACACATATATTTTGATTCGATGCAGTTCATCGTTTGGCCCGACAAAATGAAACGAATAAATTTAAATTTATGCAAAATATAGCAAAAAAAGAAACAAATCACACTGACACTGGGCAACGACGAAGAATCTTACATCGCCGAATGATATGTGAAATTCTTGATTATTATTCCTCAAGGTTTGATTTAAATAGATGCAATTTTTCTTCCTCAGCGGCATCGACGATCGAACAACACCAACACCAACACAAATACAACCAACAATAATAACGCAAGCTTTATATTCGAAATATCGACGCGCCAAAGTATTTTATCATTTTTTTCAAATCAATTCTTTCGACTGTTGCCTTCTAGATTTTTTTTGTTTTCTTCTCCATTTGTCTTACGTATGAGCAAAAATGAGCCAAATGGCTGTGAGAACAAAACGCACACTCGTAATTATATTGTACGACAGAAAAGAAATGTGACTGGCAATTTTGAATCAGTTCGAATCGAATTGAATTGCAGAATCCAATATGGTAGTACGACTCAACATGAAATGAATATTCATTTGACCGATGGAATCACAACAGCAGTCGTCGTTCGAACACATTTTACCCGTTTACAGATTTGATGAAAATCAATAATTCATTTTGTATTTCATTTTCTTTGATTCGTTTTGAGACTGCGGTTCATTAAATGCGTCGTTGCCAAATGAAAATAAAAGTAAACGGCAAGAATCTTCTGTAGTTCCATTTATTCTTATCGTTCGTTCCATGAAAAAAGTAAAAGAAAGGTTCTTCATTTCGATTTGCTGTGCATTCGTATGTTACAATATTATTGTGGCATTTGCGTAGTAATTTGCATTTTTGTTAGTTATATTCGTTTTTTTCATTCGGGCGCATTTCATACCTGACGATTACGATCATTACGATAAATGCAGAACGGTTGCGTTTGCATTCAAGCAACAATATAAAAACATAGAAATTGAAAAAAAGCAGCAAATAGCATCTCAAGAATTTATGTGCACAACGACACAGAACGATTCGAAAACATAACAAGAAATAAATGGCTCCATGAATTGAGACATTGCCAATTTAAGATGTCATTCACACTGCTCAAAACACAAACGAATTAACAACAAAGAGCAAAAATTTCATAAATGAATTAATATCAGGTCCACAGGACATTCAAAAAGGGGCTATAAATTTCAAGCATGAAAAAAGAAAAGAAAAAGTAAAATAACTAGAGACAAAAAACGACAAAGTGGAAGCTAAAGAGCAATTATATTTTTTGTTCGTTTTATTATGTCATTAAATCGTCTTGCAAACATTTCAACGAACGTTGATCGTTGCGAAGCAAATGAATGAACATGCTTGCATAACATTGCACAACATGGTCTCTGTTTTGAGCATGTGAAATCATCAAGTGTGAAAATTTCAACTGAAAAAATAAATAGATTTGGTTTATGTTTAATGACTTTCTTCGAAAATCGTCGCCTTCGTGCGGTTTTCCACCATCGATTCCAGACATCTTGACTGAAATGTTCAAGTGAATGCTGAATAATGTGGCAAACATTATAAACTCAATGCCAAAATATCGGTAAAATGTATATCACGTTGCCATAAACAATTTCATTTTATCATAGTTATAATCATTTCCATTGCCATTGCACCATCATTACACATGGCTAGTGATCACTGGAAGAAATTTCTTCAATACCATTAAATAACGAAAAATGTCAACATCTGAAATTGAAAACTGAAATGTGAATTTTCGGCGGAAAAAAGAGCATTCGAAGAGGGAAAATTATGGCCGAAATTTTTGCATTAAAGCATTTTGCTGTGGCGTTGAGAGACATGAAATGCATACAATGGCAGCGCACTAAATATGAATTCTTTCTTCGTTTTGCACATTTCAAATGCAAACAGTGCTTCAGGATCTCGGCTATGGCCACGAAAATGGGAGAAAATGAGACAAAAAAAAAACAAAGTACTTTTTGACAGATTTATTACGTTTGGTCTGTCTTAAGTTTGAATTATATCACTGAGTCGAAAAATAGACGAAATATATTTTGTAGGTTTTTTTTTTCCTCACTGATCGCATTTTTTTTTTCTTTTTTGCTTACTTTTCATTCCTGGCGAGAACTAGGAATAAAATCATCATTTCAGTTTGAAAATTGCGGATCTTTTCAGCTGAAGGTTTGGGAGGATGTGAAAACTACAAACTTTACAAAATGTTTCTATTTTCTGGTGTTTTCTTGCTACCATTCCGTTTAAAGTTAAAATGTATGTTATATATACATATTGGTTCCATCCCAATTCTGCTCGATGCTCTTGTTGGCTTCGTCCTTTCATTTAATGGCATCGTTGTTGTCATCATCGAAACTCGTTTGTCGTTTGTCATATATACCATATGAATAATTGTATACAATTTTTGTATAGTACATTATGTGCATTTACTATATTATTTATTTTCCATTCAAACAATTTAGAAACTTCGTTCTCTTTTATGACTAATTTTTTTTTTTGCTGAACTAACTAAAAACCATTGAACTTAACGCTGTGGACTGAAATGGAAAATTGCTTGAATATATTTTGTGTACTCAAGAATAGAATAAGTAATAATTGATTTGACTTTTCCTTACAGAAAAATGAAAGAATAATACTGTTTGCAAACGTTGTATGTTATACAATTTCCATTGTACCAGATTTTATATGAAAAAAATTAAAACATGGGTGAAAATCTCCTTCAAAAACGACTTCCCCGTACACTTCATTGGCGTAATGCATTTCAATTAAGTCAAAAACTATTGTTGCGCCATCTTAAAGTCGCGATGGGTATTTCTTAAAGTCGCAGACGTTTTTCGCAACAAAAATTTACACATAATAATTCATATATGCGACGCACTTTACGAATTATTCATAAAATTTTAATTGCAAATATTTAAATCCATTTATTTCACATAATTTTAATAAAGTGTAGAACGTGACTGAATCAATGTATTTAGAACATTTTGAAATTAATGAAATCAAAAGAAAAGATGCGTTTTTCATAAATGTAACATAGCAGGCAACTCGAAACATAAAAATTAATTTGTTTTTTGTAAAAATAGTAAAAAATTTAAATCGTACATTTTGTAAAGAAGCTGATATATAAATGCCTATGACATAGTAAATTTTCATGCAATAGGCAAAATGTCAAATGAAATCCAACAGCTTCTTTGATATGAATCTAATTTGATTTTATTGAACCACTTTATTTTATTTAAACTCCATTATAAATGAATAAGAATCAAACCAAGTCGAAAAAAAGGATTCCAATCAGTACGATTGTTTCAAATAAAGTGCGCCGTACACTAATTATGTCATATTGAATAGTGGGCGTTAATTATGTCATTGATATGGTAGATAAATGTGCAATGTGCATTGTGAATTATGCAAGTACATGCTTTGCAATTGCTTACGAAATCAATTTCAATTTAAAAATAAACTAATTATACGAAAATATTTTTAAATCATTCAAATATTCATATTGCAATAAGACAATACGACTATGAAAGATTGTGAAACAGTTCGTGTAATGTAATTATATGTGTTGGTGTTTTGTTTACAATTGAATTTGACAATCTAGATTCACCGAACAAAAGTTTGACTGTTGTTTACGAAATGAAAAATATTCATGGTAAAATTGGTAACTATGTTTGAATTGTGTTGAAATGGATAACAGAACCTAAATTTTCAACTATTCAGGTGACCATAATTTGTGTCGGCTTTGCCATTGATTTTTCTAGTTTTAATTTTATATTATTGTGTTCGAAATAAATAGTAAAATAAATATTTTATCTATTTATTACAATATTTTTGTATTTTGTGTCAGAAATGAAGTCAGAAATAAAAATGGTCACGGCCACGAAAAAATTATAATTTCTAGTGTGCATAAGATAGAAGAACAGTATGACTAACTATAGCTTCTTTATCGATGTTGTAAGTGTCATTATGGATACAAAAAACTTCGTCAGTAACGTTACAAGTTCGTGGCCGTGACAATGACCATATATGAATTATACGCATTGCAAAATTATGTGCGGATTTTTGATTTAATAATAACTATTGTGACTTTAGGATGGCGCCACGATATTATTCGGAAACCGAAAGCTCCTGCGTACCACTAGGTCATTCAGAAATTTAGTTTATCTCATTCTATTTATTTCAAATGATTCGTTAATTCCTATCTTCATCTCAGAATAAATATCGTATTGTGAGCAAAGGTTTCCGTACGCCAAATGATGAAGAATAATTAATGAAATTCATCAGCCGTCATTGTATTGGAATTTTTTTTTAAATTAACAATCTACAAATAAGATAACAAATAGAAACAATGTGTGCGCCCCCATTGAGAGCCACACTACAAATCACATTTCACTTTGTATCTTTAGATCGCAATTATACCATTGAAGTTGAAAAATCAAACTTATCGAATACAAGAAGAATCGCCTTAAAGGTTGTAATTCATTTCAGTTTTTTTTTTTCCTTTTATTTCTTCTGTTTTGGATTATAGCGCCTTATAGCATTTCGTATGAATCCCAAGTAAATTATAATTGCATAGAAACCCATGGTATTCCACATTCTGTCCATGTACAAAATACAATAGTAATCAATAAATTGTAAAATGCAAATGAAGACGTTACGAATAAGACGTTTTTGATCAGTTGGATCTGCGTATAATGATGTGTGTTTCTTTACGCTTGTTCGTCGTCTGGAGCCGACTGAAGTGAACAAGGAGGAAAAACAACGAAGCATTGAACAAAAGAAAACTAAAATAAAGAAAAAAAAACAAACATCTATTATTTCGTTCGTTTTGTCGATTTTGAACACAGGCACTTTATTTATCGATTTATCATTAGTTCAGTTATAGCAAATCAAAATGGCGCAGCTCATGCATTTTATAATGATGGATGGTGTTTTGGTTGGCTTTGATTTTTTTGTCAGTTTTCGTTTTTGTCTAAAAGTTTCATTTGTGACAAATCAAACTAATGCCAATAATACTTTTTATTTTTCAAATATTACAATGGGCATTGACATTTTTATCAGATATCATGATAATTTTGAAAATCCAAATATGAAAAAAAATGAATGCTGAAATAATAAATTTGAATGGAATTTATATTTTAGTAGTTTGTTTGTGATTTCTGCAATGTTTTCACGTTTTCCTGCAAATTATAAGCGATTTAATGATATGCTAATAGTGGTTTTAATTTGCCTCGAATTCTGTGATCAGTAAATCTTCATCTTATTTCATATTCATTTCTTCTGCATCATCGGAAAAAATGTTATGTAGATTAAATGGAAAAACTTTACAACTTATCGAAATGACAAAAATTGCTATGCAAGAACTTTGCTTCTTTTTTCTTGTTCGTTGCATCAAGCGGTTTCATCATTTATGGTTATTGTTGATTATGTTTTATTTGTCATTTATATAATAATAATTTTAGAACGTAGATGCAAGTATTTCTAATCAAAACGGACAAAACAATATTCAACGGACAAAGAATTGATCTAGATCACATTTCCATCCATATATGGAATTGGTTACAGATACTTTCTGAACAAATATGAAATTTGCATAAACACGAATGGAATGAATTTTTCTGAAGAGCTTTGTACGAATTCCGTCGCAGAGTATTCATGCATTTAAATGGTTGATTCTTGTTTAAAAAAAAAAATACAAATTGCGAAATGGGAAAACTTCTAATTCAGAGTATTTCGATATAATCGCCATTGGTTCGTCATCTTATGTGCAAACAATTTTTTTCTGTTTAGTTTGCATAAAGACACTTTTGTTCTTTCATGAAGAAATCAACAATTTCATGCCAATCTCTAACCATTTTTTTGAATATAAGAGAATCATTTTCAAATGGTAATTTATAAAAACGCTTAAATTTGAATATGAATTAATGGTATCCCCAATAGGAAAATGTTAAATTACGAAACAATAGATTCTCATTAAAGCTTACTGATCTTCAGTGCTTATATGGGTTCATGTTTGTTTGCATTATTTTATCGTTTTGATAATATTTTGGACAATGGAAACCTAGCGTATAAATCATTTTGAATCGTTATCGTATCTCTTCTATCAGAATCAAATAAAAATAAATAAAAATAAAATATGTGGTGTAAGATTTTTGAAATGTCAGACTTGACATTTGTGAAGCTGTGTGAAAATGTGCTAAAAAAGGTGCCCAGATACACTGAACGTTGATCCGTTTATCCATTTCCTTTTCAAATTGCTACCATATAAAAATATCAAACAAAAAAACCATAGACACACCTTTTTCTATGAACATAAATCATAACGATATGTATCGAAACAATAGCTGTCACCTCACTCAAAGACCTAGTTGCAACCAAGAAAAAATATAAAGGTTCGGAAAAATTGGAAACAGTCTGATGACACTGTAGAAGCGCGGATAAAATTATATGAAGAAAAAAACAGCTCATTCATGTAAATAAAGTTTCTATAAATTTTTGTTACGCGAAATAATAGAGACCAGTGTCAAAAATTAACGATTTAATGGCAGCATTTTCATTAAACTTTCACATAAAATTGCATCTGTGTGCAAAATTTATCTTAATCGATGTGAAAGTAAAAAAAATCGTTGCCATCAGATCTGCTTTCATATGCATTGCTTGAAGTTTTGATAAAATGTGAAATTTTCAATCATGCCAAAAAAAAATGAATGACAGGCAGTACGAATTTGGATACGTCAGAGAGACGCACAATAAGCGGCAGCTGCAGAAAAAGGCGGACAACTTTAAACAAATTAATGTAATTATCTAATTAATTACATTACTAAAATTAACTGCTTCATCTTTGTCAAGCACACGCTAGCTCATAGACGTGCTTTGTCTTTTCCTCCTCCATTTCATCTAGTTATGGCACATTATAGCCATATAACTGCAAATTGAACAGCAAATGCTAGAGTGTAAGAAAAGTAAGAGAGAAAGAGAAAAAAAGACTTCACACACATAAACGTCAACCATTTAAAAATGTGTATTGAAACGCTCAATGGTATCAAGTGCTTGAAGCGCCATTAGAAAAAGTTCATCACATAAATTCACTAATACAGAATAAGCAGCGAACTCGCATACATAACGAAATATAACTAATTCTGTAGCTATGAGCAGTTTGCCAGTAACAATTCAACCAAAAAAAAAAAAAACAAAATGGATTCAGATCGCAAATGGAAGAGAAAGACGAAAAACTGACGGAGGAAGAGAGAAAACGCATTCATAAAGCATAAATCTTTAGAAAATATAGAAAATCAATAGAAATGACTTCATCACACCACCGAACAATTTTCCTCGCATTGAACACGACCCACGTCACGGGTATGGACGAATTCTGTATACCACTGTCGATTCCAACAAACGAACGAACGAACGAACTAACGACAGAACATTTTAAATGCAGAACTTCTGTTGCGTTCTGCATTTGCCATCCCCTAAAATTCGCCCGCAATTCACAATCGAAAAGAAACAAACCAGCAGCAGCAGTAGAAGCAGCAACATCAACACTAACAATAGCAGTTTCAGAAGCAGTAGCCGCAATGAGTGAATCGCAATTGTTTGAATTGGTACACATGACGGCTTCGTCAACGACAATAATTTCATACGCTGAGCTGGTGTGAGATAGAAACGACTGCGTCAGTAATGGCAACACAAAACAAAAATTATAATAATAAAAAAAGTTAAATTATACACAATTAAAATCTACTGCTATTGCTCCTCCGACCCAACGACACGACACTGGTAAATAACGTTAGGAAAAAGCAATTGCAGCAGTTCCATCACCACATCGCTCGCTCGTTCACCCGTCTCACTCCTTTATTCACATTTTATATGAATGTATGTTTGTTTCAATCTCATGCGATTTTACTTCTCATTCTCTCTTTCGGTGGGTAAAATTCTTGTCACTCATCCATCCATTTTTTGCGCAATACAGACACATCATATTATATACATTGTACACATACAAAACCATTGTTCTGTATAGCCTGAAATATTTAATTCGCTTGAAAAATTACATGGAGTGTGCACGAGAAATGTTTTTCTTGGGACATTTTTCTATAAAATTTTCTACAATAATATTTTCTTCTTTTTTTTGGTTTTGGTTTCTTTTGGCATCTAGATCTCATTTGTCCTTCAAATTAACATGGAGCCGATGGAGACGATAGCAGCAAGTGTATATTATGTATAAAGAGAAAAAAAATAAGGAAAATTAAAATAAAAACAAAAACAAAAACAAAAACAAACTTGTTCTTAATGTTATCACATGTCTTTGTTGCACGCACGTATTTAATTCGATGGCAGCAGAGGCAACGAATCGTCGTCAACATATCGTGTCAATGGGAAGAAAAACCATCATTCTGATTTAATGCAAGTATCTCCAATTTCTGTACGTGTATCTTACTTAATGCTGGTGATATGAAAGCACATCGTCCATACTATTTATTGTTGAATTGTACGAATCGAAACGAAAATAATAAAAGACGAAAGAAGACAAGCTTCCATCCATCTAAGGACGAAAACACCATTTCTGTATACATAATTTCATTTTATATTTGTGTATCATTTTGTTTATGTGAATTTGTTGCTCTTCGCGCGTTCACTCAGTAAAACTGCTAACGTTTTTCCAGGCTATATATGACCAAATCGTGCTGCCTTACATACATATTACCGTATTTATACATAAAAAATATTATCTTTTTCGTTTTATTTTCCTCCTTGTATATGCCAACGACTGTGACAGCATACTCACCCGGGCTCAAGCATATGAAAAAGAAGCCAATGTAGAAACCCTCTCTGCTAAACTATATCGAACAAACGATGACGAAGGGTGGCGAATGGTGATGTGAGTTAGATGAGATCGTTTCATGTTATAAAACGCATAAATCAAATGGTGTAAGCGAACGCTCTTGAAGTGAATGTCTTTCTTGCTTGACACGTTTATGTCTAATCGATGGCGGATGCGCTAGATGTCTTGGCGACGATCTACCATTACGCACCTTAACAGCTTATCTATATAAATATAGCGCTTGTATACTACAGAACAAATACACTGAACTTTAGCAATAGCATTAGTCACTGGATGCTCTTTTCAGCATCTTAGCATTCATTGTTCATTTGTTCTATACTATGCAATCTTTCTATATGGAAAGAATGATTTTGAAAATGTTTTCCAAACAACGATTCATTCGTGTTATTTTTTTCTTGCGTTCAGAATAACTGGACGCGATGTAGTCGTTAGTTATCAGTCCAAGTGCTAAGTTGAATCGTTTATATATCCAGATTGTAACTGGACGACAATATTGAATTGCTGAAAGCAGAAAAGGAAATACTGAAAATGAAAATCATCAACAAGCTGCGTCAAAAAGCCAGAGGTGGTGTTTGGAAAATAAGCATACAAAACTTAGCATATGGAAGCAGAAAAACAATGAAAAATGCAAACGAAATATGGTCACAAAGCGAAGCGAATCGAAACATGGACAAACAAAAATGGACAAACAAAAAAGCTAAAAACAAAAAAAGAAAAGAAAAAACGCCACTTTCTGTTCAAACATTCATCCAATGCTGATGTAGAGATTGGTGATGCGCTTTTTTCGTCAAGTAACATTTTCATGCGGATAACAACCACTTCTCCTGTCTTTTTGTTATTCATTCTAGTGTATATACATATGCTATGAGAATAGATTTTATTCGCTGCCTTTATATCCTTGTCGCTTGCTCATCAACTCCTGGTTCGTCGTGTATATTTTGTATATCGCATCGGACGAACAACGAACGTGCGCTACGTGATCGCTCAGCATCTCGTCATCATCAACACATTTACTTCATTTCACTCCATCACAACAAAAGCCGCCTTTGCAAACTTATCCTCTTGTATAGTCCGTGTTTATGTATTTGAATCGATTCACTTTACACATTCGTCAAGAAAAACGTATCAGCGCACAGTGCGCGAATCATGTAACGAATTTAGTTTTCACAATCTTTTCCACATAGCATACTATCCTTGGCACCTATATACATTTCAAATGCGCCTCTGCTGCCATTCTCACTCTCAGTTAGTCGGGGTGTTTGAATTTGTATGCGTTAACAGAATTCTGGTTCTATTCTATGGTGACGAACCGTTTTCATCATTCCATTTGGTTTCTTTTCAACTCAACTTGTCGTCATAGTCGTCGTTGTCAAGGCTTTCTCGGGAAAATGTTACAAATGATACGATATTCATTTGTATGTGTGTTTTTTAGCGTTATATGGAAGAACGGAACATGTATACCGTACGGTCGGTTGCTATATAAATATATATAAATAAATATATATTTGCAGACAAAAAGACCGAATATGAAATTAAACCATGGAAAAATACATATTAGCACTGGTAATTTAGCAGACATTTTTTGTATTTTAATATATTAAAATTATAATTTTGAATTATTTTGTTTTGTGCGAATCAAGGCAGAAAAGGACTAGTCATTACGAACACATCAATCGACCCACATGGTTCTCATTCTCTCTTTGTTCGTTGATCATTTGAACGAAGGATGATTTTTGCATATTTTCTGTATAAGATTTCTACAACTTTAATGTTCATAAAATATTCTTGTAAAATGGCAGATTGGTAGCATTTTTCAATTTGCATTCAAGTTTTTGCATGGGCCACATTTTGTTTGACACAGTATTACGTTACACACCTTTTTCTCAAATCCAAAGAGAATTTGCTCATTTCAATAGATTTATACATATTTCAACATAAATGCTCAATTCAAGGCGTACACAATGCTATGACGTTACCCATTCAAAATGTACACTTTACATGAACAATGTACAATGTACAATGCCATCAGTCTGCAATCCCATCAGTTTGAGTTTGAATTTTACCTCACATCAACATCAACTTTGTTGTTATTTTTCATATACACATTTTGTTTTCCTCCTTGTTTTGCCTTATATTGTGTTTTATTTTATTCGTCGACTATACGTTTTATTCGTACAATTTTTGCTCTTCCTCTATATTTTAATCCAAGTCCATATTTATTGTTTGGATGTGTTCGTAACATACAAATGCGTTCGTCCGTGAGATTGCGATTATTTTTGCCATTCTTGCTACTGCCTGAGATCCACTCGTATTCATATCATGAAAATTTATAAATTAAATTTATTTTTATTGTTTTTTTTTTTTCTCTTTCACATTTTTTCAACGTATTAAGGGAATTTTGTTGAAGCAACCATCTTGGTTTCTAGTTTGATGTTGGCGTTACATTTATATGAATCTATTGCCACTTGTATAATGATATTATTCGAATTGTATGTACCACCAAGATTTTTTGCAAATTCGAAATCAGCTAACAAAAACAAACATAAAAAAAACTTATTAAAGATATCTTGTAACTAACTAACAAAAAAAACCTGAAAAGTGTATTGAAAAAAATCAAATGGATTTTTCTTCGTGTGATGGAAACTGGAGATGATGGAGCATTACCTAGCATTACTAAGCGTTACCAGTGCCTGTTAACAATCCACCACAAACTTTGATGTTTGTCTCCTTCTATTCGACGTTCATACGCTCACACGCACTTACCATCTTTTCATCGAGACGTTTCTCTTTTCATTTAGCTTGTTTCGTATTTTCCATCAGCCATTTGATAAAATGGGGAGATATTCGAATGATGTACTATATGATGGGATCAAGCCAAAGGAAAAATCATGCACATCGAGCTAATATTGTTATAGAATAAATACAAATAACAATAACTCACGACGAAAAAGTAGGAAGGAGCGTCCACAGTAGACACCATCTAATATTGCAACGAAGTAAAAAAAGGAAGAAAAACTAAGCAGAAAATATGCGTACCACTTTCAAGATGAGTGAAAAGTGAAGCATGAAGCATTGGCATATACTCACTGTGCACGTAGTCAGATTGGTTTTCGAAGGGTCGATGCCGTATCGTTCCGGCTGAATGAAAGGCCAAGATGAAACACTGACATGCGATGCTATTACCAAAAATATGCTACGAATCTCATTATTTTTGATTAGCAGGTAAATTCGAAATATCATGTCTCTAGCCACCCCCACGTGAATCTTTTGATGGAATCAGAAACTCGGTGACGAATACAAAAGCAAATACCGACAACGATGTATAAAAACATTATACATCGCTACACTTTGATCGTATATCATTTGATAGACCATATCTTTGGTTGGCATCTCGCAGGTATTGAATAACACATCTCGAATACGTCAGCAAAGCGGGCGAAAATAAAAAGACTCGTGCGAATGAAAAATGCTATTAAATAAGAACGCTTTGCATATTATACATAATTCGGTTTAATTTCAATATATAAGCATAAATTTGCTCCCGTAATTCCATTGCGAGTCTCATTTTCCTGCTCTTTCCATTCTAAGCTAATGTTTATTATTTTAAATAAATTTTATGTTTAATGCGTGCGATTTGTTTGTGAGTGTGTTCTTTGATACGGGGGAGGAAAAAAGCAACGAGCATTGGTAGGTGGTTGTGGGTGATAAATGCGAAAGCAATAACGAGGCACGTTCGATTACTACATTCGTAACGAAAGACCAAATTGGAACAGTCATTCACGAAATCTTGCTATACATAAATTGTGTGTCAAATATTGACATAATATAATTTACACTTATTTACGATGAATGCCAGCCATTTTACCGAATTTGTTGCCATGCCAATTTAACTGAAGCATGATTTGAATTTAAGACAGGGAGACATATTATATCCAGTCGTTCATCTGTTGTTTTCATGTAAATATTCAAACAAATGATAAATATATAATAAAATAGTTCCTTCGCTGATTGATGGAATAAAATCACTAAAAACTTCCACAAGTATCTCATTTTCTTCCAAATAAAAAAAAAATAATTTATTTTCTTTAGATTAGAATTTCAGAGAATACGGTACAAATTGAAAAATGCTAAAATTATTAAAACAGAATAAAACAGAAATCAAATCAACAAATGTATGTAAAAATTAAAATAATTTCGTGACAAGTTATCATTGTAAGCAAATTTGATATGAATTTATCGATAGACAAACTTCATGAATTATGTGATATATAGATATTTTTTAAAAATGATTTGGCATTTGAATGTGAAAATCTTTTCTAGCCTTCATATCTTCCACATGTGCTGCTTATCTGTTTCAGGTTCATAGAAATGGAACTCAAATTCGCAGCGGTAATTGAAGAATGTATGAGTGTGAGTGGCTTTTGCTCAGTTGGATTATGTATATGATGTATGAGTAGACAATTTTCCCAAAGTAAGCCAAAAATAGTATTTAAGTTTGCACTGACATAAATCATAATATAATATAATTCTTGTTCTTTTTTACGTATCTATTTTCCCTGTTCTGGTTCCATTTTAAGCCAAACTGTGTGTTTCATTTGGTGTCTTTGCACGAGTTTTATAATCATTCGTTTTCCAAGGCTTTGGGCCGCTTGTATGTTGAAATCAAGATGATTTATCAAATGAGTGTGAGCGCAAAGTGAGTGGCTAGTTATGCACTGGTTATGTTTGGTACCGTTGACGTAGAGACAATGGACTTGTTCATGTGTGCGAGTGTCATACGTATTATGCCGTATTTATAATAACCTTTCATGAAACAGAGACAGACCCATTCCTCGTCATTGCACAATCGCTTTTCTTAGTTTTTATGGCTTTTTCGTCGGTTCACATCAAGCAATATATTAACAAACACATGAACACATAAGCACATTCAGATGCTCACACAGTTATCCAGTCGCAGTAACTTTTAACACTACTGCAAAATACTATTTATGACAAGCAAACTAAAGCCTCGACCATTTTCATTTTCATGAATCCTGACGAGCACACACATGAGCTTCAAATTCAACTGCATATGAATTGTTGTTAAATTCAAAGTTTTCACTACTATTGGCTCACAATTCACATGTATAAATATAGTATATGTGCTACATATACATACATACGTTCATATTCTCATACATATGTATAGCCACCGGGCCATGAATTGTGAGAGATGTGAGAAACGAAAAACGAAATCCCGACTACAATTTTAACCCAACAATTAAACAAAACTTTTGGCCATTCATCAAACTACAGGATTTTGCTCTTCTATTAAGCAATTTCTACGTGTCTTATGTATGAAATGTGTCGTACATTTTCGCATATATGCAAATAAATGTTTTGTGCTCCTTTTTTGTATTCTCTGTCCAAAAGTATTTTTACTATCGCTGTGAACCATGCCTTGAAATGCTCTGATGGAAATGCGCAATGCTAGTTCAAAGTTGTGGAGCATGGTGTGTTTTTGCCTCAAAATTTCACTATTTATTGAATCGCTCGAAAGGATGAGATGAAGAAAACAAGAGAAATTGAAAAAAGAAAAAAGCAAAAAAAAAAATCATATAATATATGCTCTGAGTTCGTCATAACGCTCACAGCGTTCGGAAAATATATTTATCAAAGGATCGTACGCAAGCATTTGGTACTGATTTCAACCAAAATTTATATTTTCGCATCGACAATTTTGCGCTCGTGAAAATTGTGAATTGTGCGCTAGAAACACCAACTAACTGAACGAACGAATGAACAGGAGTAAAATTATAGCTAAAGGAAAATCGAAAGACGAAGTTCAACATCTCATTCGATGTGAAACTTGCCAATGATAAAGTACACTGCACAACTGAAAAAGAAAATAATTGCCTCAAACTATGGTTGCAGTACAGCCACTGCAACGTTCATGTCGAATGGCTGTCCTGTTTTCCTCTGCATGACATTTTATACTTATCCGAAGAATTATTAACGGCAATAAAATCCATAATTATAAATATGCACAAACACAAAACTAAAATTTATGTGTCCCGAACTCCCGAGATGTAGTATAGTTTCAATATTATATTACTAATCCTCATATCAAGTCAAGGATATACATTTTTCTATGCTTAAAAATTACCAATGAATATTCTATGCTATAGTATGTGTTGAGTAACCACAAAAAAGATATAAAAATCACATTTGAGAACAATGAAAATGAATTTATGATTGATCGATGGGAATATCTAATCCTCAATTACTGTTACATTTAATGATAATCAATCAATGAATTACTTCTCAATAATTTTATTTGAACACGTTTTCAAATAAGCCCTGCAATATGACAAACGAATATACTATGTTGTGACCAGTTAGCTTCTCTTGACAATGAAAGATATGTGGTCAAGAAATTAAAGGAAATGAAATGAAATGAATCGTGTGTTGAAATCAGTGTTAATATGTCAGTGTTAATTGTTCAAGTAAATCCAAATATATCGTTGTTAAATGATTACTCGTGTGGGATTGCTTCCTTTATTTTCTTATTACCAATGTACACAATGGTCGAAATTAATTCGATACCTTTTAACTACACCATCAGTCATTAGATTGCTGAAAGGTATTTACTTTTTTGTTCTATTTTTCTATTTCCAATAACATCTATTCTATATGATAGCAATGATACTATGTATTATTTTGTATTTAAAAAAAACGTAAACAAATATGAGAATCAAATTGATAAAATCAAGATGTCATTAGCATCTACTAATTTCGATTCTGTTTGCTCAGTTGACTTTCTAATTGAGTGGGATTTGTATTTGTAAATGATGAGTTTCGCATTATTATTTCCCAATGTTTTTACCATACTTTTTTCACATGATTGAGTATATTGCATTAATTAATGGATTGTTTTTTCAAACCAAATTATATTTAGATTTATTTTAGTTAGTAATTTTAGTTAATACAATCAAGTTAAGATGCTGTTTTATGTATTGTGCGCAATGAATTTCAATCAAATTAATTCAATACTACAATAACAAAATAATGAATCCATAATATTTTCGTTTCTACTATTTACAGTCAAAATGCTTGAGGATCTCGACGAAGATACGCATTTGTGCATAAAATGCAATCGCACCATTGTTGGTTTGGAAAATTATGTTCGTCATAGGAAAAGTCAATGTAACAAAAGTGTTTCGTCCACAGCATCGTTGAACCGTGAAATAATTGACGCCAATCATTCGTATCGATCTTTTGAATTCACTGAACCGCCATCTGTTAAGCACGAAAAGCGATTTAACTTTAATTATGAAATTGAATCCGTTCATCCCGATCATGAAGATTCACACGACGACGTTGTGTCAAATGCAGGCATACTACCATCGCCAATGCATCAATCTGAAAAAGTTACAACCAGCGACTATAAAACAGATCCAAATAAATCGCTTTCCGAAAGTTATGATTATAATTATGGTTTGGGTGCTGATGTATTCTTCTCTTTGCTTAATCTGCAAAGTAGCTCAAAAACAAAATCACAAACTGTTACCACAAATATTGAAGGAACATCTTCGTCGTTATTAAAAGATGCCGATAAAATGTTGCAGAGAAAGCAACTGGAGCCAGGCAGTTCATCGCATGGCGAACATATTGACGACTGGATTACCACTACCCAGCACTATGGTGGATCTGATAAACTTATGAAAGCCGTTAATGCAATTAGCGGTACAAAAAAAATTGTATATGATTCACCTCAATACAATTACGACTATGGACATGGTTCACCTGAACCTCATTATGACGACGATGATGATGAAATTGTGGAAGATTTAGTTGAAGATGTTGAAGATGTTCCACCACACAATCACACCGGAGGTAAATGGAAACCATCGGAACGACATCATCATTCAATGCAAACAGCATCGCGCTGGTATGAACAATGGGACATTCCTGATGAAAATAATCAAATAGCTATGAGCTCAGCAACAACTGGGTCACATGAGGAATTGATTGAAAATTCAGATGAATATAATCCACCGCCAAGTCATACGAAAGGCAAATGGGTTCCGGGAACAAAAATCATTCAACTAGGTAATGATATTTAGTTAAATTTAGTATTTTTTTAAAGCTTTTGACTATTTCTATGGTTTAATTGACCTACCATCGAAATAGAAAATATATCAGACGATATGATATATCACTTTATGGAATCTTAGTTTGTTCTTCGGAATTTTTCAAACTTGTCACAGTCTTGGGAAAATGCATTTACTGTGTTATAAGTGTTCAACTTGTCATTATAATGAGAGAAGACAATAGACTTTTAGAAGCAAAATATCCTAGATTAATCCATATTGATATTAGTCGACATAAATTGATTGAATTAGATTTGCACACATTTCTAATTCGTTAATAAACGAGTTAATCTCATAGAAGAAATTAGTAAAAATATGGCCAATTCCATCCTTTAGTTTGTCATGAGTAATTATTATCACAAATATTGAAAATATTATTGTTATTTTTCTTTCGTTTCACGCGCTTTTACTACCTGGATTTTTTTCTGGTTGCATGGACGGGTAATTTTATTTTATGCATTGCAACGGACGAATATATTTGCGTTATCAAATGTTACTTGTGTAGATTATAAACACAAAGCAAGACACGACTCAGAAACATTTTCCGAACAATTTTGGTGCAGATCATGTAATCGAAAACTTTCATCCAGAATCGTTTACGAAAGGCATTTAAAATCAAAATTACACACAAAACGCTCTCAACCAGAAAATGAATTGGAGCAAGCATCACTGCCGCTACCAAATATTGAAGAGATTGTTGGTGAAAAATGTGAGACGCAATCAAAACGAAAAAGAAAAGACAAAATTGCATACATCAATGAACATCCATTCGATGCTATTAAGAAGCGTAATCGTCGATTTAATTATATCAAATGCGATGTATGCAAAACGCGATTACGAACATTCCTTTATGGCAAGCATCTGATATCACATTATCACTACAGACGAATGTTAAAAAATCCAACAGAATCGTATTTAACCATTCTGAACAATATTCACCGCATCGTGCTTCAATCACCTTATCAATGTCAACCATGCCGCTTTTATGCAAATACAGAAGAAATGTTTTTGCTTCATTGGGATTCACAAGAACATTTAGTGGCAACTTCAAGTTTCAGTGGAAAATTTTGGTGTGTCTTCTGCAAGTTTATATGCGATACAAACGATGATATGCGTTTCCATCTAGTTGGCAATGATCATCAAGAAGTTGTTATGGCAATTAATAGATCATTCCCTATTATTTGCCGTAAAAAATGTTTAATTCAATGCGACAAATGTAAAAAAGAGTTTTCTTATAACATTGAGCTACGAAAGCATGTGCCAAATTGTACGGGATCAAGACCTCTCGGTACAGCATCTGATCAATACCAAGGAAAATATTATTGCTCTACTTGTCATGAATGCTTTCAATCAATTGTCGCATATCAAAAGCACGGAACAATTGTACATTCAACAAAATCATACTTTTGTGGGCCATGTGAATTATCTTTCTCTGAATTGAATGCAGCAAAACGTCATCGTATCTCTACTGAACACAAAATCAAAGCTGCTCGAATCAAAGCAAAGAAAACATTAAATCGTAAATGCGTTGTATGCGGTGAAATGCAAGATGATTTACTGCTACTTAAGGAACATTTAAAGTTTGCTCATCCCGAACATAATTATTCGTAAGAAAAACCAGCTTTCCTTTAAACCAATCACATTAATTTATTATTGATTACATTTGATTTGTAGATGTTATTTTTGTGGTCAAAAATTCATTTTACCACAAGAATTAAGTCGACATATTCGTGATAAAGTCTGTAAAACCAATGACAAAATTTCAACTAGTGATATGTGTAATGGTGCCGAAAGCTTAAATCCATTATCGCTGCTAGACTTACCCATAATTACTGACATTTCACAAGACGATGAGGTAACAAAATTGATGGCCGCATCTCAAAACAATCTAACAACATCAGCAAATGAAAAAATTGTAGTAGATTCCTTAGTTCAAGATGATTATATGGTGATTGAACATGGATCTGAATTAGATGTAGAAGATGTGTCTCAGCGAAAGGATAGCAAACAATCTGTTTTGTGGGGATGTAAACAGTGTGATTTTCGGTTCGTATTGTTTTTTATAAACAATTCCTTTTGATAAGTATTTTTTTTATTTTTATTTTCTTTGAACATAGAACACCTACTGAGGCTGAATGTATTTTTCACGAAATGCTTCATAAATGGAACCTATGTAATGATAAAAAAATCCCATGTCCAATATGCAATCGAACATTTGGAAAAAATTCACTTCGGTGTCATTTACGATTGCACACTAATGAAAGAATTTTCAAATGTGATCATTGTGAGTTAAAATTTACTCGCAAAGCAAACCTGAAAGAGCATATCCAACGTATTCATTTCAAGAAAACTACCATTGAGAAGAAACAACAAACAACGGCAAATCGTCAGAAACAGGAAACTTCATCGTCGCTAGAAAAGAGTGAGCAATTATTATTTGCTTGTTCAATATGTGAAAAAAGATTTCGAAAAAAGTAAGTCTCTTCCTTTTCATCACTTTTCATTAGATAATATATGTGTTTTCAAATAGTTTGTGTATTGTTTATTTCCTTATTCCATTCATTCAACGAACACAATTGCTGGTGCAGACTATATAATCCAAAAAAAGACTTCTAAATTTGTTCTGAGCATCACATAACCACAACTAGGGTGTTTTTCATGCCAAAGAATAAAGAATTACGTGTTGGAATCTATTCAAAGAAATGATAAGATTAACAAATAATATTATTCAAACCATAGATTGGTATACCAAAAATGCTATAGCATTTTTGATATTTCCATCGAAAACAATGCAAAATGTACTTATGGCAAATGACGATTTGCGGCGGTCTATTAGATTTTTTTTCAGCTGTGGAAATTTACCAAACAAATAATTGTGTCAAAGCTAAAAACATGGGGGGGAAAATTTTAAAATAATTTTATAAAGCGATTAAAAATGTTATTAGCAACCACTTTTTAGCGTAATAGTTTCGATACCATATTTTCTAATACACTGTTCGCTATGGAATACGGTATGAGAGCTCAAATGTAATATATACATACTCTGAAAACCCAGTCGTGGGCTACTCGATATTCACACACACTGAATTTATATTTGAGCACCACAATTTTGGGCTGTCATTGAAAATCACCAACATTGTGGTGCGTTCATATTGCAAAATTATTTAAATGTGGTTCGTTTGCAATTCACCACATTATAATATTTTTGCGCTGTAGACGCACCACTTTGTGTGGTTATTTTCAATGACACCTCAAAATTACGTCTGTAGCCCGCGCTTAGGTTTTCAGAGTATATTCATTTTTAAAGCATTTTCAACAAAATCAACTTTTTACTTTCTGGATATGGAAAACAACCTAACTTTACGCATAAAATACTTGCCGAATTAAGTACCGAAAATACAATGTGCTCATGCATTTAATATTCAACATTATATAAATTTTTGCCTTGTCGCCTTTTATTTTTTGGCTGATGGTCCTTTTTCCGTTCCTACATTCGATGCTGGTTGTTACCGTTATTTAGATGTTTTATAGTACATTTCAGTGTATTTCATTCAACATAAATACACTGACAGACATTACACTGTTAAGCAAGATACAATAACAAAGCTTTAAAGGCGCAATGCGTGGCAATTCTTGTTGGTGCCGCTTTGTTTGCTTAGGCAGGAAAAGAGAGTTAGCCGTTTCGTTTCATTCATATTATGATATTGTATGTGTATCACAGTGAACATTATGATTGTTGTTCACTTGATGCTCACTCGCTGGTAAAATTAACAGACGAGTACCAAAACATATGTATGTATGTATACATATATTCACATGAAGATATAGATCCAAATTTAAATAAAGTAACGTGTTTATGTGCATTATGGAGTGCGAGTATTTGGCTGGTGAGTAATGCATATGTGAAGTGAAACATGTTCCAAAATATAATACAGAGAAAACGATAACCGTCTCAATAATTCAAAATTAAAGCCCAGTTAGTCTGAATGGCTTGTAGCAATTTGTCGGTAAATACCTCAGCATATTAGGTCGAGTATGTATAAAAACATGTGTCAAATCTATTCTAAATGGTGGCATATTTAGATATTTGTGTTACAACAAAAGGCCGATTTTCGCGCTACAATTCTTGGAGTTCATTTCATACTTTATAAGCTTCAAAATTGAGATGTCAGAAAAATGAATTCATCAAAAAATGCATTCAATTTCTCAACGAACCACAACAACTAGAGAATTGACCATTGTTCACAAAGAAAATAAAAGAAAATTACTTTCATATTACTTTCAAAAGCCAAAAAGTAATGTTTTTTCTTCAAACCAATATTGCAAAGAACTTAATATAAAGTCCATTTTCGCCTCTTGTGCAATATATGTTTCATACGTTCAACACACAAATTATGTATCACTGTTAATGCATCAGGGCGCAAAGTTCGCACCAACATAAACATGAGCGTAGCATTATATTAGCATGCAAACCAGGCAAATTTCACATATCGAATCCAAAGTAAAATCTTGTTGTACTACAAAGGGAATATTTTCGTATGTAAAATGCCGTAAGACACAATGTAGTACACACACTCTACTTGAATTTTGGCTCATTTAAGTGTATAATTTTCAGGATGAAAACACATGCTACCACACATTTTTCGTACATTGCTTCGTAAATCTTCAAAATAGTATAGGGAATGAAGAAAAAAGCTTGGAATTCATATTAGTCGGCTAGAAATATAATAGAGCCGAAAAATATGGCACTAAAAAATGGTGTGACGATGCGCATTTGGTTTAGAATGTTTGAAAATTTTAGTATATACTCTATGAGTAAATTTCATTATTTGTAGGAAAAGAGACATTAATGTGGCGCGCCTCCAATTATGCAATTAGGAAATGCAGTTATTCAGAGCTGATAACTATTAAATTCTATATTGTTCTCTCAGCTATTTCATGGATATATTTGTGGCTGATATAAAACAAGAGAATTGTTACATCCATATTAGTATTTGACTTGTGAAATTCACAAATGACTTCAACTGATTTAATGGCTGCCAATGTACACGTGTGTTATCCAATATTGCTGTTTGTTGCTATTTGAATGTGATCGCCATAATTTTCCGGGTTTTGTAACATTTATTTGGTGCATGTTTGTGTGCGTATGTGTGCGTGCGAGCGAGTGTGTATGTATAAACACCATCAATTATAATCATATTGATGGTGATGTCGTATCAGTACAAATCTGGAATATTCAAATGTAGGCGAGCAAAGCATGAAGACGAAAAATTCACATCACCTGTGTGTGACCAGACTTATGCAAGCGATAAGTTTGCATTCATCTTGAATAAAACTCATTGAACAATCGATTCTGCTGCATTGAAAAAGGTGTTCGTGTATGTATCATCCACTCAAATTGTGTTCAATTGATTCCAGTAAACGATTTCTATTGCAGATATCAAATGAATAACATTCGACATCCAATAAGCAATATTACCACTAACATATGTATTACATTAGACACACCATATAGAAATAATCGGCTCAGTGCAAATTGAACTTCTAAAAAGCCTAACATGAAGTGAAACATAATTATATTATATTTTGGTTGGATTCGGTTTATAAACAATATTTATGTGATCGAAATCATTTGATCACCATTGCAATGTGCAATTTTGGATGTGCAGCGTGCAGCGATATTTCAAATTGTGTTCAATTCAAATATTGTAGTACCATTGACATACATGGTTCACATTTATTTATTTATGTCCAAAACATGAGTTTCAACCCTTTGGATGATTCTAAATAAATGAGCCTATATGAGTGCAGAGATTCATTTGCCACTTGAATGCACTGCATAGATCAATTTTTCAAAATCCACGCGTGCGGCAATGGAACAAAATTATTTTCCTGCCAGTCGCCCGATTAATGGAATGCAAAATATATTTCAAAGATAGAATTTGCATGCTACCGGTAATAAATTAGGACGTTACAAAATAACCAAAAATGTAAACAAACGAAATAAGCCAGAATAACACTAAGAATGAGCAGGAAATATAAAAGCCAGGACATAACTTAAAAATGGGAGACAAAAGTACGTGTGAGTGAAGGGCTTTGCTCAGCTCATTCCACAATGGCTGCAGCCAAATTGAATAAATTTGAAAATTTTCCGTTGACCCTTTTCAATGTGTTCCAGCATCCAATGTTGCGCACTCCAACTATAATTTAAAATACATTGTAGAGCGGTTGCAATTGTATTTGCTCCTTTTTTATTTAAAAAAATTATCCATTGAAAAGCGGAGCATCACCAGTACAATGCCATCACATGGAAAATAATAACAACAACAACAATAAATAAAAACTGAGGCGACCAGTGTAATGGATTGTCTGTAGATCGGGATTATGATTGCAGAGTAATAAAAGAAATATACCTGCAAAATGCTTGAATCTCACTTCTTCTTCAGGTCTTTTGTTTTGGGCCATTAGTATGTGTGTATGTGTGTGTGAGTGTGTGTGAGTGTGTGTGAGTGTGTGTGATGTTGTCGTTTATTTTTCTTTCGTAGTTGCGTTTTTTTGGCTGGGCTCGGTAAAGTTCTTTGCTATTGGATTAACTGGTTTTATATATAGGTATATAAATGAAATTTTTCACTATGCACTTTTTTGGCTGAACTGTTTCTATTTTGTTACATTCAAAATTGCTCCTTGATTTGAACCGGTGAATATAAACTCGCAATGATTTTATAAAGCAACCTTCGTCCATTCCTTTCATTTAGTGCGCGATTATTTGTGTGCAGTGTGTCTGTATAGCACACTCTTTCTCTCCAGTAGTATCAGTATTGTTGTTTTGGTCGTTATATTTATTTTCTACGTTTTGCCGTAGAGGATTCGTTCGCAGTTGACATCGCTTGATTGTGAAAACGGCACGAGGGCTATTCATTATGAAAATCCATATATGTAGGGAAAAAATATAAAAAGCTCACACGGCCACGACGAAAGGAATAGCAAGAACTAAAAACAGAAAGATAGAAAAAAATAGAGAAAAATGAGAATAAATAGGAAAAACAGTAGTAGCATCAGCAAGATAAAATATAAATTCAGTTGCGGCTTCCTGTACACATTTAACATCCATAAATAAAGAATAAGAATTTATGTAAAAATTTTAAGTACGCCAAACAACAATCATATACACACATCCAAGAAGAGAGGGAAAAAAATCCAATTCGCACAATACATTTATTTATGTGGTCGAAATTCTTCGCGCTTACGATGGCATTTTCGTTAGTCCAAACTCCAAATAGTCTATTCGTTGCACTTACAATCATACCACCCATTCTATGCGACACAGAAACACAAAGTCCACATCACACATAAGCCGCCAAGTCAAAAAACTGAATAGCTAAACTAAAGCGAACGTGCCCGAGCCACATACAACCCATTGAGTACATGTAGATGTTCGTACACAGCTCAAATGCCAAAGGACCGAGTGACTGTAGAAAAGAATCCCATTGTATGAAATGATCTGAATTGTGAATACGTCAGGTTAAACAAAATAAAGAGAACACAATTCAAGTAGATATTCGGCATCACACCAAAAAAAAAAAAATGAAAAAAACAGAGAGAGGATAGCGACAGTGTAATGGACAAAGCATGAAACACAACCCAAATAGTTAAATACGCAGGATGAAAAATAATGTCGCAAATAGAAAAAGCTGCAGCCGTAACGTGAAGAACAAATATAACGCTAAAAAAATTTTCAAAAAAAGAAGGAATAATTATAATAACACACAGAAGTTGCAAGACAACGACATAGTGTAACTTGAAAAACTTTGAATTCCCGTAAAATCGTCAAAATAGAAAATTCCATACATACAAGTGGATATCAAAATGTCCACTGCCTGCGCGCTTGTAAAATGAATGTTTTTATATCCATCGTTTTATCTCCAAAAGTACACGAATCTCTTGATGTTTAAACAAGAGTTTAACAAAAGTGCAACAATGACTAAATGCTCTACATAATAGCGAAATTAAAATGCGGATCCAATGAAAGGATGTAAATAAAAAAATATTGTTTGGAACTTTAGCTTCAATTTTTTATAATAAAATTCTTATTTCAGAATGAATGCAAGAAAAACAAATTTTAAACATTTTGCTATTTGGTATTTAATGATTCCAGTAAAATGAAATTTTCCTAGCAGGTTCCAAGACCAAAATAAACTTCTTTATTCTTCTTAAATTTGGTTTCACGCTTTGTTCAAAAATCTAATGTCTTAAAGATCCTTCACAAAATCATTCTGTCTCAAGAACTGCCGTTTATCTATAAAGGATAATACTAATGTGGTCCTTAGATAGTTTATTGTACAATTTGTATTATAAGACGAATAAAATCAAATTCCATTGAGAAGGCATTTTCAAGTCACCTCTGTAATAGTACTTTTGAATTGCTCCTGATGATGGAATTAACATTAGTTACAAAAATCCGATTTGCGCACATATTGAATTCGTAATAAATAAATAAATTAGAAATGGCACTTGACATAATATTTCTCTATGAAAATAACTTTCAGGAGGTACAAAATTTTGTTGGCAAAAAAAATTGTCATAATCTATTCTCTACATAAACTTAAAAGCAAAGTATCTTAATGGTTATTCGTATATTCAAATATAAATAACACAGGGTGTTCCGCTGAAACTTTTGGATTTGTTTCGAATTTTGAATACCCAGTAATGAAAAACGATACAACAACAAAACATATGCACACACTTAAAACGTCAGTGGCAAAATATTGAGAATGTGGTGGCGAATTACCACTACAAACAATCTACAATGGCGGTAAATTGTATTTTCACTACCACATTCTCAATATTTTGCCACTGACGTTTTGAGTGTGCACAATAAGATAAAACACAAAAAATAGATTTAAATAGAAAAGCGAATTTTAATACATAGAGAGCGCAACCAATTGACCCATGCTTTCTCCATTACTGAATGTGCGTTCGCTTTGTCCGAACCGAAAAAAATGGAAATGTTTCTCTATTCAAAATCGGATCAATATACATACATTTATAGCAGTAGGCTTATCCTTTTATGAAGTTTTTTTTCACCCCATTAAACATTTTTCCTCAGTGTTGATCTGTTGATATATTATTTTCGATTTTCATGAATTCGTCATTCTTGAGATAACACACATAATAACTCTTTATATCTATTTATATTTATACGTAGAGTTCCAGATCTTTTATTTTGGAAATATTCTTCAAATAAAGTTTGCTTTCTATTTTGACAGGAGCTTGCTTGATCAGCACATGTATTGTCATCGGGAATTGGTATCAGTTAAAGTTTTCAAATGTCCAGAAAATAATTGTTTATTCAGTGGACGGAGTGCAGCTGAGGTGCGTGTTCATCTAAGCACACATTCAAATGAGAAAAATTATTATTGTACAGTAGAAAACTGTAGATATAAAACAAAAACTAAAGCATTACTTAACAGGTTAGAATGAATTCTTATATTAAACTATTATCATGAACTATAAAAATAATGATTATTATAGGCATAACAAATCACAGCATAAAACCGATACTACTCAGTTGCAATGTCCCCATTGTGAATTCAACACAAAGATATCCAGTCATTTGACAAGACATATTCGCATACACTCTGGCCAAAAGCCATACAAGGTATATCAATTTTCGAACATATTCAAAAGATAACATTTTATAATTTCTATTTTTTTCTCAAAAAAGTGTCCCCATTGTGATTATGTATCGAACAATCCAGTAAGAAAATATTTATTTCCATTTCCTAAAATAATGAAATTAAATAACAAATTTTCTTTTCCCAATATATTAGGAAAATTTGCGTAAACACGTCATCAATACCAGCAAACACGTTGGTCGATTTTTGTATGTTTGAATTCCGTAAAAAGTTATTAATATTTATTTTTTTTTTTTTTTTTGCTCGTGATTTTTAATTGCAACTATTCTTTGTTATTGTGAAGTATTGAGTAATATAAACTAAAAGTATTAGCCAAGATAAAAAAAAACCTTATAGCAAGTTTTCGAATAAAATGAAATATCAAAATGACTACTTATATAAAAGAAAAGTAATTTTGCAAATGAATGCTAACAAAATTTGGCCTTCTAATATTGTATAATTAGTTTGATTTTTTAATATATTTAATCTTTTTATCAAAAGTCAGTTATTATTTACTTATAATATTCACTGAATATACTTTTGTTATTTTCTCCTTAGGTATGAGTGTAAGCTGTGCGAAGGAAATGAAGGCAAACCATTTGGAACGAATAATACAAAAGATTATAAATTTCATTTAATAACCGTACACAAAGAACATCAATAATGACAACTCAAAACATTAAATTTTAAACGAATATGTATTAATAATAAGCAAAAAAATTCTTATCGTTAAGAAATCGTACAGATAGCGCATCATAACGGACATAAAAGGCAATATGAAAAATTAAACGTGATCGTGATAAATATAAGTGGAGAGCGGTTAACAATTTTTACCCGTGACTATTGTAAATTGAACAAGAGCATCTTTAGATGAATTTAGGAACGCTATCTATTTTTTTTATTTGTCAAATAAACATTGAACCGATTCAGACAACTGCCAAATATTCTGTAAAATCTGAATGTAAATGTAAATGTAAATGTAAATTTAAATGCATATGTGTATGTGTATTGACGCATACATAGACACACTGCGCAATATCCAGCGAGCAATTTAACAATAAAATTTTAATGAGCAATAGATGCTTCATATTACAATAAACAGTGACTGCGACTGACATTCACAGTTGGAAAAATAGGTGCAACATGAAAACAATGGTTGTGCCTAGGCACCAGTCCTTATTGTGAAAAAAAAAAATAATAGAAAATATACCATAAATGTTTTTGAAATTTTTTTAAATATATCAAATTCGTTCCGAAAAGCAATTTTTGATTCATTTCCAATTCCTAAAATATATTATTCTGAGCGCATTTTCAGAAAAGGGAGGCAAGAAAAATATTTTAATCCACTTTCCCTAGATTCTGAATAAAAATATATGTAAAGATAAGTGTCAAAGTGAATAAATATTAAAATATCATATTCGATGTGAGCTTGTTGAATGACAGTGTACAAGGCGAGAAAAATTTTAATTGCACAGTAATATTATTGTTGTTTGCAACAACTGCATATAATTGAACAAATTACTTACAAGAATTATATAAAGGAAAAGTAATGGTGCAGAAATTTCAATCACCCGTTCGGGTTTATAAATATCCATTTGAATTGGTGATGAAGGTAATATCGTTGAACTATTATTTTTAAATATTTCTTTTTCATTTAATAAAAATATTAATAGAAACTGGCTTCAAAGTGTAGCAATCAATTCAATTGAATTCCAATAAATTAGGTTTAATATCTCAATTGATGCACTGATGAACTCAAACATTCCAACGAATTAAATAAAATGTGTTTATTCCGAAAAGAACCAATCAGATATTTTGGTTAATTAGTAAGATCATGTGCATTTTGATTCAAAATTATTGAATGATTGAAGAATTTTACGTTATACTAATAAATGTCTTAAATGCTCTCTGTGCATTTACTCTTGCAGTAGAAATACTAAATCAAGCATATTCATTATTCAATCTGTGCGCTTAAATTACGCGTTTGCATGTGAATAATATGTACACTATATACTTGAAATCATGGCTCATGGTCACACTTCACTTGTTGCAACGATTACTTTTCATTTGAAATTCCTTAAATCATTTTCTCCATAGGATTTTGTAATCAAATCGAAAAACGATATGGTATAACGTAATAAAATTATTCTGATACATATAATTTTTGGTTTTTTTTTTTTTTTTTTTTTTTGTTTTACTGTTCAGCTATGAGCTGTTGTTGTTCAAATTTTATTTTGAAAAATCACGATAATAAAACACCTAGTTAAACCATAGTCTTCCCATTTTCGAAATTACATTTAATGACATTTCCGCATTGGCATTGCTTCATATCAGGACACACTCGCAATACAAAATGTTATTGTTATCTCTTAATTATTCATACGCTTGATTACGAGATAATTTAAATTAATTAGAATTGGCTTAAAATATAGTCAAATTCTTTTAAATCTTCTTATCGAATTTGAATTCGTTCAATCTGTTTGCATCTAAAATTTCAGATTATTTTTTTCGCCACATATGCAGAAAAAAAATATGTCTACATCCATTCATGTATTTAATAAATGTATCGCTGATTGTGATGAAGAATTTTTTTTTTTTTTATACGTGTCGCCTATTTTGTTTGTTCATTCAAATCAGCTGTTTATTGACGGCAGTTGGTTGTGTTTTTTGAATGGTCACACATTTGACTGACACATACATGTGATAAACCGAAATGTTCATAGAATTATTTTGGGAGCATATTTTTTTTTGTAAAAAAATTGTCATTTGTCTGTGTTTGTTCATCTTGAAGTTTTTCTTGTTTTCTATTGAAAATATACGTCATTGAATATGAATTCCAGCTGATTGTTTCCTCGTGCATTTTCAATTGCATATGAATGTCAACAACAATTTTATTTTCATATTTGTTCATGTGTTACGTTTGAGTGATGTATTTGTTTTAATGCATAAAAATATGTTGGAACATATTTAGGATACTTTTAATACAATATTCGGCATCGAAAATTGAAACTAATATCCATAGAATATGTAGTAGCCTTGCCCCCTGTCAGCTATAAAATTTAGATAAGCAAAACGATTACTGCGTTCATTGCTGTTGGAAATTGAGCAGAAACATATCATTTCTTTTGCTTATTTTATAATACAAAACAAATGAATGAATATATATTCAGTGTTATCTCTGACACATTTGAAAATGCTGCAAATGGAAAACATTTCGTTCATTTGATTTGATTATTATTCGCAAACGCAATTATAATTCATTTTGTCAGTTATCGTCAAGAATGTAATATCATTTCAAAACTGGTTTAGCAATTAAAAGTAATCAACTCCTGCAAATATCTCTACAATTATTATGGCCGGTTTTATAAATATTGTACATAAACAAATAATAAATGAAGATTTTTGATGCTTGGTCTCCGGTTAGCTTTTTTCAATCCATTTTGAAATATAAATGTTTTCTGGAAGAATATTGGTAAATAGGTAAATGAACACGCACTGTCAATGAAACAGAGGCATATGTAAGTTATCAATAAAATGTTAGGTTGCAAGAAAATTACATAGAGGCGACCAATTCACATGAAAACGTACTTTCGTTTCTATTAGTTTTTTTTATCCATGAAACAATAAAAACCAAATCGATATTATAGTTGGGTAAATAATAATGAAAGAATGGCAGTTGTAAAAAACTGTATCCATATGGTTGACTAGTCTAAATGGTTTCCAGATATTGCATTCAAAACAAGTGTTAATAATAAACGAAATAGAAAATTAAATATGCGCTGATTCTTGTTTATTCTTACTTTCTTAAAAAAAAAAGGAAAATCAATCAATAAATCAATGTGGGCGTGCTTTATTGAAGCTCATTAAAGTATAGTGATATTGTTTCCTAGGTGCTCAATGTCATCCAAATATTTAAACATATTCATCAAAAGATCTTTATTGGGCAGATTATTTATTAACTTAGTTTCAACTTACATATCCGGAAGCAGTATCCGAATTAGAACATTGCTCATTAGCAATTGTTTCCATTGAAAAACAATACACTACAAAGTACATGACACGAATAAATTTAAATTTTATGTTTCGCTGAAGCATAACGCGATATTAAGAGGAAAAAAATTAGTTGAGTTAATTGCAATGTCAGTCGATATTTTCCTATTTTATAAAATACTAACTGTTTCATCGATTGGACTTAAGAATTGATTTTATATATAGAGAGAGATTAAACAAAGAGATATTTCTTTGAATTTCTACTTCCGTTGTGTGCTCTATCAAAGATAGAATTAGGGACGTCCAAATTTGAATGTTAAAGCAAACATGTATTTGATGTTCCTATTTTGGGGTAAATGTTTGTCGTATATTATTGACTTTTGTTTTGTTGACAACTTTTCCTTCATTGAATATATTTAATGGAAAACATTTTTATCGATTCTAACTATCGATTAGAGTAATTGAATAAATTATGATTTATGATTTATAATTTATTTTTTTTTTCTATTTGTATACAGGCATATGAACGCCGATTCCCAAAATGCCCACAGATGCCAATTGTTCTAGACTGTTCAATCATTAAAGAAGAAATAAAAGATGGCGGAGCGATTAGAAACACGAGCCGTCGTTGTAAATTGGCTGTCGATGCACCATATCTACTGAAAAAGGTCATTGGATTGGATCATGTATTTTTTATTCAAAATAATTTTCTTGATATGAGAGCTAGAAGCTTAAATATAGAAGCTGTGAATGAAACATATGCATCGAAAATTGAAATATTTGAGAGATGTCGCTATTATGCACATCCCGAAAACCCCGATTGGACTTGTTTTGATCAAATGGCCACGTTGGATATAAAAAATTTTTTTGGTTTTGAACATTCAATCGAAAAAATGGGAATGAAACAATATACACAAACAACATTGAAAGGTCGTGAAATTATTGAGTTTTTCATTGAAGAATTGAAAAAAGATGGAATTACTCACGTTGATCGATGGCCAACTTGTTCGGAAAATGATGAAAATGGCGAGGATAATGAAGAGAATGGTGTTTGCTCTCGAAAACCATCAGTGTCAGAATATAGTGAAATGCTTGACGGTGATTATATAACGAAACATTTAGGATTACTTGAACCAATGCAAGAATCTAAACTATTGGAATTGCATGATAAGATTAAAGAATCATTAGCTGGTACACAACCAATACCATCGTACACAACTCTACTTCGATTTTTACGTGCTCGTGATTTCAATGTTGATAAAGCTTTGCAAATGCTGCAAGAATCATTGAAGTGGCGAGAAGAAAACAATATCGATGAAATGCTCAACGAATATAAAGCGCCACAAGTAATAACCAAATACTTTTTGGGTGCATGGCATCAAACAGATAAGCAAAACTGCCCTATTTTCATCCTTCGTTTGGGGCACTTGGATGTCAAAGGTTTACTAAAATCAATCGGCGAAGAAGTTTTATTGAAACATGCCCTACACATTTGCGAAGAGGGTCTGCAACTGATTGAACAAGCATCTAATAAAACGGGAAAAGCAATTACGAATTGGAGTTTGTTATGTGATTTAGAAGGATTATCAATGCGCCATTTATGGCGACCAGGTGTAAAGGCATTATTAAAAATCATCGAAACGGTTGAAAAAAACTATCCAGAAACATTAGGTCGAGTTTATATTGTAAGAGCACCGAAAATATTTCCAATTGCATGGACAATCGTCAGTACATTCATTCGTAAGTTCTACTCGGTTTGTTTTTGTTTTTTTTTTTTCAACAAATTTTTTTCCATTTCATTGGAATTAATAATTTAATTTTAGATGAAAATACTCGCTCTAAGTTCTTATTTTACGGTGGACAAGACTGTCTTAATATAAACGATGGCTTGGAATATTACATCGACTATTCATATATTCCTGACTTTTTAGGTGGAAATTGCCCAGTAAGTTCAAGTAATTTTTATGCAAATTCGTAATTCAATTCGCTGATAGTTTTTTATAATGACAGAAAAACTCTATTCGAGCTACTAAAAAATAACAAAGTTTATATTTAAAAAAAAAAAAACAAAAAAAAAAACAAAAGTATTAAAACCACTGTTGAAATGTCTACTTTCAAATCCAATGCAGTAATAAAATGAAGAAATACGATTGTTTTTAGCATAACATTTCCACAAAAGTAATGGATCCGGTGCCGATACATTTATACACACGTTGCTATTTCATACCGTGTCAATGTGTAAGAAAGTCTCAAGTTAAATGTATAATTTTTTAACGCTCATTTGCTCAAGCAAATATTGATTTTGATTTCTTTTTTAAAACACATACATATCAATCACAATTCATGGTGCGTTGAATTCTGTTTGATCATAATTTAGTATGAATCGAAACGTCATTTATTGTCATCCATTCAGTTATGGAATTTCAATCGCCAAAATGAATAAGCGCACATACATATGTTTTGAGTGTCACATCAGATGATCGTAAAGAATTTCACAGTCGCTGTTTATCATTATTTTTATTAGTGGGAAATTCTCATTCGAAAGGCTATGAATTTAAAAACCCACCATATATCAATAAAAAATATGTTTATTATGTGTATTGCACTTAAAGTGGAAACTGTAATAAATGAAATGTAAACACGATTTTCCACATGAAGAACATTTAAATTAATCACTAATCATCTAATTTAAATCATTTTAAAATAATAATAATAATGATAACAATAACGTTATCGTTTTATCATAAATTTTCATCAGAGGCACAATAAATCGAACGCTTTGCACGGTAGTGACTTTTCCTCTATAATTCTATTTATAAAAAAAATGTCAATTCTTTTCAATCACCTCACACTGAAATAGAATAGTGAGGAAGCAGTTAAATTGTTAAGGACAACAATTATTAGCTTATTTTGTTTGTTTTATTAAATTTATATAGTTGTTATTTTTTTCACTTTTCAAGAATTATCTTTTGTAAATCATCTGCAATACTAATAGCTGTATATTGTATTATTTTATATTATCTTCTCGTAAAAAGTTGTCTCTTTCATTTTCAATTTAAACTAAACATTTCATTGTTTTTGTAATAGACTTTATTGCATGAAGGTGGAATTGTTCCAAAATCATTGTACAAGTCACTGAGCGATGAAGAGGGTGTGGGATCACCAACGCATGACGGACATCACATTTATCAATCAGTTGATCTAAAACCGGGTCAAACTCATGAGGTTATTATAAAAAACAACGATCCACATTCAGTGTGTACTTGGGATTTTGATGTTTTGCGCAGCAATCTCAAGTTTACTCTTTATCGCACACCAAAATCTTTACCATCGATTTCCGGTAAGTTAAATTATACTTTATATATTATGAAAAATCATTTCTGATGCAAAATTTCATTTTCACAGATAAATTATGTTCAGTATTTGATTCTGATGATTTTGAATTAGATAAAGACTATTTTCGTGTCGAACCGACACTTGATTGCCATCAAAAAGAAAGTGTTCAGGTAAGTGTGTGTAAGAAAGTGAGAGAGAGAGAGAGAGAGAGAGAGAGAGAGAGAGAGATAGATAGAAACGATTATTATTGATTTAATTAACATGCAATATCTCACAATAAAATGAATACCTGATTAATTTATTCTAATTCGAATAGGGATCGCACGTAATGGCTCATCATGGAAATTATGTGCTGCAATGGACCTGTCCATCAACATGTGATACACCATCTCAATTGATGTTTTTCTATGAAGTACTAAGCTCTGAAAATTATAAAGGATCTATGTCCAATCTTCAATCTGGTATATCAGCCATGAGTTTAGCCAGTTCATGTCAATCCAGATGATCTTCAGAAAAGATTAACATCTAAAGGATTGTTTTTAATAGACAAAAAAAAAACACTAAACACGAATCTTATTCTCAATTAATTTATTACATATTTTGTAACTTTGAACATGCTGCAGTATGTCTGTATACTAACTAGTTTTATGTTATATAGAGATAATGTCAGATGAAACTGATATATTTACACATTTTTACGTTAGCAGTTAGGCAAGATACGTGTACGATAGAAACATTCTTTACACATAGAAAACGAAAAAAAGGTATAGAGTTGATTTCAGAATTTTCAACAGTTTTTTTTTTTGCGTTTACCATAAAATTTGAATACTATTCACACCATAATGTATGATTATAATCAACTGACATGGATTTTCTTCCACTTTCATATAAAATGAATACGTTTTTGGATTCTAGGAATGAAATCAACACTTGCGTACACAGTACAGTCCATTCAATTAAAAAGATTCAAACCATCCAAGACTGTCGTGAACTTTTGAACATTTCTTTTCGATATTAGTGTTGTGTTTTATTTATATCGAGTAACAATACTTTTTTTATTTTTGCAATATCCAACTCAATTTTAGTTCATAACAAATTGTTAAAATTTAATGTAATTTATATGCTTTCAAAAGTAGACTTTTGGTTATAAATTTATTGTTTCAAATGTATTGAATTGAAACGAAACAAAACAAAAAAAATCAACTAAATTCTTTCACCTACTGACATCAGACGAATCTCATCTTTCTTATTAATATTAATGAAATCGTGGAGTTATTTTACGATAACGATTATTAAAAATGGAATCAATGGATTTGGAAGAATGATGGAAAATATATTCCACATATTAAATAAATATAATGTTAAATAAATGTACAAATTGTGGTAGGAAATATGCAATCATGAGATGAAATATAGAAATTTATTGAAGCATAAAAACGATATAAGACAAATCAATAAAAATATATACATGAAGAACTAGCTTAGTTCAATTTTTGAGCGCATGATATTCTGCTAATAGCTTCATCTTAAACGCTGCTTTTTAATATATTTCAGACATTTTCGAAGTAAAATTCAATTATTTATCATGAAAAAAGGATAATGTAAGTTGAATATGTTTAACGCAGAACAATTTATTCATAGAAGAAAATAAAATAAAATACAATTAGAAATGTGGTTATAATTAGTTGAATTCATTGTGTTTTCAATCAAAAAAATAGATTTTTTCTAATGTAATACACGATTTCAAACGAATAATTGAATTAACGTTTTGTGTCAAGTTTAAATAATATTGACATATTACAGAAATATAAAAAAAAAAGTGTTTGGAATGGTGTCATTTGTTAAATGTATGTTCAATTTATAAAAAAAAATCGCATATCAGTCCGTTTAATTTTTAAATATACTATTTCTACTACGTTTGATTATCACGACATTTGTCTAGCGGTTTAATATCGGTAGAAACCGCGAAATGTCAATGAGCGTTTTAGTTGCGCATGAAACACATAGTCAGCCATCTTGGATGTAATATCATCTCTCTGCAGACTTTTTTTTTGTAGAAAATAATCGAAATTGTTTTTTCTCCCTCGAATAAATTTACGGATATTTCCCGCAAATAAATCCCAAATATTTACATTTCATTATCGCTTCGTTCTCAAATAAGCGACTTACTCTAAGCGTATACAAAACTATTCGATAAGTCACTGAAACAAAACGCATATATATTTTAATTTTGTCGTGGATTAATAGACTATGTCTGAGTATTTATTATACAAAGGTTTAACATAGCTATGGCTGCGACGCGAAAGTTGCAAGGTAAGGAATAATCCATTCATTTGGTTATTTGTTTATAATTCAATGTCTAAAACAAAGTTTTCAATTCTGTATTGTGGCCAAAGCACTTGTTTATATTTTGATTTTATTGTGAAAATGAAACATTCCCATTATTGTGCGATTGTAAGGGAACGATTTGAGTGTATATGATTACCACTGCGGTTTGTTAGTTCTTTTTTTCTTCTCTCTGCCTTTTATCGATGTTTTTTAATTGATGTGTCTGCATTTATATGATCAAGACTGAATTTAGAAGAATTAGCATTTAAAAATATACAGTTGTACAGTGCTGGTGTTAATGCATATCAAACTGTCGCTTGTGTGTATAAAATGTTTCACAAGCAATAGGAGCCTTTAAAAAACATATAAGGATCGAGAAATTTATCGCAAATTTGCACAATTGACATAATTACATTTAATTGTATTCACTTATCTGGTTAAATTGTCAACGTTTTTGTGTATGTGTGAGCTAAAGTATAGAAGCGGTTCACCATGTTTTTATTCATTTGTTTATCGTATATTAAATTGAATTCATCAGCACATGTACACATTTCGGCACAATTACTCTTGTGGTATAATTTGAAATGAATGCAACACTCATTATGGGCTTAGATTGCTTAGAAAAATTCAGTTTGATAAGAAAAGATCAATTATAGAATAAATTATAAGTAAGAGAAATTCAAAAATTTCAAATAAACTAAAATTTTCGGAAGCTTCATTTTATCGCGTGATTTCTTTATAAAATATTAACATAAAAATTATTGAAATTTCAATGTGCTAGATAAGTGAAAGTATCAACAAATTGTTTCATTATTGTTATTGTTTTATAAGATTCAATGATGTTGTGGAAAGTGAAATGTAAGAATTTGAAATGCTGACAGTTGAATATCATTTATTAATGTTTATTTTTTTTTTTATTTCATTCTATCTGTGTAAGATATTCATAACACATCTTTAACAATATTAATTGTATGTTTCTGACACTTATAGGTGAAATAGACAGATGCCTGAAAAAAGTTACGGAAGGAGTTGATACATTTGAGGATATTTGGCAAAAAGTTCACAATGCTACGAATAGTAACCAAAAGGAGAAATATGAAGCGGATCTTAAAAAGGAAATCAAAAAGCTGCAACGGTTGCGCGATCAGATTAAATCATGGATTGCCAGTGGTGAGATCAAAGATAAAAGTTCCCTGCTTGAAAATCGAAGGCTAATCGAAACGGTAGATATTTTTTTTAAAAATTAATCGCTTGCATTTAGTTGCGATTTATCGTATAATAATTGATAAAAATATTATATTTTAAGCAAATGGAACGTTTCAAAGTAGTGGAACGAGAAACAAAAACGAAAGCCTATTCAAAAGAAGGTCTAGGCGCTGCACAAAAATTAGATCCTGCTCAACGTGTAAAAGATGAGGTGCGACAGTGGTTAACATCTTCAATTAGTAATCTTCAGATACAAATTGAATTATATGAAAGTGAGATGGAATCTCTTGTGGTTGGCAAGAAAAAAAGGCTCGACAAAGACAAACAAGATCGAATGGATGAACTAAAAAGTAAATTTGAACGACATAAATTTCATATAGCAAAATTAGAAACTTTGCTGCGAATGCTTGATAATGATGGTGTTGAAGTAGAACAAGTGCGGCGAATCAAAGATGATGTGGAGTATTATATTGAATCATCACAGGAGCCCGATTTTGAGGAAAATCTATTTATGTACGATGATATTATCGGTTTAGATGAAGTAGAATTATCCGGAACTGGTATTCCATCAACGACTGATAGCAATAACAGCAACGATACTGGCGATTCACCTAGCAGTTTAATCTCCGGCTCAAGTCCAGTTGCATCACCAGCCATGAATAGTAGTTTCAATCACATCAATGAATCGACTTCAGTAGATTTCAATGAAAAAAAGAACAAAGGCGATATGACCATTGGTAGCAAAGTAACGGTAATTTAAATACAATATGCTTTTCTGTATGCATTTTTTATTCAGTAAATATAATACATTTTCCTTCTTTTATCGGTTGGTTATTATCGTTAGCCTGTTAAACCGACGGCAGTGCGTGCGAACAAATCGGATTTAAATTCCACACTGAACAATATGTCGTCGGCTCCAAGTAAAACTGTGTGTTCACCGCCGAATAAAAATCAATCACATAATGCTTCACCCGCTTCAGCGATACCGAATGCATCCGGAGTTTCAACGACGCCGTCAACTATTTCAAGTACAAGCGTAACGTTATCAACTAGTTCGGCTGGCAGTAGTGTCTCCTCACAAAATCAATCATCTTCGGCGCGTGATGAAAATCATACGCATGTAAACAAACCCATTTTAACACGCGATCAACAACCTTTACAAAACAGCATAATTCCGACTACTGCCCCTGTTGCGTTTGCTGCCGTTGCCAAACATAGTACATCACAGCATACGGCAAACGAAGGTATATATGTTGTGAAAATCGTATTTAAAGCATTTTATATCAAATAAATTACTTTGTCGCCCAAGTAATTACATATATCCAAATCAATCTACAAACATTTTCTTGTTGCTATTGTTTTTCTCATCGAATAGGACAACTCTATTCAGCATTTGCATCGACAGCTATTTCAACGGCAACCAGTCAATCGAATCAGACTGCCTCGTATCAAGCATCGTCTGTGATAAATCCATCACAACAACAGGTATTTTATTGGGAATGAATAATAATTTATGACAATGCAGCTAAAACACGTTGATTATTTTTTAGCAACAATCGAGTGCCGAAAATGGAGCTGTTAGACAAAGCAACATTCAGAACAACAATACAAGTAGTATCAATAGCATAGTTACATCGCAACACCAAAACCAGGGATTACTGACATCAGTAACGAGTGGCAGTAATGTCTCTAGTGCACTTGACAGTCACGCGATCTTCACTTCCATTACAAACAATAACCTAACTACAACGTCAACAACCATTAACAATTCGATTACGAATTCAGTGTCTCCGACCAATTCCATTGTGAGTAAAATTTAAATTCGATTCTAATTAGATTGATAATCGAAAATGATTTATAAATTTTTAATTTATCGTACAGATATCGTCAGCGTTGGGAACTCTTAAACAACCGCAAATTGTGCCGAATTCGTTAGCTAACACAGATTCTATGTCAACGCTCAAGACGATTGCTCAAGAAGCAATTAATCGTGCAACCAGTCTCGATAATAATTCGATATTGGCATCATCGACATTGCAAACAACTGCGACAGCATTAGCATCAACACTTGCAGAGAATCGAGTGCAGTTGTTTTCAAACGACTCAAATATGCAAACGAATGGACCACACAGCGGTTCAAATCATAACAATGCAATCAATGCTAATAGTTTGCTAAAAACAACTATTATGGGTACTGGAACAAATGAAGCACATATACCACCTTTGTTGGGAGTAGCTCCACTTGGTCCCTGTCCACTGAAAAAGGAACATCAACTTCAGTTTCAAATGATGGAAGCTGCTGAATACCACCTACCGCAACCAATGGATTCAGAACGTTTGCGGTCATATTTGCAAAGACAGCCAGTTCAAACGCCAGCAAGTTATCCTCAAGTAAGTTGGAAGTATAATTAGAATTCAATACGTGTCCTCTACGCACTCGGATGTTTTATTAGTACAACAAAAATGTGCTACTGATTGAACAACCGAAGGCATAGTGAGCACATAGTGCGTTGATTTGCTGATTTGATTCAAATGAAGATAAAAATACATGCATTGAATGAAAGCTAATTTAATTGAATTGAATTGAATTAATCGATTGGTTTAAAATTGTTGCTTTTTTAGAATCAATTACCACATTCGGATACTTTTGAATTTTTCCAACGTCTTTCTACGGAAACTCTGTAAGTACTCATTATTGACCACAAATGGCTTCTGAACCTCAAATTAAAGCTATTTTTTTTCGCTGCAGATTTTTTATATTTTACTATATGGAAGGAACAAAGGCGCAATTTTTAGCGGCTAAAGCATTGAAAAAACAAAGCTGGCGATTCCATACAAAGTACATGATGTGGTTCCAACGACATGAAGAACCTAAAATCATCAATGAAGAATTCGAACAGGTAAATCCGATTTCAAATATCATCATCATGTTCATAAGACTAAATTCGATAAACTATATTTTCGTTTTTTAAAAAAACAGGGCACTTACATTTACTTCGATTATGAAAAATGGGGTCAACGCAAAAAGGAAGGTTTTACATTTGAATATAAGTACTTAGAAGACAGGGACCTGAATTGATTTATGATAATAACAGTAATTATGGCCGAATGTTACGAACCCCACCTATCGTCAATCATTTGGTACGCAAATGCAAAAAAAAAAAACACGAAATCCACTTAATTAATTAAAATATCTACACATCAAAACAAAATCCAACCGATCAGAGAGCAAATGCAACAGTTGAGATTAAGAAAAAAAAAAACAAAATCAAATGCACTCCTCACAGTGAAATATGTCAATTTCCTATCGAATATGTGTACCATATATCAAACAGAAGGTAAAAATAGAGGAAACCAGATGATACCAAAAAAAAAAAAAAAAACAATGTCGAAAAATGCGGACAAATTTCATAAGTGTTTATGTTGACATTATGCACATTCTAATGTTTAAATGTTAGTTTGTTTGGTTGTTATTTTCTCATTTTTGCACGAACTGTAACTTATACTACTTCATCGATTTATTTCTCTACGTCCAAATCAAATAGCATAAACACACAACTTTTTCTAAAAGGAAAAAAAAAATAAATAATTAAAACATAAAATACATTAAAGCCTCTTCTATTTTTCATCAATTCACTCCATTTGAATGTAAAACTGTTACCGTATTTAATGAAGCATGATTCGAACATATTTCTACTTTTTTTTTTGGAATAGGAAATAATCCGAATGTGTACATATGATTGGTGAAGTGCAAATGTATATTACAAATTATTATCATTGTTACAAAACACAATTATGAAGTAAACGAGAGTTTTAAACAGAAACAAGCCGCCCGTGACTCAAAGTACTATATATTAATTGTAAAAGCATGCAAATTTGGAATGATCGATTCCAGTCTAATTGCTTTTTGAAATAAAATCGCATTCACAAAAGCAACCAGTAGTAAAATGGGTAATTTGCGCTACATTTTTTTCTATAAAATAAAATCAATTATAAAAACAAGACACATTGCTTCAAATCAATAACGAACACGTTAAATTAATAAAAAGCTACTAGATGCGCTAGTGACACAATTTACGCAAGCTTTTTTTTATTTCATAAGTAAATCATCTGCTACAGGATATTCTGAACTTAAATTAACTCAAAACAGTGAAATATTTTGACACAGATTGCGCAAATTTTTTAAACGATCATTTATTGATTACTGGTGTTGACGATAAACGATGATACTGTAATACTATCCTTATTGTCTATGGAAATATGAATTGTAATGAGACGAACTGTCAGTGAAAAAAAAACCAGCTAACACTGCAAAATACAAATTTGATTCATAAAAGAAATTAAATCGAAAAAAAAAAAACGAAAAATAAAAAGATTTAAAAATATATTTAAATATGCGTTTACACTGTTATTTCATTAAGGATTGAAAATTAATCCTTTCGGATTTATTCAAGAAAAAAGTCAAATGGATTAATTATTAACACCTAATCTGTATTTTGCCCAAAAGGGCCATGTCAACTACAACTACAACTACAATGATACATAAACACCATACCGAACAATTTGAGAAAATGGTTCAGCGAAAGTAATGTGTCATTATAGTCGACAAAGCCATACAATTGTGAATGCTTCTGCTGCGACATTTGTTATCAGCGATTGTCATAGCAAATGCCTCAGCAGCAACACCCACAAATGTATGACAGGCTTGCAACAAAATGTTACATTTTAGATTTTAAATATCTAATTTTTTTATCTTAAATCTACATATTTGAATCGATTTTATTGATGTTGATATTCTCCGCTGGTGTTGGTCGCACAAGTGATTCATGTATTCCATGCCCACATATGTACAATGCTGTGCCCTGTTTAATGAAAATAACAAACACAATTGATTAGATAAATTGATTCATTCAATCTGTTCTTTTTCTTCTTCATATTGTTCAAATGATAAATAAACACCCAATCATTAATAAACACATACCTTTGTATAAGATGCACTTTGCTGCTACAATATCACGATGCCAAACTGTAGTCCGTGTGAACTTTCAACTGCCATTCCTGTACAATATGAATTGTTGGGGCCAATTGTCCACGTGACTTAGTTTGAATGCTCGTTGGTATCACCATTTGTGAATTGTACATGCAGTTACGGCATACCTTGAACTTATGACTCCTCGTTCGCCTGTCGAAACGCTTAACAGATTTGGCGCACGTTTGAGATGTCATGTATTCGTCGACATTCATTGTCATAGCACAATCTTCTCTCTTCCTTAAGGTGCGTTTTCCTGGGCCAACGATTCCATACATTTACAATCGTTGACGATGTCATTGTCAATCGTTGGCCTAGGAAAACGCACCTTTACGCACAAATTTCTTTTTTTTGATCGGTGAATTGGGTGCAAAATCAGCCGCTCCTAAATAAATCAGTGTTCGATTTCCGTTCGGCACAATTTTCATAGCCATTTCATCCAGTGCACGATTCACATCCATGTATTTCTCAAAAGCGAGACGGGCATAGTATCTAAATTCAAAACAAATACAAAATACAATGTAATGTCAAATGTGAACAAAAACCAAATTTGATTTTGTTTTCAACAATTGAATGAACAAAATTACCTATTCGTATGCGCTGCAATGGTATTTCTATGCATACGAAGACGATGCTGTATGTAATTCACCCATCCAACATCACGCGGTGAAGGAATTATTATTTGCTGCCAAATCATCCTGTTCTTCACGTCGATAATGTTTGGTGAGCTTATCCTAGCGTTTCTTACGGAATCTTGTCTTGGCATGCCAATTGTATGCTTTATTTAGCTCTTTTATGTTGAACTAAATAGAGAAACGTAACCAACATAAACGAAGAAATCAATTAACATTTTCATTTTGAACAATTGTTACCATTTAATCGAAATTAATTTTGAAAACTAAAAACAAATGCAACAACAACAACAAATATTTACCTCTTCACCCGTACGAATATCGCGACACACTATGGCGGTCTTCATATTCATGCCGGGATCAATACCAATTTCATAGTCAAAGTCACCACTATCGTAACGATGTTTTATGACTTTCAACTGTGATAGAAATTCCTCATTTGGAAGAACATTGTATATTAAACACGCTGAAACACCATCGGTCATGAATGAATATACGAAACTGATGTTTGTTCCGGGCCAGTTTTCGAATTTTATCCATGTTGAAAATTTGCTGCCAATAAGTGTCTTTCTGCTCCAAGAATTCCTTCACACCAATAATTTTGCCTTTTTTCGATTTTTCATAATTCTGTGGAAGTCTCTCGTGCTTATTGAGGATGTTGTATAGCTCACGTGAATCGAATCGAAAAACTTTGCGTTGGTAATCACATTTGGCACAACGGAGAAATTGAATGTTTTTTTCAGTCGCTCACCGTTTTGACGACGCATATTGAACGCTTCAACTGCTCGTTGCATTTCGAGCCACATTGGCAAAGAAGCAAACCAATGTTTGCCGATGTAATCTCGCATTGTGGATGGTGTTATTGGAAAACCGATGATGTAATTCCGTTGCCAGAATATCAATTCTGCCTTCATCCCAGCCTGCATGGAAATATCTATCCACCAAATTTCTGATGGTTCGGTTGATGTCGGCATCAATGAATACATACATATCCCGATAAATTCGATTCACTTCATGAAATTGAATGCGTAAAAATTTGCGTATGCGATTCTTCATGTGTGTTTTCAAATTTGTTTTAACATTTGTGGCATACGTTGACGATGTGTATTGGAACGGATTGTCCATAGTCAAGTTTGGGAACTCAATATTATTTTGAACACACGTAGAATTCTGCCGGCATTCCGAAATCGCCGGCGTGTTCTTCAAGCACCGATTTAAAACAATCCGTAATTTCTGCATTTGCCTCTTTGCTGTTCTTTTCAAAATATTCCCAATTTTGCTGGTCGAAATTGGAATTCACACGGTGCAAAAATTGTAGCGAGGCCAAGTGACACAGTTTTGTATGTTCAATGCTCTTTGCACTTGTGCATCGCACAATATAATTCATCAAATTATTACTTCCCGTTTTTTTTTAATTGTTTTCAATGCACATTTTATAGTTCGAATATTTTCTTTTGGTATCTTTTCGCTCTTCTTGTGAAATCGTACGGAAGTAAACAAAAATATGGTTATGTTTTCAATGAAAAAAAAAAAACAGTTGACGTTCCATGTCGAATCAGTGTTGCTCGAAACGATTACGATTTACACAGTAAAATAAAGTAGAATTGAAAGAACGCATTGTTTTCGCGTAATCAAAATAATGGCTGTTTTATTATAAACACAAAATATATGAGTGATTTTAAGAATTATTTATATGCAAATATTTTAATGCTTTTGGATTTATTTTTAATCCATTTGGATTTTTCTTCAATTAAAGCAATTATTTCTAATCCATTGGAAATAACAGTGTAGTATATTTTTTTTGTGTAAACATTGTTTTTGTCTATTTTAAAGTTATTTGGGTTATTTTTGTGTTGATATTTATTGTTTTAAATGAGTTTGTATAGTCTGTGTTTTTACACGTTTTTCTATTAACTAAAAAAATCTGCTATTTTATTTTTGAATTCAAAAGTGCGTTCCTGTTTGTCAAATTTTAAGTTTCTTTTAAATTGGTTAAATTCTTATATGAATGGTAGGAAACAAATTATCAAAGTAAATGATTGTGAATCAGATCCTATTGAGGTTTTTTCGGGTACGGGTCAAGGTTATCCCATTGCTGCAACCTTGTTTATTTTGTTTATCATTGATTTACCAAAATACAGTGGTGACTCATCAATTCTTTCATTTGCAGATGATGTTAGACTTTCCCACAATATTGCTTCAATTGATGATTGTTTAACTCTCCAAAAGAGTTTGAACAATATAGTTAGTTATTTTAATTTGAATCAGTTGAAATTGAATGTTAAAAAGACGAAATTAATGATTTTTCAACGCTTTGGTAATGCGATTGAATTCAATTATTCGATTGGTGATTCAAAAATTGAAAGAGTTGATCAAATTAAGGATCTTGGTGTGATATTGGACGGGAAACTTAATTTCAAGGCCCATGTTGAATCAGTGATAGCGAAGGCAAGATCAAGACTGGCCTGGATCAAACGTTTTGCTAAAGATTTTAATGATCCATATACAATTAAAATTTTATTTTTCAGTTTCGTTATTCCTATTTTAGAATATGGTTCTCAGGTTTGGAACACTCACAGCTTGGGACAGGCAAGACGAATTGAGTCTGTTCAGAAGCAATTTTTGCTATATGCTTTAAGAAGATTCAAATGGAATAATGGATTTCACCTCCCAAAGTATGAAAATAGACTGCTGCTGTTACGAATGATTTCTTTAGAAAATCGCTGGAGTATTGCTCAAATAATGTTCATCCTAAAGCTGATCAAGGGTGAAATTTGTTCGGATGTTCTTTTGGAAAAAATTCAATTCAGAATTCCTTATCATTCTGTCAGAAATATTGAATTTTTAAGAATTCAATCTGTTAATCATGGCTATCAAAAACATATGCCCTTGAATATTTTAATTGAAACTTTTAACAAGTACTATAATGATAAATTGTTGAATGAATTTGTAATAGACTTTAATGTCAGTTCGGAAGTAGTTAAGAAAAGATTGAATGAATTATTTATGAAACCGATAGATTAACCAATAATTGTTTGTCTCATTTCGATTCATTTTTGTAGTTCAGCAATCACAGAGACTTGCTCCGAAATCATTAGGATTGGCAATGGATTGTTGATTCGATACAATTATTGAATCAACTATTTCATGTAAATCAATTGTAAATATTTTTAAAAATCATTTAAATAAACCACCTTTGGCGAAGAAACGCTGTTTGGTGCAGTAATAATAATAATAATAATAATAATTTTCAAATTAATCTTTATTCACAAGTTCTTATAATTAGATATTACTGGATATAGCAAACTAATTTTTCGTTTCGTTGGATTCGATTCGAACACTTCGTTCGATAATTTCGGTTTGGCTCTTTTTCAAACTGATGGTTTGAATTCGGTTCGTTCAAATTTCAAAACAAACGAACTAAATTTTCATTGTCACCACTGTTATACATATAAATATTGTGTAACTTTAAGATGAATTTGTTTAACTATTTAACCTATTTTGATCAAAATTTTTCGCAAGTCTCAAGACTCAATATTCGTTTGGTACCATATCGCATATCGCTAGAGATTAACAATTGTTTTTTTTTGCTTCTAAGTAGTTTCAAAACCGAAACCATTCTACTGTAATTTGTAACCCCTTAATTTTTTGTGTATATATCTGAATGAGTTCGTCATTCATTCAGTGGCTAAAAAATCATATTGACAACAAATTTTGACATGCCTTTGATTTGTGAAAAAAGTTCTGATTTTTGTTCGTGAAAATGTATTTCTGGTCTCGAATTCAAATTTAAATTCCCAAAAAATTCATTGATAGTATTCCTCATATTCCTAATATTTGGTCAAGATACTGAACATTTGGTTAATGAAGCAAAACAGTTTTTCCAGAAGATCAAAGAAAATTTCAACTTTAATTGAGCCAAATACACAAAGTTCGAAAAAGAAAATAATAAAGGTTGATTTTTTTTCTTAAGTTTTCCGTTAATAAATGTCAAAACAAATATTCAACATACACGTTCTGTCTCTCTATTTACAACCGAAACAAAATTAAAAAGAAAGAACATAGCAAATATATCTAATTTGACTTGTGAATCTTTTTGATTTAAAGTTGAAAGTTTAATCTTTAAATTGAATATATTTGATGAGGTCAATGACACGATTCCTGTAGCCATATTCATTGTCATACCACGAAATGAGTTTTACAAAACTGTCAGATAATTGGATACCGGCCTTTGCATCAAACATTGATGAAAAGGTGGATTCAATGAAATCTGATGACAAAACTTCATCTTCAGTGTAATCAAGAATTCCCTTCAGTGGACCTTCTGCTGCTTCCTTGAGTTTTTGTTTTATTTCACCGTACTTAGCAGGTTTGTTAAGGCGACAAGCCAAATCAACAATAGAAACATTTGCTGTAGGTACACGGAAAACCATACCGGACAATTTTCCATCCAATGATGGAATAACTTTACCAACTGCTTTAACTGCCCTACTTGCTGGGATGATATATATATTATTTATTATATAAAATATTTTGAGAAGCACCACGACTATTACGCCACAATTCAATAGATGGACCATCAACAATTTCTTTTATGTCATCAAACCTTCCACAATTTCAAAGTTGACATGGAACACTTTAGCCAAATAGTTAGTGGTGCGGGAAGCGTTTGAAATGACTTCGTATTTTGGATCATTTGTATCCAAATTGACACCACAAACAAACATAGGTGCATTGGCTGATGGAGCACTGATTATAACATTCTCTGCTTCTCCTTCTACCAAATGAGTACTAGCCTTTGCGATTGTAGTGAATACGCCAGTTGATTCAACAGCTCCTGCTGATGCCCTTTTGATATGTTTGAGGTTACGTTTGAGGGAAACGGTAATTTTTTGTCCATTTACAACCAAAAAACCACGTGCAGCGCTTATAGTTCCTTTGAAACGATCATGAGTGGAGTCATACTTGAACAATTAGACCATGTAATCAACACCAATAAACATTTACGGCCACAACTTGAGCTCCCTTAAAACAAGACAACTGATGCACTTTGTATGAATGGGCACCTCTAATGATTAAATTTGTAAAAATAAACTCTAAAAATATTACTTAGGATTGTGTTAACATACATTGTTAATTCCCACAAGATATTGATATTTTGCTTGATTTTTTTCGTTTAATCAACATAACCTCCTGGAATGAACTTCTTTTGACAAAAGTTTTTGAAAATCATATTATTTTGACAGAACATATACTTCATTTGAAGTTAACCTCATTGTGCTACAAAAACATTATTGTATTTACGGTTAAATTCATAGCATTGAGACCTTCAACCATACTATAATTGACGATCATCAACCAAACAACACCACAATTAATTGAAGTTATGTGATTAGAAAGTTCATTTCATAAACTATAAAATGAATCCAAGGAGAACGGAACATGAAATTTGGTTCACGTGAGAAGTATTCTATAATGTTTTGTCAATCCAATTTAAATAGCCTCATATCCTATAAAGATGCATCAAGTACTAACAGTTTGGTGAATGCGGCATAATTGGACGAAAAGTTGATTGATGTGCGCCAAAAAAGACGTTTTTGGTTATATTCATTATCTTGTTTCTTTTGTATTTTATTTCTTATATAATAAATTAAAATTTCCAAAAAAGAACTTAACTAATTTGTTTATATTTTTCTCAACGGTGTTTTTTTTTATTTTATTCAATAAGCACATTGTAGTGATTATCTGCATTTATATATATATGAACTATATAAGCATAGCATATTGGATGTTATATTGAAATAAAAAAAAACGTATATTGTGTAGTTGCAATTTGAATGCAAGCAGTTCGTTTATGCATCAGCTTCAGCTTTGAGCTTGGCAATGAAAGCTTCTTTGCGTGCGGCAACCTTGGCTTTACGTTGTTCAAGTGTAAGTTTTGGCTCGTTCCAGCGTTTCTTGGTGGCAGGTTTTTTATGTTCCTTCTTTTTGTATGAAGGATCTGCGCGAATGGCAGCATGAGCTTTTTTGTAAACGCTTTCCAGCTAAAATTGGAAAGAAAAATAAAGAACATATGTGTTATAAATTTCATTTAAATCAATCATGAATGGAAAGAAGAATGAATTTGTGAAATAATCTCAGGATGTTTTGCATATTTAGATGACAAAAACATCGAACAGATGATTTCTGATGATTGCTGTGGTCCATTTTCGGCACCGAAATTATACATTGACATTTGGTTTCGGTAATTAGGAAATGGACGTAATGCATTCATTGAGATGTGTACACGTGTTAAATTTATAAAACTCACATCGTCAGCACGAATGCCCAAGTTAATGTAACGGCTGAATTGACGTTTGAAAGCTTCATTGTCTTCTTCCTCCAAAGTGCGCATGTATTCAGCAACGTGTTGTCCAAAGATATGGGAACGATGAACTTCAGCATTGAAACTCTTTGATTCAGCACTGTAGCCTGGGAAACGTTTAACGGAATGTGGAATGTTCAGTCCACCGTCAACAGCTCCCTTCATGGCACCGAAAATACGAGCACCGGTTGTTGTACGTGCCAAACCAACATCTAAGAAACAACGGAATGCACCTGGACCATCATCCAATGGTTCAACATTGTATTCCTCTCCTGTAATAAGAAAATGTAATGCAAATGTTTTGAATATGAAAATTTCATAAAGTGATTAATTTATGCATACCTGTAACTTCAGTGCAACCACTGTAAAGTGAATCCAACCCTAATTTTTGCAAAATACGGCGAGCTACCAACAAACCAGTACAGTAAGCAGCAGCATAGTTAGTCAAACCAACCTTTTTTTTTTGCGGATAATTAAAGAAGGAATGAATTAGTAGGGTTCAAATGAATAAAAAAAACCATTGTCAATCACATCACTTACTTTAACACCGTATTTTGGTAATTCGTGCGAGTATGCAGCGCAGACAACTCGATCTCCTTCGATGCGTGAGTATGCAATTTGAGCTGTAACATCGCGATTGGACAAACGAACAATCAAACGATATTTGGGTGTATTATACTTGTTTTTATCTTGGAAAATCAAGCGTTTACGAGCATAATAATCGGTTTTTCCTTCACGGCGCCGCTTAAACTTTACTTGGTAACGCTTGAAGTATTGCTTGTTCTTTACAACTTTAACGAAACCCTGTAAAATTCAGATAACAAACAGAACGAAATCAGATTTATTTGAAAAACTTTCACTTTTTCACAGTTTTGACTAATAAAAAATTAATCGTGTGCCCGGATTGAGGTTACATAGCGCAGTTCAATATACGGACATTCAACATATATTATTGTAATCAAAAAAAATTATGGGAATCACCAGCGAAACTTTCAAAATAATTAATTATTCAAATTCTGTGAACATAGTAGAATCGTTTACAATGAATATTATTTTATTTAATGCTCACCATTTCGAAAATATTTCAATAAAACTACCGCACTAACACGAATTATGTGTTCGCGGTTGCAATGGTGACACGAAAAGAACGTTTCAATATGGCTTCGCAATACACGTTGGGCACAGTACGGAAGCTGACATTTGACAGTTGCATTTTCCTACTTCGTATCGTATTTTGTCTACGAAATTTCGTATTTCGAAATGTGTATTTTAAGTACGATAAAATTTTCATTTTTACGTATAAACTTTGTTTTTAAAACCATAAAAAATGAAATTTTGTTCGGTTGTATAACGTCATTTATTTCAAAAAGCAAAGGTACAGTTAACGCTATATAAGTATTATGTGTTCAAATATTTTGACAATAATGAATACAATTTGCATATATTAAAGAAATTAAATTGATTTATTCCAAACAATACTTTCAATCCAAATACTTGGATATACGTGTGTAAACACCGTATCCATTAACACAGCCCATACCGAAACTACTTTGGATTTTTTAATATACGTATTATTTTGTTGTTGTTGTTGCGCTATTGTTTATTACAAATGATTGTTTAGTAAATTCAAGAATAATATTCCACATACTTCCAAACAACTATTTTAAAATTCTTTATCCTTTCTTCTCTAGAACAATGCATGAGCCTTCTTTTGTTCGTACATAGGATAATTAAATATTCATTTGCTTGTATATTTTTCGTTAGATGCTTTATTTTTAGAATTGAATGTGAGAAAAATATATTGAAAATTAAGTAAGTATGCAAATTATTATGCAAAAAATATTGATAAATATCCATTAAACTAAAACAGAATTTAATTAAAAAGTCTGTTTAATGAAATGTGAATATCATATCTATTGAGTAAATCGAGAGGAGAGTACGTAAAAAAATTCGAAATAATTTTGAAAGAGGAGAGTATGGAAAATATCAATTCGGATATACTAAACAGGAGAGCATGTTCACTTAAATACTAAATACAATGCAAAATCGTAAAATCCGTACTCTCTTTTAACCATTTTTAGTGTTACAATTACTTACTCTCCTTTTTTGCTATAAAGTCGAATGAACATACTCTCCTCTCGATCTACTCAATAGATATTTAAATTATATTTCAAGGAAACTTTTTTCATACATATTTTGACAATCGCAACGTAATTTTGATTTTTCATCAATTCATTTTAATTCTATTTAGGCGTTTTGATAATTATCAATGAATGTTTATTCTTACGAATTTTTATTCAGACTGGGGATTATGGTTTCAATATTACTCTCGGAACTCCACCAAAAAGATTTTTTATGTTCATCAGGTAGATAAAAAGAAGAAAAATGATAATGTTTCTTTAAATAATAATAGAACCACTAGACATCTGAGTATAGTCATCTTCATTAAGATCTGTTACACTACAGTACTTTAAAAAATTACGCAAATACTTAATTTTCTAAAGTATTAATTGCGGCATATATCTTAATGGTCCAATTATAACTATATTTTGGACTCGTGTTACATTTCCATTTGGAAATCAAACATTGCAACAAATGTTGCTGTTATTTCTTTTATGTCAACTAATTCTTTGATGTTGTTATTGCTTTCTTTGTCTCTTTGTTGTTGTATTTGTATTGCGCTCGACTATTTTCCGCTTTCTCGTGCTGTTTGTCTCATTCGCATCTTCTTTATGAGTAGTTTCATTGCTATTTTTTGCTTTTGGTGGTGGTCTTTGCAGCGATTCAGCAATTTCGATATTTTTCAATATACACATGCCTGTGAAAAAAAATTTAAATGAACGATTATAGAAACAAAAGAATTGAAAAAAATTCTGCAAAAAGAATTCGAAATGTACAATTATGAAAAGAAATGAATTTTCCATCATTACCTTTATAAAGAATTGCACGTCCTGCACAAACATCACGATGCCATGAAATATTTTTGCTTTTGCTTTGAAAATTCGATGAGTTCTGGTCGAAGAGTCAAAATTTCGACAATGAGCGTTAATTTTCTTGGCGTTTGTTTTATTGTTGACGTTGTTTTATTAATGCACGTGCATTTTTATTCCTGATGACTACTTTTGCTGCTTCCATATCACGATGACTTCCTTTACAATTGACGCACAATTTATTTCGACTAGCTTTCTTGTTTAACGCTATTTTTCCTTCTCGATGAATTTCTGCAAAAGATTGTCAACATTTGCCGCATACTTGGGATGTTTTAAATTCTTCTATAAACATTACATCTGTATTTCTTTTCTTTTTCAATGCGACGGCTAATTTTTTGGTCCCTGGACATCGTTGCTGTTTTTTAATTGTAGAGTTAGATGACAAATTTGCACCTCTTAACAAATACAAACAAGGCTATTATCATTGGCAACAAGTCTGTTCACAATTTTGTCTGTTGTTTTCTGCTTGGCGAAATGTGCATCGAGATCAAGTTTTGCAACTCTGTTGAACAATTATGATCAACTTTAGGATGAACATTATTTGAGCAATACACCTGCGGTTCTTCAAAGGAATCATTTGTAACAACAGCAATCTTTGTTCATATTTTGGAAGGTGAAATCCATCGCTCCAATTGAATGTTCTTAAAGCATATAGCAAAAACTGCTTCTGAACAGATTCAATTCGTCTTGCCTGTCCCAAGTTGTGAGTGTTCCAAACCTGAGATCCATATTCTAAAATAGGAATGACAAAACTTAAAAATTTATATAATAACATTTTAATTGTAAATGGGTCATTAAATTCTCTCGAAAAACGCTTGATCAAAGCCAGTTTCGATTTAGCCTTCGCTATAATGGATTCTACATGAGCTTTGAAATTATGTTTTTCGTCCAAAATCATACCAAGATCCTTAATTTGATTAACTCTTTCAATCGTTGAATCATCAATGGTATAATTGAAATCTATGACATTACCAAAGCGATGAAATATCATCATTTTTGTCTTTTTAACATTTAACTTCAAGTGATCCATCCTAAAAAAACCAACCACATTGTTCAAACTCTCTGATGAATCACCACTGAAACAGGGCAGATCAGCGATAAACAATATAAACAATGTGTCCGCAATGGGATAATCCTGACCTGTTCCAGAAGTTACCTCAATAGGATCTGATTCACAATTATTTACTTTGACAATCTGTCTTCTACCATTCATATAAGAAGAAATCCAATTCTAAAGTTGGGAATTCAATCCCACAATGCTCAATTTATGAATCAAAAGGTCTACATTCACTCAGTCAAAAGCCTTAGCAACATCAATATAAATTGCATCCGTTTGATTATGTGGCTTCAGCTCATTCAAAGTTTGAGAAGTAAACTCAACCAAATTTGTAATGGTTCAATGTTCTTAATATGAGAATTTAGGTGGCCCGCAATTATTTAATCCAATATTTTCGGAATCACATTCTGCAATGCACCACCCCTATAATTCTCAATATTAGTTCTCGAACCCCTTTTAAATATTGGTTTCACAAAGGAAGACTTAACAAACTTAAGTGATTTGTTCATCAAAATAGAAATTGGTCTACTCAAGGTCCCAATACATCTTTTAATAAACATATTAGGTAGTCGATCTGAACCAGAAATCAAATTATTTGGCACTTTTTGAATAATATCATTTTCATCAATAATCAATTTGGGAATATTTTGGCACAAATTCACAACAGCCCTAAAATTTCTATCGATACATACATCAGATAAATTAAAGCTGTGCTGAGTATAGGCTGATGAGAAAAGTTCCGCAAAAAGATTTGCAATTTCTTTATTCTTGCATAATTTACGATCATTTTCATTTGGCAAATCATTAGAAATCCTTCTAATCGCATCAACATATTTGAAAACTCATAGGATCAATTATTATTATATTATTTTATTGTTTTTTCAAAATTTTCTAAAGATATACAATTAGAGATTTGTAGTGTAGAAGCATAATACGAACCTAGAGCAATATAAATGAATTTCTTTTCGATGGCACTTTTGGCCTAGGATGAATATCAACCGATCAGAATACTAAATCAATTGATAATTTATAAAATCAAAAACAAAATCAACAGATTGTTTTGTATTCGCCTTAATCAGTGAAGGGATCAAGCTAGAAGATTGGTGGATGTGATGTAGAAGCTCAGATTCGGTTACCGATTACGGTTCCAGGAATTGTAACCAAGGTTGTCAGGTGATATTTGATACATGAAAGCCAATTGGTGGAAATCGAAACATTTTCAGTCCAATGGCTGGTGTACTATCGGTGTTTGGCGATACATTTTTTTGAAAGATATTTCTCGAATTGGATTGATTTTGAAGAATAATCATCAAAAGGATTCAAAAACAATAAACGGATTCATTTACTGAGATTTCTTCTTTCCATCCCATTTACGCAAAGCACAAAATTACCATATTATTTAAAAAAAAAATATTAGTTGAAAATTAGCAAAACAAATTGTTATTCAGAAGTAGAAAAATAAAATGTGAAAAGCATTCATTGATATATTTTATATTGATATTTATGATGCTAACACAAACAATTTAATCTTTGAAATAACATTGTGTAACACCATGAGGACAAACTCAATAACACATTGGTCAATAAGTTCATAAGATTACTATTATAAAATTCATATTATTTTTAGAAAGTGCCATCAATCAAATGTCATCTGCGACAATTCCACGTCATTTTGATTATTTGTACTCAAGTTACAGTGCTTCAAGTGACTTCACATTTGTTAATTTTCAAATCAATAGATTCAAGGGAATTTCGTGTAAATGATAGTTTTATTTTTTTATGAATATTTCAATCATTCAATTATTATATATTCAATTTCGTGTGTTGATTTTTCATTGCTTTTTGATGAAAAAAAAAATATTTTCCAAGCGTTGCAATGGCTTAGAAAGATTTATTTGGATTCTGCCCTGTCACAATCAACCGTTGAAATGTTGTATAGAGAATTTATGAGCGGCCGTTCAAACACCGATGATGCTGAATGCCCAAATAAGGTGGTTACTCCAAAAAACACTCAAAATCGTGAGGGACAAACGCAAAATGAAATTGCAAGAGATAGCTGACATCCTAAAGATATCAAAAGGCAGTGTTATTACATGAACATTTGTGCATGAAAATTTTTTTTTCGAAATAGGTACTGCGTTTGCTCACACCATTGCAAAAACAACAACGTGTCGACGATTCAGAGGGCTGTTTGAAGCTGTTTAACTGCAACAAAAAAGATTTTTTCATGCGGTATGTAACAATGGATGAAACATGGATCCACCGCTAGATACCTGAATCAAATCAGCAGTCTGTTGAGTGGAAGGCACACCGTGAAAGCCGATCAAAGCGACTAAAAACGCAAAAATCGGCTGTCAAGGTTATGGCGTATGTATTTTGGGATGCACAAGGTGTAATATTCGTTGACTACCTTGAAAAAAGAAAAACAATCAACAGTGAATATTATAAATCATTATGGGTGAGTTTGAAGGAAGTAATCGCAAAAAAACGGCCTCAAATGAAGAAAAAAAAGTGCTCTTTTACCAAGGCAACGCACCGCGTCACAAGTAGTTTGCAACAATGAAAAAATTGATCGAATTGAACTTTGAATGGCTTCCATATCCACCATATACTCCAGACCTGGACCCCAGCGAGTATTATATATTCAAAAATTCCAAAAACGAGCTCCGTGGAACATTTTTTAGGTCAGATGAGGAAGAGATTGCTGAAACAAACGCCTATTTTGAGGGCCTTGACAAATCAAACTATAAGAAAGGAATTTTAGAGAATCGTTGGACTGATTGTATCACACTGAAGAAAACTACCTTGATGATTAAAATCGAATTTTGCCAAAAAATTGAGCTTTTCTTAGAGATTTTATGAACTTATTGACCGACGTGTTATATACAACAAAATTTCAGAAAAAGTACCGTAATTTGCATGTGCTATTCTATTCCTCTCGAGCTTCTTTCCCCTAAAATAATGCGAGATACTTCTTTTGTTCGTTTAGACGATATTAATTATTTAATTATTTGTTTGTATATTTATCATTAGTGGCCGTTTTTGGTGTTAAATATGAGGAAAATATATTGAAAATTTTTATGTGAACAACAACTGCAGCTCTACTGAGGGAAAAGAATTGTATATAAATGGAATGAATTGTTTTAATAATTAGAATGTTCTAAATTGATTTGTAGGTTATATATAAAAGAAAACGAATTAATTATTATTAAGTTGTCTTTTTATTTGCACTAACAAATGACTGATGGGCAGCCATTCCCTAGTGACTTTATAAGCAGTTTTCCATCAATACAATAGACTAATTATGCTTAGAATATACAAAAAATATTATGATTATTCGTAAATATTATGATTATTAACGAATGAATCACAAAATTACAAATTTTTTCGTACTAATTTTCGTTATTTTGCGCCACGAAAACCAATCGTACATTTTACAATACACGAAAAGATTAGTACATTAAACTAATATTCGGGAATTATTCGTACATGTTACGAAATATTCGTGGCGCAAAACCACGAATGATTCGTAAACGCAGTCGTAATAATACGCACAAATTATTTTCAGTGTTGTCATTTCAAAATGTACAATAAATTGTGTGTGTTATAAAAAAACTATTTTTAAATGATGTTCATCTGAATTTCAATTGCACGCGTGTATTTAAAATGTTTTTTTTTTTATTTGGTTGTATAACGTAATTTATTTCAAAAAGTAAAGTTAAAATTAATGTTATATAAGTATTAATGTTCAAATATCTGTCCTTAAACTAAAATTAATTTCATTTTGACAATAATGAATAAAATTTGCATATATATCAAAGGAATCAATTATTCCAAACAATACTTTCAATCCAACCCAAATACTCGGATATACGTGTGTAAACACCATATCCATTACCACAGCCCATACCAAAACTAGTTATGCCAATTAAATGATACATGCAGTCTGAGTTGGGTGTCGCAACTTGCAATGGGCCCCCTGTTATTTCAATATACAATAACAACATTTCTAATTAGTCATTTAAAAATGTAAATTATGCGGTTTTATTAAAAAAATTTCTTTAATTATATTCACCTGAATCTCCATTGCACGTGTCTTTTTCCTCAGTATCATCTCCAGCACAGAATTGTGAATCAATGATACCATCTTTCAAAGCACCAAATCGCTGGTAAAACCCATTGCAACGTTCATTTGTAATTATATTTAGTTGAACTTTTAGTAAGAAATCTGATGGGCGGCCTCGATCTTTGGTTAATCCAAAACCAGTTGCTATAGCACTTGTGTAATTTACATTAAATTTTTGCCACAAACAAGCCGGTCTAATGAAATCAGTTATATGAACGTCTCTATCCAGTTCAAATATGGCAATGTCATTGTATTTCGATGAAGCTTTATAGTTCGGATGTCGAATAGCTTGTGATATACCGTAATCAGCAACATTAGAATTATCCGAACTTTTGACATTGTATGCACCTAATCTGATTATTTTTGGTTTGATTCCACGCCATGATAAACAATGTGCCGCTGACAAAACAAAACGATAACTGAATTGAAAAATGCACTTGATTAATGAATAATGAAATGAATAATGAAATGATCAATAACAAAATATTGTCAATGTAGCGAAGAAGTATATGAATACCTGATCAACGACCCACCACAATTCCAATCAATATGGCCTTTTTCGTTTTGCCAACCAACTGCCGCTGTATGAGGAAATTCTCCTGTAAAAGACTTCTAAATATTAAATAACATTTTCCACAATTGCTTCATACGAAATTAATTAAATCATAAATAGTTCTCATATATGACATAAAATAGTCACAAATGATGACTCCTAAGAAATATTTGTTAGTAATGTCAAAGGCATAAAGTAACGTAATATTTCTGTGTAAATTGACAGTATTCTTTCAGTAATGAAAGATGTGGCGCCTCTCAATTCGAACTAAAATAAGTTACTGTCATCAACAGTTATCAACAGAATGTGCCATAATTTGGTGTCGTTCATGAACGCTCACGAACGAATCATTTGAAACGAAATATTTTAAAGTATTCAAGGGTTACTCATAAGCGACATGGAAAAATTCAATTGAAATCAACAAAACTGAGAAAAACAAATGATGACCGTTATCGTTGTTAGGGCTTCAACTTAACAAGAACAAGGCGTCGTTCTCCAGCGACAAAATATATATTGTCGTTCTCAATTGACAAAAAATTTATTGGAACGCACTTACTGTGTTTTGACGGTAGCTTATTTTAGTTACGATTTGGCAGCGTTTTTATTGGAAATATATTAAATAATATTTAATATATATTCATTTCTTCCCTGTGGGTAATGTACAGAATACAGTACCTGGTTCTGTTTTAGTGCCACCAACAATAAAACCTTCACTGCTTGATTTGGCACATTTGGTTTTTTGTACTGTACGATTTTCTGAGTTAAATAGTGACAATGTGGTTACAACACTTTCTTCAATCATTAATTTCATATATTCTTTGCATTTTTGTTCGCTGATGCGAATACCAGAATTGAATGATGGGTTTGATGGTAATGATGGGCTATTTGGTTGCGTTATGGGTTGCAGAGTTGCTGCAGCTACAGGTGGTGAGGACCATTCTCCGTGTGATACATTGTTGTCTGGTTTTAATGATCGAGGACAACAAATAATTGGCAAATGACCTTTGTAATTACAAATCTGCGGTTGGATTCCATTTTGAAAATCTCTAATTGCTTCTGGGCAGTAGTTTGGTAACTAGTGTATGATTTATGATAACAAAAAAAAAAAAAAAGAAAAAAAATTAAAGTTCATATTACCGATTTATATATTTTAATTACAATTACCGTGCAAATACCATTCGTACGCCGAATTAAATTGTAACAAGTTTCCCCTTCAATATTTCCACTGCTTTCGTGTGTAAATGCAATATCGCTGGGCAATTTTATGCGTGTTTCACTTTGAATTTTTCTGCGATTCTGCATCAATACCATTGGAAGCAAACTGCACAGAAATATCAAACACAAATATAATATTTGCTTTCCCATCGTTTTTCGATTTATTTTGATGTTGAAAGAAAAATCCCAATCAATTAATCTATTTAGAACAAAACACAGCTATTTATTTACTCAATGCACATCAAATACAATCTTTCCCCAGTTGCAGAACGATGAATCGTTCAAAAATCCCGTCTACCACTAATACAACATAAACAATGCTAAACTGTTAATTATCATGCTTGCTAGTCAAGTTGATTGTCATTGCTTTGTTTCAAGTGTGAGTTCAAAGCAAGTCGATGCAACAACGGTTAGCAGCCGCTTAACCAACACAGATTCTGCGATTTTTTCACAGCTTGATATATATGGTCTTCTACGTTTGTGTGTGCGACACACGTACATAGGCAACACTGAAAATTTTAAAACACTTATTTACTGTTTTCTTTTTTTTGCACTTTCTCACGATTATTCGTAAAAAAAAAATTGAATTCTTAATGGAATTTTAAAAAAATTACTAATCAAATTCGATAAATTCCTATTACTAATGAAACCTTAAATAATTTCATAGATTTAGTGTTGCCACTCCAAAAAATTGACCCAATTGAAGCGTACAATAACTTGCATATTCATCACTGTGGTAAGTGTGATACAAGTGCTTCAGATGAAATACATGGTAATTATTAAGCTTACAATACTGTCTGCAACTATACAATAAGTAGATTTGAACCGTTTAGCGTGTGTGATTTAAAACGAGTTTTTCATATTCTTCTTCAGAATTTTTGCGCTAAATTTCTATATTTCCCACTATAAATAAGCAGGTAAGTATATAATTCGCATGCAACAATAATGCACTATATGCACAGAAACATATGGCAAATAAATAGTTTTTTTTTATTGAAAAATAAACAACAATAAATTGCCTTCAAAACTCTAAGCTGAATAAATCAATTCATTGAAATGTATATTTCATTCAGTTTCATTGATTTAAAATGAAATGAATTTCCGTGCATACAGCACGTACACAACAGGGCCAATTTTCAACATGATGTTTAAGTGTAAATAATTAAAACGCATGCACATACACTGAGAATGAAAATACAATTTTGTATGAAAAAAATTAGAATTTTTAAATAAGATAAATTCGACCTATTTTCATTACAGAAACAATGCGTCCAATAAAAAAAAAAGCAAAAGAGAGTATTTACAACGAATTCGGTACATTGAAAATCTCTGATCATAGTACACCAATCAGAATTGTCAGTGGGTCAAATTCTGAACAGCGCGCAAAAAAGCCGAAATATGGTTCCGCTACCACATTACACCAAACAGATTATCAATATTTTGACCTTGAGCCAGTAGAAATAAGCGACGATTCAAGCTTTAATGAAGATGCTCACAAACAAAAAATGGTCCCTCCAGCAAAAGTCCGATACGACGCAAAAGTGGTATTGCAAAGAATTTCACCAAATTACATTGAAAAAATGTTCAATGGTCAAGTTAATGAATATAATCAAAATATGTCGAATATCAGAACAACGCACAAATTGGATCCAATTTTAATCAATACCCTTGATTCAACAAATGGGATGGCGAATGAAAATACCAAATCACATAAGAACCAGATTGATGCAATTCGAATTAATTACAAAACAACCAAATGGCAACCGCGCATAAATTTGAAACGAATTGCAGCAAATGAACTTTATGATGCAGCAGCAGCAAATATAATCGAAATTGATTCTGACGAATCTTCGATTGAATTTGACTCGGATCATTCTTTGATTCGAGAGCTATCACCGAAAACAGCAAACAAAAAATTTCAGAAGGTAGTTAATAACATAAGCTAAATTGTTAATCTAGCTAAATTGTTAATAACATAACTTTTATTTAGCGTTTGGAAAACATTAAAAAATCTATTCAGCCGGTGTCAATGAAGCCAAACAATTCGAAGCCAAAACGTTTACGTGTTAAAAAAAAACTTAGTGTTCAGCAAATGGAATATGAAGAGACGCACAAGCGATTGCAAGAAAAGAAGAAAAAGATTGGACGTCCGAAGCGATCAATTGGTCGTAGACTTTATAGTCATCGTGATTCATTCGATGAAACTTCAGAAAAGGAGAATGATGACAATCCAACAGAATCTATCTCATTTGAACCGGTGCGAAAACTTCCACATCGCTTAACTAGATAGAATAAATAAAATAGATTCTTTTTTTGTCAATTAAATACTAAGACGTAAAGAAAAACTATGTAAAACCCATATTTATGAGAACATATTTGATAATAGTTTGATATAAATTTTATGAATATAAATTGAATCTAGTATTCAAAATAGTTCAATCCATGTTTTTTTTTAATATAATTTTGATTCAAAATCCGTATTTCTTATCAAATAATAAGTTCATTTTGAATATTTTTATTACGCATATGAAACGAGCAAAATACGTAATTTGAAATTCGAAATTCGAAAACGAAATGGAAATCGAAATCTATTATAATGAAATGTCACTCATATTGAATTAGGTAATACTAATACTAACAAAATAAAGTTTATAAGAAAAAGTGGATTGTCATACTAAGCAAGAGACGAGTAGAATTTATCCTGCAGTTTTCAACTGGTGAATTGTTTGCTGAAATTTCATAAAAGAAAATATAAAAATGGCTGATAAAATCAAGATAACTACCCGATCACTCAGCGATCACCCTTTAAAGGCTTCTGAAGAGACATTTGCACAACGAGAACTGGAAACCAATTTGCAAATGTTGCGACGCAACGAAGGCATAGCAGCATCGATGCGAATTTTGATGGAAATGCAAGCATACAAGAAGGTGGGCCGTTTACCATTTCTACCATCAAGCCGACTTCATTTGGATGTAATTACTGGCCGCGATGAAACAATTGATTTCAGCAATTTCCTTGGTACCGAAGAGTTTTCTGAACGCTTGTGTCAACCACAAGTTATGGCCGAAAAGAAATTAAATTTCATTTAAACGATTATATGTCGATTCAAAATATTTTCTACTATGTTAAATTTAAGGAATAAAAAAACATTCTGATGGAAAAAACAATCTTTCATTTCATATGAGAATATGTTGTTAGTGTCAACAATATAAGAATATTAAAAAAGTTGAGGTTAAAATTATTCAAACATACAAATCATCATCGTTTAGCTCATATAATCCGACATATCGAAACTGTCATAAAAAAATGTCATTTTTTCCAAATGACGTTTACGTCACCAAAGGGGAAAAAATAAACCAAGCTATGTGTTTCTAATTGTAAAATTGATTATAGATTAATCAAAACAATAAAACAAGTTTTGAACATTTCATATAATGGGTAGTGATCAATCTCATTTAAAAGGAGTGGAAGTTGAAAAAAATGCAATAGAATCAACAGATTTTTGGTCAATTTACAATGGAGAATTGAAGAATGAAAACACCCCAATAACAATATTTCAAGGCGAACAAATAGTTAAAGGACAATTATGGACAAACAAAAGCCCACTGGAACGAGCTACACGCAATCTTATGCTTTATCGTCATCCATCGATTTTACGATTTATCACATCATGGGATAAAGGTTCAGTTCATTTTTTGGCCACCGAAAGATGCAAACCACTAACAGTAGTGCTCGCCACACAAAACGAAACACAAATCAGCCTTGGTCTGCGAAATATTTTGTGTGCTTTAATATTTCTTGTTGAAAAAGCAAATATGTGTCATTTGAATGTATGTATGAATTCAATTTACGTAAATTCAAGTGGAGCGTGGCGTTTGGGTGGTTTTGAACATCTTTGGCCAAAGGAAGAGGTTACTCAAAATATATTAGAACGATCTCAGCCATATAGATATACAAATGGCTTGGATAAAGATGAACTCAAGAATGATACAGTTCAGGGAATTGAATCGTTTGCCTTTGGTGTTTTATGTGAAGAAATTTTAAGTAATCGGAAAATTCATGCAAATGACTTTAGAAAGTATTGTGTAGAACATTTACGAAACTCAAACGCTAAAAATCGACCGAGCCTTTCAACCGTTCTGCAACATCCATATTTTAATCAAGACTTTATACAAATACATTCATTTTTATCAGAGCTGCCATTGAAAAATCCAATTGAGAAGCAAACATTTTTCTCAAGCTTATTAGATCGATTACGCGAATTCGATGAAAATGTAACTGGAACTGAACTCATTGATTTGATACTATCACGAATGGTTTTACTTGATGATACTGCAAAATTATGCGTCTTACCATTCATTCTTCAACCACGTAGATCAAGTAATGATGGCGAATCAAATTCGGCCTCAATTACACCGATATTTTCATCAGGTGCATAATATTTTATTGAAAACAATTCGAATTCTTTTCGTATTTTTTTCACATATTCTAACAAAAAATTTTCATCAATCATTTTTAATTTCTCCACAGAAACATTTACCAAATTTGTTGTGCCCAAGGTGAAGCAGTTATTTTTAGTAAGAGATGTCCAAATTCGCTTAGTTTTATTAGAATTTTTCACTGCATATGTAGAATACATACATAGTGATGAATTAACTGAACAAATACTGCCACAGCTTTTGCTCGGTATTAAAGATACAAATGACCAATTAGTGGCTGCAACTCTACGATGTTTGGCAGATCTTGTACCAATTTTGGGCTCATCTGTCGTAATTGGAAGCAATCGTTGTCGTATTTTTGCTAATGGAAAACCATTTGGAACTATAGATAAAATAGATATGTCACCTTCAGTGAAATGGGCGCGTTCGATAACACCTGTTATGAATGGAGCTGGAATTAGTGATGATATTGTTTCAAGTAGTCCAATGCCTCCTGTTGGCGATGTTAGTAACAGTTTTGTTTCAATAGTAAATTCACAAACAACATCAGTATTGAATGAAAAAGATTTAATGCCAGAGCGGTTATCACCTGATGGTGCCGCTGTTGGTGAGGATCCCCAAATGACCAATGGAGAAACCAATCTCGAAGAAGATGGTAGAATTGATTTACAATATTTATGATATTTGCAGAATTCTCACAATATTTATTTTCATTTTCTTTTGTTGTTCCCCTCTAGGTTGGAGTGATTGGGAAACAGATACAGTACAAACAGAACAAGAAGCTTACAGTTATGAAGAGATTGCGGAGCATGAGAATAGGCATGATGATGTGATTGTAACTGCCAGCTACCAAAGAAACATATCAGTCAGTAGCTCAAATAGTACAGCGACCAATCAAAACAATGAGAGCTTTATTAAAGACATAAAAGACCTTGAAATAAAACCAATAAGCAATCAGTTGAATGATGAAATTAACGACTTTTTCAAAGATATGGAACCAGTCATATCAATGCCCACACCAACTCTGTCACTTTTAAGCAATCGTATTGATTCATTCACCGCAGAAAATATATCAACAGTGGAGTCTGAGAAAAAAAAAATCAACGTAAAAATTGATCAAAATCGATTTGCTGTAACAGACAATTTAGATGACGAAACAGTAGATGACACTGCTTGGGGAAATGATAATGATTGGGATAATTAATATTATTTTTGTTTTGTTTTCATTTCTGAAGTTTTTTAATAAACAAAAAATATTTGTTTTAATTCTGAACAAGCATATATGTTCTCTATTGGTTCATCTTATGATAAGGAAAACGATTATTACAAATTAGCTTGCCTTAGAATATGGAGCTTTTGTGCAATAGCTTTGTCGGCTTCAGATATATTGGATTGAGCTGTATCAGATGTGTTCGCATCGATGCAGTACTGCGATTTTGTATATTTTCGAGTGTTATAATTTTGAATGTATTTGGTTTTTCCACTGCGATATTTCTACATCCCATTCGGCCATTGTACTTTCATACATTTCGTCCGCAATTGCAATAAGTACTCATATTTTCTTTGTGACGACCAATCTTCAGTTCTTGATACGTTTAATAGCTAATATTTCATTCACATCTGGTGATCTTTTCATAAATTTTCTTGCCTTTTTTTATGGATTCAAAGCATTTGGTGTATCCAATGTGGCATTTTTTGTATGGTTTTACATGTCAAGAGCTTTGATTTCAAGACATTGACGCCAAATATTCGATTTATCAATGTATACTGACTATACGAACGGATACGGCAAAAAGATACAATTTGTCGTTTTCATTCCGTAATGGTGTATGTGCCCATTCGTTTATAAATGATAGAGATCGACTACTATATCGTAGTATATCAATCGATTGACGATGTACCTGCCTGTGGCAATCAGTACACACCCGAGCATTGGTATGAATATTTTGTATGTAAATCGTGTATCCACTTCATGTGTTTTCACAATATTGTTTGAAATTCATTCAATTTCACACCGTACTCGTACTAATACGACCTCAGTGTATCCATCTAAATGATAAAAATAAGAACAATTTCATGCAAAGTATCAGAAATTGAGATTTTTATGAATCAAAATTCAAAAAAACGAACGAAAACAATGAAAAGTTCAAAAAAACGAACAAAAACAATAAATTGAATAATGAAATATAAACAGACAACATTTTTTTTTCCTCATTTATTTTGTAATCATCTGCCTGATGATGACTGGAGAAGACACAAAACTGAAGATGAAGTAAAAATTAAAAAAAAAAAAAAATAAACATATTTTTGATGTAAATCAATTAACAGTGTTTGATCATTTTTAAATGATGAACCAATGAAAAATCCACAAAAAGTCATTGAAGAGTATTTATGAAAGTTTTGTACAAATGATTACTTTAATTAGGCGAATTTCCAATTTTAGTTTTCGAATTAGAAAATCTTCTCAAATGCTAATGATCATAATAATTTATTATTCATAAATTCAAAGCCAATATGTGCGTGCGCATTATAACAATTTTTATTTGAAAAAACCCAAATCTCATTTTTTTGATCATCTTGATTGTTTGCATATTCAATGTTGTACATTTTTTGTGAAAAAGTCTTTTGAATTTTATTTATTCTTAGAATGCAGATCTCTCATATACGTACATTTTCATTAATCTCCTTTGCAAATTTATTCTGCGTTTATAAATAAGTTAAACACTATATTTTATTAGGTTCCTTATTCATATCACTATAGATCTCATTCCAATCAGATTGAGAAAGTTTTTTTTACAAATAAACCTTTATACTTTATTATAAATATGTATTTATACACCGTGATATAAATATTTGAACAAATTGATGATAAAAAGCAGCTAAATAGAGGAAAAATGTGTCATTTGTAATTTTATAAAATCATTGCGAATATGAAGAAAACAACAGTTTCAAGATGTTTTTAGATCGGAACTAATAATAATTTATCACATTTATCATGATAAATGTCATATATCATTTGTATGGAGTAACTTATGAAATGATTTTTCTTGAACGAAAATTAATCAGCCAGACTGGTCTTATTACGAAAATATTCTTGAATAAATTTTAGATATGAAATTAAAAACGAAATTTCTTTCGAATGTCCTACGGTTATTGGGATAGTTCATAATTCTTATTTGAATATAGTACAAATGTTTTCATACAAAAGATAAGGTTGAGAAAATTATACAATTGATTAAAAATTATAATAAATACAATTTCAGGAAGTTTCTTGATTATTTTACAAATTTTTGTATATTGCAAAATATAGATATAAACTTGTTTTGCCCCCTAGATAAGCTAAAAAAATCTCACGCAATAAATTATACATGCATATACGTATCGCAAAACTGATTATAAAATAATGAACTCCAGCCGACTCATTTAGTATGAGAAAGCGTTAAGAGTCATTTCCAGTTCTTATTACATTTTTCACATTTTCACTGTTTAGCTGAAATCGATGAGTTCATCCAATTTATTGTTGCTTATAGTGTTGAGAGTCCATGGGTGATCAAGTACATCTTCACTGGAAAATCGAAGATCAGGGTCAAGCTGAAGCATGTTACTAATAAGGTCGCGAACTTCTTGTCCTATATCAGACCAATATGGCTCCGGAAATTCATAAATGCCTGACAATATAGCGTCGAAAAGTGGTTCTTGTTCATTATCTGGCGACACAAATGGAGGAAATCCACAAAGCAAAATATATAATATAATACCGGCTGCCCAAACATCGATCTATTAGAAGAAAATTTAAAAATAAACAAAAAAAAAAAAAATGGAAACGTCAAACATCTTTGACCATTGGTCATTCGTTTTATCGATATACCTTTAAGCCGTATCCAGTTTCCATTAGAATCTCTGGAGCCACATAAGTTGGTGTTCCACAAACAGCAGTTAATGGTTCTGTTACCTCGCATGCTAAACCAAAATCAGCAAGTTTCAGCTGTATTATGTGTCCTGCTTCATCTAATTCGACAAGCAAATTTTCCGGCTTGATATCGCGATGTACAATTTCCATGGAATGCAAGTAAGCCATTGCAGCTGCCAAGTGTCTAATCATTAAACGAGCTTCCGATTCAGGGAAGCGTGTTACACGAGTTATTGCATCAAATAGATCACCACCATTAACATATTCAAGTATGAGAAACATATTCGCCGGAGTATCAAAATTTAAATGCAATGACATCACTTGTTCATGTTGCAATTTTTTCATAACTCTTATTTCTGCATCAATATAATGCTCTTTACCTTTGCATTTCGATTTATCTATAATTTTTAGTGCAAAATTTTTTTTATCGCTTTTTCGTTTTATTTTTAAAACAACAGCAAAATTTCCATCACCAATAACTGGCCCTAAAGTATAATTATTCTGGATAATTTCAGGTAAACCAAGTGGATTTGAATCGTCACATTGATGACTGCTAGATACCAGAATAGTATCATTATCGCATTCAAATGTTGCATTATGCAAATTAACGGAGTTTTTGGTAGGCATTTGAGGTTTTGGACCATTTCGTGCACTACCTGTGCGCAATGTTTTTCTTGTTTGTTGTACAGCCTTCAACTCATCTATTTCTAATTTAAAGTCATCAGCATTCACACGTTCACTTCCATAAGCGAAAAACACATATTCTTCACCAAAAAAATCAGCCAATGTTTGAACTTGCGTACCCGATAATGTGTATACTTTTCTAACACACCCTGTATCTAATTTGACGCATTGTGTTATTGCTGTTAAAACATGTTCAAATGTTGGACTGTTTCGTTTGTTCAGTAGAAGTCTAAGTATTTTCCTGGGCTTGGTTCCACTTCTAATTAATGTCACGATTCTGGGGTGTACCTAGAGGGAAACAACAAAAGAAAACAAAATTAAATATTGTAAATATTCAGCAAATGTTGTGAGTATTTCTAAATATTCCGTACCACACTATCACGTTCACTAAAATCCACTTTATCAAATCCATTAATGTTAGTAATTCCATTGATTTTTAATGGTGATGCTGGTCGTTGGGATCTTGCTAATCGATTTGTTGTTTTGTTGATCTGACCGAGTGGAGAGGATGTATAATCCATTTTCTTATAATTTTCATTATTACACAAGCATACGTAGCTTTGACCATCTTCGAAATCTTCCAAATTTGTGATCTGTATATAATATAGTATAAATCATTTTCAATACTAAGATAAGAAATTTTAAATTTAACGTTACGTTTCGAATCAACTCACTTTTTTCCCTAAGGTTGAATATATATTGCGCACAGCACCAGACACACGATCTTCCAGAATACGAGTCAAATCTTCAGCTAGACTATCAAAAGATCTAAGAGTAGATGAAAATTAAATTAAAATTTTTTTTAACAAACACGAATGTGAAGAAATTTCTTTTACCGGTAGCGTTCATTTGACACAGGAATCACTACACCGCCATAAAATTTATCGCCATTTCTAAAGAAACGGACTCGTTTAGCTTTCCTTGTTGGTGTTCTACTACTTGATAATCGTTTCTTCAATGTATTTGTTTTGTTGATTATGATCACTGAACCATTGCTGCTTGTTCCACCACTCTCTTCGTCACCATCGGCCTGTTCTCCATTGGCTGTGCTGCTATAATTTAATTCAGTCAAATCCAATTCAGCTATATCCTTATCCAATTCTGAATTTAAGCTAGTTGAGCTATTACTTTGGCTCACTACGGTTTCCAATCTATTACCACTTCCATCCATTCTAAGTAGAAAAATTCAAGCAGAATCACAACACATTCCAATTAGCCTCATCAACTCATTTTACAGTTTTTCTATTTTTATTATTCGTAGTAATTGATTTCATATTATATATTTTTTTTCTACTTAAAATATAGATTGCAACAAGCCAATTTGTCGTAAATGTAGTTATTATTATTGAGAAAAAAGCGAAAAAATTCATCAAATAGTTTAATGGTCGAGAAAAAATCGAAATTTAATGACATATTCAAATCACGCTATGGGGCGATATTCTAATTTCAACAATCCAATATACGAGATATAAACTACAGTTTTGTTGTTGAAAAAAAAGATTGGACGCACTTGTTGTTGTTTACTACTTTGGCATTTAATATGCGCTTGGATTTCTGTTTGATCAACAGCAAAACTTTTAAGTTAACCGTTGTAATACAATCTAAAATTGCATTCAATAAGCACAAAGCCATAAATACATGATCAATCCAATCATTCTAGACATTATAAACCGTTATCCAAGCGCAACTGAAGTGAAACGAAAAAGAGATACAGAAATGAACGACAAAAATTGCAAAGAAAAATTGTATGAAATATTTTGATCGGAAGTAATATGCTTTCTTTCATCGGTTACATTCACATTATATACAGTATTCATTTATGTTCATGTTTATATTTGTGTTTATCATGGATATTTTCTTTTTTTTGCCCCAATTTTCCGATACCAAATAAATGAGAGAATCTGAATTTCTCTTAAGTAGGCACCGTGTGCGTGTTAGTTCATGATTGTTATTTGCTTTCATTTTATAACAAATGGCATTTCATTCATCACTATTGCCGATTCGTATATAAAGTATGTTTTTTCTTCTCGCCAGAATACGTGAATAACCATATACAATAGAGGCACCAATAAGAAATTCTTCACGCATATTGAATATGCTTGCTTTTCTGATATTTTTTTGATATAATTTTGCTCTACTTTCAAAATCTGATTACGACTAGCCCTTGTATATTTTGTTGAGTGTGGATAAAAAAAATCACCGTCGACAAAAGTTAATACATCAAAACCACAATTTATGTATGTTGCAGCGGCAACACCTTTACTTTTTAAACGCTACGCTATGCTCATACATATCACTAATGGAATGTTATAATTGCCACTCATGTGTACATTTTTTCGCTTCTCTTGTATTATTGAAAAAAAAAAATCACTGGAATGAGTGATGAATTCGTGCTCAAGTACCTGTTTGCATAGTTTTAGTATTACGAAAGGTATGAACGCTTGTGTACTAGTTTCTTGTTTATATACGACCGCTGCTAGTTACCATAAATATAAATAATTCAGTTCAACGCACAATGACTTATTGAAGGGAAATGTCACCAAAAAATGTCTACTCTAAGAATAGACTTTGTGATTATATTTCCAATGAGATATCGATTCCAGGCTATTGATTTGCCTGTTATGATATTGAATTATTAAAATAATATTGCAATGGCATGAAATCAAGAATAATGGACGATGACACGAATTGAACTGAATCAATTTCGAACTGATGTTGGGATGATTATTTTTATTGAAATAAGTTTTTAACTTGAGCTGGCAAATTTGTTTCTTCAACTGTATATACACGCACACACATTGAATAAATTAGATTACTTGCACTTGGGTATAGACACAAGAATTATTAATGCATATTAGACAAAAATAAATGAAATAAATAAGTCATGTGGGCAAATATGTGACATTCTTCTACAAGGAAGCATCAAATTAACTAATCAAAAACCGCACCTTATTCAAAATAAAAAACAATACAAATTGTAACACATCACAATTAATGTAAATGATGAAATCCATGTGCTGAATATTCTTTCATTATTTGACAAATTTTGCACTTTACTTTCGAGAAAACGAGTACATTTCTTTTTTTCTTTATTCGCCAGTGCTCTCATTGAAAATTTGAATAAAGAAATTATTTTTCATTATAATTTGCTATTTACCTTTGCAGAATTTTTATAATCTCGAACTGGGTGTAAATATGAATTATGACCAACAAGATAGTAATGAGAATTATCTCAATACATATTTACACTATACCATAACCAAAATTGATAAAAGGGTTTATAATTTAATTTTCGAGAAAACACATTCCAGACCTTTTAAATGTTTTCCAAAGAATGTTTGTAATTATTACTGCTTTTTATCACATGAAAACATGAAATTAATAGAAAATAAACATTGACACTGAGTTTACAACACACAATTCTGTAAATATATATCTATATATATATATATAAATAATTTTTTGATTTTTAAACAACTCAACCGATTGTCCGCCCATTTACCAGTACGAGAGTGAGACATACAGAACATTAGCAAAAAAATACTTCAAGAATGAAGAGAATTTCAATGCACAATCGTTGAGTGTAATACATGGAAACTGTGCTTGGATGGGAAGAAAGAAAGACAAAAAAAAGAAAGAAAGAAGGAGAAACATTTATTCTTTAAGTAGACATTTGAGTGTATATGATATTGTTACTTAATGCTATATGTGTAAATATTGTTTTGAAAATATGTGTGAAATTCTGAAGTGTCAATTCACGGTTCAACTTATTCCATGCCATTGTTTATTGCTATTATTGTCACATTCATTGTGATTGATTGATGATCATAACACGCAAAAAAAAGAAATTTTTTTTAAGGATAAACTGAAATGAAACTTATTTTTTTGCATTCTTCAATTTGTAATTTTAATTCATATGTTTGACTAATACCGGTACCGGTTCATATGTCAATTTATGTTAATTTAGTTCCGCAGCTATATACATAACTGTCAAATATTTTGTAACCTAAAATGTCTATATCAAAATAAAAAATTTAAACTATGAAATCGATGAGACAATTTTTTAAATCGGTACATTTGTTTTTCGAAAATGAAAATGTTTTCTTTTGGCTTTATGTTTTAATGTAGACAACTCATCTTTTTTCAGCGGCAATGCAATTACACCACACAACGCCAGGCGGAAATGATGGCTCGCAGTTTGCCAAAACAAATTCCATTGCCTGGAGTAAAGAATATTGTAGTTGTTGCTTCCGGAAAAGGAGGAGTTGGAAAAAGTACAACCTCAGGTGAAATTGATTTGATAATTATTCATTATCAACTCAATAAAACTAATTTACTCGATTTTTTTTTTTCAATTTTTCATAGTAAATCTAGCCGTAGCATTGGCTCAAATGGTATTGGCATATTTCGTTCATAAAATGAACTGTTTGACATAATTAGAATTTATTTCAAGGGAAAACGTGTTGGGCTACTTGACGGTGATATTTTTGGCCCGTCAATTCCATTGATGATGAATTTGAATGAAACTCCACGTGTTGACGAGAATAACTTGATGATACCGTTACAAAATTATGGTGTAAAATGGTAACGAAGAATCCAAGTAAATCATAAAAATTGGTTCAATATAATTTAGATATTTATTCAGTTTATCAATGGGATTTTTGATTGATCCGAATAAACCGGTAGTTTGGAGAGGACCTCTTGTAATGTCAGCATTGCAGCGACTTTTAAAAGGAGCTAATTGGGAACCACTAGATTTGTTGATTGTGGATACACCTCCTGGAACTGGTGATATTCATTTATCACTGGCTCAAAATGTACCAGTTTCAGGAACAATTCTTGTAATTAAAATTAAAAAAAAAAAAAAAGAAAAAAAAAAAATTAAGTGAGGTGTTTTAATAAAATATATTGATGAATATCTTGTTAATAGGTTACTACACCACAGAAAGCGGCTGTGAATGTGACATATCGCGGAGCTGAAATGTACCAAACGCTTAAAATTCCATTGATTGGATTAATTGAAAATATGAGTCATATTATTTGCACAAATTGTAAAGAAAATCTACAAATATACCCCCATAACACTGAACAATTGGCGAAAGACCTTGGCATTGACATTTTAGGTTCTATGCCAATAGATTTACAATTATCTGAATGTGCCGATTCTGGAATTCCAATCATCATAAAGTCACCAAATTCTATGCACTCTAAGAACTACTTTAATATCGCAAACAAATTATTGAATTTCTTGGACGAAAGAATATCAAAATAAAACATATTTTTTAAGTATGAAATGCATTTTATTAAAGAATATAATCAAAACAAATTTTAAGACTTGTTCTTTAACTTTTTCATTTTTTTGTATGCTTTCTTGAAACCTGTGTTTCGTTTTTCCGCCATTACCTCTTGGTACTTTCGTTTGTTATATTGTTGGAATTCAGCATCTGCTAATAGTTCATCGACCAGCGACTTTCGTTTACTAACTCGTTCTCCACGACTATCATGATATTTGTCTAGAGGTGATGGCAAAACAGTACCAACTTGAAAGTATTTTGGCAATGTTTTTAAATCGTTCTTTTTGTAGAAATGCGTTGGATTTAATACAGAACGCATTTGGATAATTTCCAAATCTTGGCGTAGCTCATCCGTAACTTCTGTAGCTGGCATATTGTACCAATTTTTTCCTTTTGTTTTCGATGCTTCAGCCTGAAATTATCAAAATAATTTTACGAGTCATTACAAAGTTTCAGAAATAATTTTTAAATAAAAAATATAATAATTATCAGATTACTAAAGACACATCATTATATCCACAATCAAAACAATAGAACAACCAATTTTCTGTTAAATATTCCATTTTTAATGCAGTACTCGAAACTATTTAGTTATCAAGGCAGATTTTGTTCATTGATAAATAATGACATTTATCGATGAAAAAAATATTTTCTTGCAAGAATGCTAAAGATTTTCGAGGAATACACCATTTAACAATGTATGGTGCACAATTTTTCAAGCAACACATATTTGAGTGGTACCGAATGCTGTGCACCAAAAAAAACTATATTACCAATATGATTAGACAAAATTTTGCCATATCAGATCGGTTTTCGTTTTAACAATGTCTCGCTGGCCTTACAATGCTTTCAAAAGTCTAAGAGTAAAACATCAAGATACAACGAGTGGAGTGTTGAAAATTGGTAGAGTCATATTCTATCTCTCAATTAGAGTGGAATTGTATCAGTGTCGCTTGTCGCATCATTTTGTAAGAGTTTGCAATTTGACATTAAAACTTCAGTTAAAAAAACAATAAACCTTTCTTTGACGATGTGCTTCTCGTTCCGATAAAACTTTCACTTCTCTTTTAGCTTGAATGCCTTTCAAAATGCAGCCACTCATCTCTTTCTTGATGTCAGTTTTTGTCAAATCTTTATGTACATCTGTTAAGTCCCACTCCTCAGCACCAAGTTTTTGCTTTTTCTCAGGTTTCTTCGGTAGAACACCATTTATATTAGTCCATCCCATTGCTTTACAAAATGCATCTAAGTCGCTTTCTTCATTTTCTTTTACATCGTTAACATCGTGACTATCGTACAAAGATCTGGTGAATAGCTTCGGTTTATTCAAAATTCTTATGATATCTATAGGTGGTGGTGGAATCCCTATAAAATTCACGGAAATGTCAGAAAAAAATAATTATTAATGGAAATACTATGAATATACCCCCATAATCGTAGTCCTCTTCAGTATTCACGTCTTCGTCATCGGAGGCCTCGTTATGAATATTTAAATTTTCGTCCCTACATTCTTCTTCAATTTTTATATCGATAGGTTTTCTTTTGGAATATAAACTTTCTGAATTGTCATATTCATTTCTCTCCAAAAGCGTCTGCTCTCCAATTTTGTCAATGGTAAATAAATCCATTCTTTTTAAATAATAAATGTAAGAAAAAAAAAATAAATTTTATGAATTTGCATGAAAGCAATCTATTTGACAATTGCAAACACGAGGTAGAGATATACAAATGAATTTCCCTTAAGGGATTTTTATGAGTGTCAGACTGAAAAAATCGCATCTGGTAAAACAAAAATACCTCACTAACACTCATATCGTCTCGTTTACTCTTTCTTCAGTTTAAAATGTACAGTCACTAGCAAACTGTTTTCTCAGTCATACGCGAAACATTAACACAAGGCTAAATGTATTAGTGTGCATTTCGTCGAATTCACTCATACATACTGAATATGAGCAAAATGAAGGCGAATGAAGGGAAAGCATCGTAAACCGAAGCCATCTATCTCTCGCATACATGGAACATCGCATCGTTTCGGTTGTCCGATTTGCTTACTCGTTCTACTCTCGCGCCTAGCCACAGTTCAGTGTATTTGTTCGAACGCTTCAAATGTGTTTCTTTCTTAGTGTCTCTCCATCTTTTTTTATTCAATTTATTTTGTGTTTCCAACAAACGACACAACAGCATACAACGCGTACATTTGTGTAGCGTAATAAGAGCAGCCATATTAAAGTGAGACAAAAGATTTTCTACGGAAAAACGAAATAAAAAATCATTTCATTTCTCGTACGTATATATTGCTTCAACATTTATTCTATTTTTTTCTTTTTCTCACCAAAAAACCTAAATTGTGTTGTTTGTAATCAAAAGTAAGAAACAAAAAATAAATATAAGACAATAATCAAAAATTCGGTGTAAGTGTAAAGCATTTTTGTCGCATTTGCATGCAATAAATAAAATTTAATAAAAAAAATCACCTTTCATCAAGTCAATTTTAATGAGTAGTATGGGTATCGAGTATTTTTTCAATAATTTTCAATTTTATTGCATATATTAAATAACTAATGTTTTCATAACTGGCTTGTTTTTAGAATTTGTAGACATGTGTAATTGTGGTTTAGTTTTAGTTTTTGCTTTCGCGCTACATATAAAAGATTAAATGTGAATTGCTCCCTTTTTACACATAATTTAGTTAGGAATATATACAATTTTTAAGGTTGAAAATAGGAAAATTTAATTTTGGAAATGTTGATCATATGCTTGTTTTTTACTTTTCTTTGCAATTTGCCATTGAAGTCGCCTATAGGATGTAATGTGCGTATCTGTGCGCGTCGTAATTTATTTAAATATCAATTCATTAATGTGCACTACACAGCAGTAGCTGCCGCAGAAACTATAGTAGTTGATTGTTGTTGCTTTTGCTTTGACTGTTGTAATATGAAAACGAGAAAAAAAAATCAGTAACCGTATGCAAAGAATCAAAAAAAATGAATAAAACTGTATAATGGCCGCATTCAATTAGAACTGCATACATTTGTCGTGCGTGTATACGTAGAAAAATTTGTTTTAAGTGTTTAATTTGATAAAACCATTCACTTTTATCTAGATTTTGTTTTAATAACACTGCTTGAAGTATAAATGCGAAGCAATTGTAAAAAAATGATCATTTTTCATACAAATCTTATTACTTAGTGAATTTGTATCAGACATTTGAAATTATATTTCGCCGAAATAAATGTTCTAGATTCACATTATAAATATGATGAAAAGTTCCATCGACTAATTCTCGGCTAACTGAAGTGGATCATATGCCTAAAAATGGTATAATTTTTTTGAGTATCAAAACAAAATTTTCAGCATATTATGCACACTACTAAATGTAATCACGTTTAAATAAACAAGTGAGCTAGCCTTATAATTATCATAAATTATTATTGGTGTCACACGATTTGCTAAGAGCATATTAATTTGGCGCGCGTTTTTTTTTCTCTGAAATATATGTTAGTACACATGATGTGAGTTGCAATGAATATCTATAGCAAAACAAAATTGGAATGATAACATGTTGATATGTATTTGTCTATTTTAATAAGAAACCATAAAAGCGAAAGAACGTATGATGTACGCATTGGATAAAAGTCACAGTGCGACACACAAAAATTAGAATGAAATAGAAGAAAAATAGAAAAACTAAAAAGGAACAAATTTGTTTTCATTTTCACATCTACGAGAAATCATCAATTTAATGTTGAAAACGTGTATGAATAAGACAGCGAAGTATTAGTTACAATTTTGAGAAGAGAGAAAGACAGCTTATAATAAGCGAGAGGAAACGTATGTTTTAGATACAGACACATCATACAACCTTTTAGACATACCGTTTTTATCCCTCATCCTATTCTAACACAATTTCCTTTTCACGCTTTGATCTTGGCTGCTGCTCGCACCAAAAAGAGTGAAGAATATCTCTGAATATGCCGCTACGTGAATATAAAATACAAACAGACGCACAAACATATATGTGCGCTTCTTACACACTCGCCGATAACGACAAAGAACAATACATTTTTTAGAAAGAGAATGAAAGCAGAAAGCTTGACACATACTATGTCACATAACGTGCCATCGCCTGTTTATTATCATTTCATCGCATCCATGCAAATTATTGTGTTCAAATTTTCTTCAAAGCATTCGCTTCCCCTTCGTGCTCAAGACGCATGTTATCCTACAAATATGATTTCATACTATTCCAAAGATTGAAAATAAAAAAATGTTTCTCACTTCATTATCAAGATTATGTATAATGAAAAAAAAAACTAGTAAAAAATGTCGTATCACTTTTTGTCGTTTAAAAAAAATTGGAACGAGTGAATGAGTTACATTCTAAAAACAATACTTGAAAATCAAAAAGAGAAGGGCATGTACGTACGTACAAACCATTTTTTTCATAAAATTGTTGAAAGCAGGCCATAGAAAGAGAAGAAAACAAATCGTCGAAACACGACGAAACATTTATTCGATACAAACATTCATCGCGCCAAAGCTATGTAGAATATGAAAATAAGAGAAAGGCAAAATAGCAGTACTCGGCTTTTAACGATGTGAATGCAAGATTTTTATAGAATCGAGAAAGAGACTACTGTTTTCGGTATTTTGCCGTTTATACTCTTTCAAATGATTTCATTTCTGTTCTGTTCTGTTCCTTTCGTATTATTTTGCTACCTTTTTCACTTCGCTTCTTTTGTCTCGTTTCTCGTTCGTAAAGTCGAATTTCGCGTAACACTAAGTCGGCAATTGTATATGTATAGAATTCATCACAGTATCAAATCTATGTATTAAGCAAACACAATCCATCCAGGACAGAGACAGATAAGATACGTATCAAAACTTGTATTCAACTGCACATATTTTCTCGTACTCACTCACCCGACCCAGACATATTTAGTAACAGAACTCACACCAATACACACACACACACACATATAAAGAGAGAGAATCTTGACACGCTTGAACCATCATGCATCGCAACGATAGAGATATACACACTTTTCGCTTTCGCTCATATCGACAAACCCAATCCACGAGAAAATGGGAACGCGAGTGAAAGAAATACAAGAAGTGAATGTTTATGTTATGGTTGCTTTACTCATTCTTTTCTGTGCTTCTGCTCTTGCTCAATCTCCTCGGTCTATTTTATAGTCGTCTTGGTTTAATGGTTTGTTGTTGTTTTTTCTCTTTCACCCTTTGTCAAAGTTCTGGTGATGGTAAATTTTGTTGGAAAAAGACAGTACGTAATGATGTTGTTGTATATTTTTTCGTATTTGAATTTATTGTCATACATATTTTCATTTGGAATCTACCGCATTCGAATTGCTCTTATTTATTTATTGAATGATAATTGATGAAAATCAACACAATTCTTTTTTTTTAAGTTTTATTAATTATAAAAAAAATTTTTCGAAATATTTAGGAAGTGAACTTTTACTTAAAATTGCATAGTTTTTTTGGCTAATGATAAACACGGTATCATCATGTTAACACCGACATCGCAGGTACATTGAAACTTCCCAATAATTTTATTTTCTTTCAAAAATTCTACATCGATAATATCAATTTAAATGAATTTAAAAATGGTTTGTTACTATTAAATTTTTCAGGGTCATACCAGTACGGTTAATTTGGCCCAACTAACCGACGATTCAAAAACATGTTACATCGCCCAACCATTCGGTTATGCTAATTATGCATTAGTTAATCAAATGCCAATCAGTCAAAGCAATAATGGTTCGTAGATTTTCATATATTTTTATTACTTTTAATAAGGATGCATTTTATTCACAACAAAAATGATAACATTAAAAATATATTACTTAGCTTCAACTGTTGCCGGAATCGCTACGGTTGATAGTAATGGACGCATTCAAGTGGTAAATAAGCCAATTACCAATACAATCTCCAATATTAGTTTCAAATGCGATGTTTGTGGATTGATGTTTTCACATTTGACTCTATTGAATCATCACAAACGTATACATACACAGGACGGAACTGATGGAACAAATGATCAACAGATTACTGTGGTAACACAGCAGGCAGGCCAAAATTTGGTTCAAGGTAATAATTTAATAAAACGCAATCGATAACATTTAGCTGATATTTAATTATTATTACTTCCAAAGCCATGGACCAGCAAGTTCAAGGAGGAGAACATCAACAGCATCATCATCACCAACAGGTAAGCACATATTTCGTCCAATTAAACCAAGTTAAACCATCTGTACTAAAAATTATGTTCATTTTCAGCATCATCAACAACAACAGCAACACCATCAGCAGCATCACACTGCTCAACAGCAACACCATGCTCGTAAGGACATTATAAAATTAAAATAAATCCATTTCGTTGAAATACAATGTTTTTCTCAATTTTAACACAATAGCGCAACAACATCATCAACAAGCACAGCATCAATCTCATTTAAAAATTGATAAGACCATAAAATGCATAACATGTGGTGGTCCAGTACAGCAGAATCCGAAGCGCAAAGGCCCAAAATTAATACGTTGCGAAAATTGTATTAATAGTGATGTGTCTTCAATAATGACACAACAACGTCAAACACAAATTTTTGTTGCTCCTGATGGTGACGTTAAATTCGAAATGAACCCGGATGCAATGGATGTAATCAACGCACAGAATGTTGTAGGTATCAGTCAGGCTGGTTCTTCGCAGCATCATAATACACTAAAGCAACCGAAAATTGAAAATTCAGCTGGTTCATCAAATCAAGCTGGTTATTATCCGGTGAAAAAGCGAAATATGGCAGCCGTTACAAAGTGTCACAAATGCAATGGTTCAGGAGTGATATTTATTGGAGGTCATAAAAATTCGAAAGTGCCGCCACAGGAAAAGCCTTTCCATTGTAATATATGCGGTGGATCATTCTCGCGGTATTCAAGTTTGTGGTCGCACAAAAAATTACACAGCGGCGAAAAGAATTACAAATGCTCCATTTGTGGTCTTGCATTTGCCAAAGCTGTTTACTTAAAGAACCATTCTCGTATTCATACAGGAGAGAAGCCATACAAGTAAGAAACACATAGTGCGCTCATTGAGTAAAATAATTGCTTGTACTGATTTTAATTTATCGTATTTGTATTTTTCAGATGTCAAACTTGCGGAATGCAATTCTCTCAATCGCCGCACTTGAAAAATCACGAACGTACACACAGTGGTGAAAAACCATACGTCTGCGAAGTGTGCGATAAAGGATTCGCTCGCCATGCTACCTTATGGAATCATCGTCGCATTCATACAGGGGAGAAACCCTACAAGTATGTTATTCTGACTGATTAAATTCATATATATTTGCTTTTAATATTTTGATAATGATTTTGTGTATTTCACAGATGCGAAACTTGTGGATCAGCATTCAGCCAGGCAGCTCATTTGAAAAATCATGCTAAGGTTCATAGTGGAGAAAAGCCATTCAAGTGCGAAATTTGTACAGCTGCATTCGCCGATCGTTTCGCATTGAAGAGGCATCGAAGAATCCACGAAAAATACGGTACAATAATTACACTTTAATGATTTTTCAAGATTTCATAATTAATACGACATGCATTTTGTAGGTCAAACTGCGCCACGTCAGCCAGCTGTTAACCCAGATGAACAGATGATCGTTCATAAGGAAGAAATTTTAGATCCGGAAGATAATGACGAAAATCAACAAGTCGTTTTGGCTGGCATATAAACATTCAAACATACAATATAAATCATAATTAAATTTATAAATTTTCGAGAAAGCCCTACATTTGTTAAACGGAATTCGGAACAAAACAACAATAAATGAAAAAAAAAAAAACATGAACTAAAATTTACTATATCCGATAGTAAATAACAAATTTTAATACAATACGTTAAGTGAGTAAAATGCATTCAGAAGAACGGTAAACAGAACGAAAAAAAAAACAAGATTTACACAAATTAATGTGCTAGAATCCATAGATATATATAGAATTAAATACTAGAAATAAGAACTTTCTAAAACCACCATAGTAAAAGTATCAACTCGAACGATGATTCTTTAAATCAATACTTGAAATTCAAGTATAAAGAAATAAGAATACATACATTTGGAGGTAGGCAGGTGGAATAAGTGCGAATCAGATCTTTAAGACAAGAATATTTCAACATTGATTTTTTTTTTTTTTTTTTAATTCAATTACTTCTTGTACTTTCTTTAATTTTCTGTAAAAAGAAAACGACAAACAAACACACAATAAGTTCAAAAATAAGTTTGAGTTTGTACAAATGGTATTTAGTATGCACAATTCATCACTTCACTCAAATAGAGGAAGTCATTCAAAATCCATATTACTAACTTATAGAAGGAAAAAAACGGAACCCTTTCGACAAATACTTTTATTGACTCGCCAATAAAAGGAAATATTATTTTAACGCAAATCTATGAATAGAAATAGTCCAGATGCATTAAATTGTAAATAAATTATAAGATTTTTCGATTCATTACTGTACTAACCTTTTAATATTTTAATAAAGAAAACTAGAATAGCAAAAAAAAAAACGCGTTTTCAGTAGAAATTTGAAATGTTGTTTTACAGCATGTTGAATACATAATTTTCTCTCCAAATCGGAGGCTCCAATTCATATCAATTTTCATTTTTAAACGGTAGAAATAAATGAAATAAAATGGATGTCATTGTCGCTACTTGTATGGAATTCAAGTTGAATTTATTTTCATGCGCAGTTGAAACCATAAAATAGAACAGTCAAGTTTTGTAATAGACGTAAACATTTTGACGTTTTTTTATTTTTTAATTATCTTAGTTATATTTTTTTTATCAGGGCATCGTAGTTTTACCAAACAATAATGTCGTCACCAATACCGATACGAAAGAATCCACCAAGAGAAAATTTCATAAAAGTAGAAAAATCACTGCTTGAAAAATTACAAATCTTGGGCATTTCAAAAACAAAGGCGTATGTTTCTTTTGTAACAATTTATTCGAAGATACATATATTATTGTCGTTCAAACTTTTAGCATTTTGAATTTGATAAGGAATCATTTTAATTGTTGTAGAAAAAATGCTCTAGCAGCAACCGGAAACCAATGTCCAAAGAAAGCTATGGAATGGTTAATTTCGCACGTAGATGATCCAAAGATTAATGATACACTCCTACGTGAATATACATTGTACGTTGTACCTGTTGGTCCATTTGGCGATCAATTATTAAAATTTTGGAACGATTCTCGCATATTAAATGGCTGGAACATGGTTCACAATCGTCTCCCACATATAACTCTCATTCCATTTTTCGAGGTTGATTACAAGTGCTTTTCACAAAAAATTGTATAACATTTCTTACATTGATTTATTTATTCAAAATGTTTTATTCATTTTGAAGATTTCTCCCGATTTCGAGCCATATATTATAGAAGTTCTCGAAGAAATCATCAAAAGGAAAGTGAAGACCTTCATGGATGGTCATATTCGTTTGACACTATGTCAAAATGAATCTTTTATTAGATTTTTCGTGAATTCACCATATAAAGAGTTTATGAATTCTATTGCAAGATCATTTATAGATGAGATAAATAAAATACGTAAGTGACGCAAAATACATATTCTGATTATTTTGTTCGATCATGCCAATGAAGGGATTACGATTATGGGAATTCTATAAGTTTTATTTGTGTTTTAAATACTAGACGAAAGGATTTATTCTGGAAAAAATTCGAATTTGCAAGGGAATATTTTCTTAGAGCCATCTGAGCTGTACTTAAATGTGGCTTCTCAACCGGAGGGAAAATTGGAAGAAAAGACAAATGAATCGATTTTTGATTTGCTTAATGATGTTGCTTATAATGAACCATCTTTATGGGAATTGCGACTTTATTCGCGTGATAATCGAATTGGAAACAAGCAAGTGAGTAACATTCATTATCATTTGCAATGAATATACACAAAAAAACATTTGGGGTATGTATGATATTATTGGTGACAATACGTGTTTACCACAGTTGTATTTGACTCTACCACATGCAACGTAATAAATGTGACATAGTATTAGTTTGACAGCAAAACTTTTTCACAATGAGTCTGTTCGACATGCGTACATATTTATTAAAACTTGCATGTGGTAGAATCAGATACAACTGTGGTAAACATATATTGTCACCAATGAATATCATGAACATACCCCGATTGTTTTTTGTGTGTATCAATACAAACAGAGTTCTCCAAATAATGCTAGTCACCCAATATGTTGTGAAAAGCTACAAGATATATAATTCATACGCAACGTTATATTTTTAATCGCAATGTATTCGCTGAAATATATACACCAATATAATCGTAGGTAAGATGCGACTATAAGCGGACTGTCTGCGATGATGGTGAATAAAATGCGTGTAGTCAGGATAATATTTAAACAACACTATTAAATTAGACGTAAAAAATTTAATTTTTTCAATTTTCATCAAGGTATTTCAAGCAAATAAATGCTACCGTGCAAGATATCATGATGAGCTTAATTTGAATGTTGGTGATTTTATTGTGTTTTCTGATTCCTCGGAAAAAAGTGACGAAACATTTATCAATGGATTCTCACTTACATCTGGAAATAGTGGACTAATCCCCGAAAAATATATTTCAAGAGTGCCAGAGTCAGACTGCTGGCTTTTGCATAAAAGAATCCAATTAATTGACACAGACCTATACTCGCCCTATTATCGCAGCTCATTGATGTATCCGCATCAGATGTCTCTAGAAGAATATACTCGACATGCAATGGATTCAGAGAACCGAACAATTAGATGGAAATCAACAATAGGCGAATTGACGGTTCCAAACTGTCGTCGAAAGCTATTAATAATGCGACACGCAGAACGCATTGATCACACGTTTCCCAAATGGACCAATTATTGTTTTTCCCCTGAAGGAGGCTATTGTCGATTGGATTTGAACCTACCATCGTCTTTGCATCAAAGAAAAATTGGGACAAATCCTAACACATGGAAGCTTGATCCACCTCTAACAAATATTGGTATGGAAATTATTCATAAATATTGAATTATAGTAAGATCTATAACTCTTTTTTCTAACTAAATAATATCGAAAGTACAAACATTATATAGATGATATTGACAGTTTTGGAAATTCCAATTGGCCGGTCTATGGAATGGAAAATCCTAATCAAAAAATTTTTTTGGTTTGGCCTCAATTTGGCCAAGTAATGGCCAAAATATACAAACGACCAGACCTTGGCCATACCTTTGCCAAATAGAGAACGAACCAAATTTTTTTTTCCCTTTAATAGGCCTTCAAAACTGCATTTGTATTTTTTTAATAAGACGAGTATTTCTATAGGTCGATTTTTTGCCCTTACCGAAAGCCGTAGGTCGTACACAGGCCGGCTAATTAGAATTTTCAAATCTGTCGATATCATTTATCTACTTTCAATATTACTTGATATGAAAGAGTTGTAGAATTTACTATATTTTTTTTGGAAAAATGTGTGTGTCGGTATCCTTATTTCGACCACTGTATCTGTATAAATAAGTTATTTTTTCTTTTCCAATCCAAAGGTATAAATGAAGCGGATTTAACAGGTCGAATGCTTCAAGAAATCAAATTCTCAATTGGATTCGTTTACTGTTCACCAGCATTCCGATGCATACAAACTGCATATCAAGTAATTAAACATTTACAATCACCAAAACAAGTTAAAATACGAATCGAACCAGGATTATTTGAATGGTTGTCTGAATATCGTGAAATTCCAAAATTTATCACACCACAAGAATTAATTAAATTTGGATACAATATTGACATAGAATATAAACCTATAATATCGATTGAAGATCTTAACCAAGATGAAAATCTGGAACAATTTTATCACCGTTGCCACCTAGTATCAATGATTGCTATTCAAAATGCATTCAATGAAAATATATTGTTTGTTTCACACGCAGCTAACTTGGAAACAAACAGTAGATTTCTATTAAGAGGAGATTCATTGAGCTTAACAAATATTCGACAATTAATGAAAAATATTCCTTACGCTAGTGTTTTGACACTCGAACAAAATGAAATGTCAGGTAAATGGTCTATAGCAGATCCAGTAGTCTTGCCAATGACACACACCCGAAACTTTCAATTTGATTGGCGCATATTTTCTAAAACACATGAAAAATCAACAATCTAAATATACGTATTTATAAAATATTATTGAAAAGGACAGATTTTATAAACAAACTCTTGAAAATATATGTTTTATCTCATTTTAATAAAAATTCTAAATTGAATATTTTTAGTAAAAATGTTTATAAAGTAATAAGAGTTGAAAAAAAAAAACTAAAAATTTCTCAAACAAATCATAAAATATTCAGGATTATCAGGTTTTCCTTAGCAAATGAATACCACCAATAAGCGGCAATAAATTTCAGTGGATTTAATATTTAGAAAAAAAATTGGTTTTATTCAACACATAGATATTATATTTTTTTACATATTTACATGCACATAATGCAAGGCATTCAAACTGAAGCTCTCTTAACGCTCAAATTTTCGCTGAGAATTTCAGCAGGATGATATCCTCGATCGATAAGCAGTTCATGATTTGCACAACTAGTACCTCCTAAACACGTACATGAGCAGGTGCTAATTTGATCATCAATATCTGAATAGTAGTAATTCGATTGACTTCCTCCAAGCAATTTTCCGGTTGCATAAGAATCATCATAAGGCATTAGAACATTGTTTGATGCGGATGATTGTGCTTCTTGTTCGTCACGTCGGTTATCTTCAGCTTGCCTGTTTCATATAATTTAAACAAGGATATGCCATAAAATTTAAATTGTGTTATTATTTTTATCTAACTTACATTGTCATGAAACGCAGAACGAGTAGGTTAATGGATGCAGCAACAACAGCTAAACCAAATAGAATGAATACCAAACTCAATGCAACATATCCAGGTTTGCTAGTCAGTGCGTGGTCATTTTGTAGCGCCACATAATCTCCGAATCCGATTGTTGTTAAAGTAACAAAGCAATAGTAAAAACTATCGAAATAATTCCAGCCTTCATATCTTGAAAATACAGCAGCGCCCGTAGTTATAATAATCGACGATAGTAACACATTGAATAACATTAAGTTTGTCTCAGTCGCTTCAGTTTGTTTACATCGAATATATATTTTCACTTTTTTTATAAATACTGAAACAAATTTATTTAATCGTTCACCAATACTTTGAAACATTACTAGACCCAACGGAATTCCAACCTTAAAATATAAATGAACATAGCTTGTTTACCAATGTCAATTATTTTAATATGTCTTTAAAACGTAAATATTCTAAGAATATTACCATCGCATATCCCATGCAAAATGCTTTGCCACTAATTTTGTGTGATAACATTGAATTACATAAAGAAAAGGGAAAAGAGAAAATAGAAGGAAGAAAGAAAGAATAAATCATATTTATATTCTCACATTTTGACTAATTCGTGAGTGTAGTTTTACGTACCTAATTGTGACTGGCGTTGAATGGCCGTAGCCAATCATAGCCAAAACCACTGTCGCAAAGTAAAATGCTCCAGCGAATTTCCATTGCGGCCCAGCTTTATGTGGCTTATTTTCAATAACAACTATTTCCATCATTCGATAATCTTCCGCTGTTATATTATATTTTCGCACGAATGTGTTTTTTATATCTAAAATAAGTAATAGAAAATATTGAAAAAAACACAAGAAAAATTCATTGACTTTAGTACTAACTGGACAAAAAAGCCCATCGCTTGCTCTCAGTTTCGGATTCAAGCGCATCAAATACAGCTGCCTATGGAAAAATGAACAAAATGACAATAAACTCTTGAAAAGTTCTGAAATTTGTAAATATCAACTAAATTCTGATGAATATGATTACCCCAATCAATAAATATGTAAAAGTGCACACAACGAGAGACAAAGTTCTAACATTTTGCCGTTTCATTGTGCAAGATGTCAAAATATCAATCACACTATCACTTCTTTTGGGAAAAAGCATTGAATTTTTTTCGACCTTTTTATATTGAATCCCAATAAATGTCCATGACTGACCAAGCAATATTTTTTGACACTAAAATCACAATTTAAGTTCTTATGAATTATGAAATATTGTTTTTTTTTTTCAAGTATGAAAAGATATTTGTTGTGAAAGTATTGTGGGTGCGTTTTATTTATCTACGATATCGCCCTTTTAATTTAGAGTATTCTTAGTTCTAATAATAAAAAAATTCTCGAATTAAAATAATATTTCTATTTCTCAAAATATCTTGATGCTTTTGTCACAAGAACTTCAGAGAATCTCTTGTATTGATGAAAAAATGTTATTTGTCTGCTGTAAAAATTGGACAAAAAGAGTAGACCATATATTCGTTACATCATACAGCATAAAATTTTGTAGCATTCATCCTTCATCTCTCTCTATTCAGATGACATTAGATATGAAAGCATGTTCCTGTAACATGCAACATGTTACGTCGCATGTTACACAACATAGTCCTGCACTAATATCAAATAAGCAAATGCTATGCTTATATATTGATTTTTCCACCGTCGTAGCCTATATAATTATATTATGAGATTATTGGTATTTATTGGCAAATAACATTTTTGGAGCTAAAGATTTTTTAAATGGCAAATTCAATAGAAATTAGATTTTAGTACAAATTACAAAAATAAAACCAAATTGGTTGCAATGAATTTAAATTTTTTTTTATTATAAGATGTTTTCTTCTTAAATTTCCAGATTGGGTAAAAAATATTTGATCAAAAAATTGTAGATTCCGATACAAATTCCATCATGGTAGTTTATTCTCTTTACTGCCTGTGGTGGAGAGTTTCAAACCAATGTTGGACTGAAATCAAAGAAAAACTCATGATAACAAAAACTCATGTGAACAAAAAAAAAAAAACGTTTAAACTAATGTTTTACCATTCGTTTGGTTGTGAATTTTGTTAATCCACTTGCCAAAGATTTAGTTGCATTTTTAATACCTAGGGGGTAAGAACCAAAATAAATATGATTACATATTTTGTAAATATTGTAAATATTCTAAATATCTGCTAAATATATTGAATATCCTGAATAACTGAAATATCTGTCATATCAGCATGAATATTTCGCAATGTGTAAATATGTAAGTTGCAAGAAAACGTACTTATGTATACTTAGAATTAACTATAAACGATAAAATCATTGAAATTATCGAAGTAGGGCCACCACATAGATTTATAGGTGGAAAATAAATCTCATTAGAAAAATTTCTTATAAAGTGGCGATAGCAAAAACATTGCTTAAAATTTTTTTTTTCGATTTGGTAGGAGATCTGTTATTGAATAAAAGAGAAAATTATGTAGTTAGTTATGAAATCATGATTTTGTTACAACAATTTTCATTTGTCATAAACTAAATTACCAATCAATCAATTAATTTTGATTGTCAAGATCTGCAAGTCTTTGAACCGTAAAAACGGGATCCAGTGGCACGCCTCTTATCATGCATAAACCGATGTAGAGTATATTACGTCCCGCATTCACATCACGATTCCAAACAACTACATTCTTTCCAAAACGATTGGCCCGGTTGTTTTTAACTATGCGTCTCATTTTGGTGTTTTCAATGTTGTTATTGTTGATGTTGATGTTGATATTATTATTTGCATTCCATTTTTCATATTGCAACTGCCGCTTGCTTTTGATCGTTATGATTTCTGTAGTGTGCAATGCATCTTGCTTTGGAATACAATTCAAGCATGTATGAAATCGGTGTACGAAATTGGCTGGTACTTCCATTACCTGACGGCACTGGCTACATAGCATTGTTGTTCTTTTTTCCGGCACCACTAAAGTATCACAACCATTGCGTCGCTCAAAATATTGCACGAATCTATTTGTTTGTGGTGTTTCTGGATTACCACGGATGCCTTGAGGCATTACAGCCCCACCAATCACAACGAGTGTTCGTTTGCCTTGACACAAATCGTTAGTGATCTTGTCCATGGCTTTTTGTTTGGCCATAAAGGCTTCAAAAGTTAGCCTTGTATACTTTTGCGAACAGTATACTTTTATCTTGTCATTAAAAAAACGAAGACGGTGATTTGCAAAGTCAATGTAAAATGGACAACTTTCTGAAATCTCAGGATATGTCATCCTATCTGCTTCCATTCTTTTTTGTAAATCATTGTCTAGTTTATGACGTGATTTTTGACGACCATTGCTATTGATCATTCGATAGTACGTTCCAGCTTTGAGACGTATATTTCGTTCATGTGTGCTATCTAAAAGGTGAAGAACAAAAAACAATAAATATAAATAAATATTCGGTAAATATTGTAAATATCTTGATTGAATATTATCATAAAAATTTACCCAAATTTCGGGCGACACCACCAAACATCAAATTCTTTCCAGGATCCAAACCTAGTTCTCTTTCATATTCACCATTGTTTAATTTTCTCCTAAATTTTTCCAATTTTTGTTCGTCGTTTACGACAAATATTTCCTTAGTAAAATTTAAGGATGCACCGACACCATCCGAATAAACCATTTTGTTGAATATTCTTTTATCATTGCCACGAAGAATTCGATGGATATCAAAATAATCACGCCACATATGGGACACGTAATTTTGTCTCGCAAGGAATTCATCTCGATCCCATGGTTTCCCATTTTTGTTTTTTGAAAATTATGCATATCATCGTGTTCCCACATAAATCGTTGCAATCGGAACAACAACGGAATAAATTTCATCCAATCGTCTTTGAGATTATCAAACATACCACATTTATTATCGTTTGGATTATGTGGATCTAGCCGACGATCAAATTCCCTCATTAACTCTGCCTCGTAGTCTACTGTACCATCGAAAAGAAATCTAATCGCATGATAAACTGTATTCTTATTATTTATTGTTTCTTGGCGATTATGAGGTGGATGCAAGTCCTTCTGAATGTAATTGAAGAACTTTCGTAGACGAGATTTCATATGAAGTACGATATTGTTCTTAAAATTTGTGTGATACATTTGGTACATGTATTTCATTTGCTGACTCATGTAATCGCTCGAATGCAACTGCAAATTATATGATCTCATTATTTGCAAGAATTCCGGAGCATACATTCGAATAGGATAGTCAGCGTTATCCACATTTTTCGATAGAACTCCATAGAAGAATTTATTGAGTTTTTGTTCTGTCGGTGAATTTTGACGTCTGGCATCATCTTCAACGTCGAAAAATTCAAAATCTCCTTCTTCCATTTTTTTATTGAAAACATAATGAATCAATGTGGACGCCTGTGCTGCTATCTCGGTGCATTTTATTGCATCATCACGAATTTTCTTTTTGATGGCATCTTTAGTTCTCTTATCGAGAAAATTATTTAAGTGTTTTTGAACGCCACATTTTATAGAACAACTGACTTTTGTGGTGTCGACAACTGGATCTACAGATGCAGCAACAGTTTTTCTACGTTCTCTCATTTTTTGTGGTGTTAATAATGATGACGATGACGATGATGATGTCGAAGGAAGATTTGATGGATCGCACACTGTATTTCTTCTTTTTCCTATTTTACTCGGATGTGGCTGTGGTCGTGGTTGTGGAGGCGGTTGTGATGGTGGTTGTGATTGGATGGCTAATGCAATAGCAGCCTTTTGCTTTTTAATCAAGTCCAATTGCTTAATTTCTCTTTCATTTTTTTCTTCGATTTGTTTCAGTTTTTGTTTCAGTTTATCGATCTGCGACTTGGTTTGTTCAATTATTTCAAAGTTTTGTTTTGTCTCGCTAATTAGATGCTTTTCTATGTCTACAATTTTGATTGATGGTAACCATTTTAGGTCTTTCACTGTCTTTGGATTATTTGATCTTGTTGGTTGTGATGATTGCTTGGATTCATTTGAATTTGCTGAGGTTGAAGGTGATGGATTTTCAATAATAGAACTATCATCAGCGGCAGCTGGCAAAACAATGGAAGTTGAAACATTGGTGGTTCTGTTTTGTTGCCTGATTCTGGGTCGTTTCGCCGGCGATGGGTTATTTCGTTCTTTTTGTTTTTTGACTTGTTTTCGTTTGGCAATTTGTTTTTCCCATTCTTTGATTGTTTCTTCATCGAAAATATCACGATCTTCAGCCGTTATTTCGTCATCATTGTCATCGCTGCTTTCACTACTGTTCATAATGATTTGTTGACTGCAAGCAGAATGAAAAAAAAAAAATAAATGGAATGATCACTTTCAATTTAAAAAAACGCTTTCGAAACAAACAAAAAAAACATGAAATTAAAAAATCCGCAATTTAACAATCATGGAATTAGCAAAATTGGGAAAAATGAATATGATTTTGATGAAAAAAAAAAAACAAAACTTACATCGAATTGCACTACACGCAATGATGACGCCAAAAATGCGCTGATTTGCGGTCATGCGATCCCGTTACTTTCTGTAAAATGAAACATGAAGAAAAAACGCATTATTAGCAAAATTGGAATAAGACAAAAATCCGCAATTTATAAATCATAGAATGAGCAAAATTGGGAAAAATGAAAAATGAATATGATTTTGATGAAAGAAATAATTATTTAATTGGATTTTTTCAATGCAGATGAAAAAAGAGCACACAAAATATGCGTCCTTTTGTTGTATGACGCAGTGTGATGAAATCGTACCGTTAGCCACCGAGACACAATGCAATTTATATAGAAATTATCGTCAAACAAAATTGAATAACACAAATTTACGATATTGATAATTTTCAATAATCTGAGGGTTGATTGATAATGACAAAACAAAAAATATCAAACAAATTTCACTTAGCGAAAAATACTTTGGAAATTAGTGAATTCAATTCACTTTGTCCAAATGTAAATTACAGCACGATGCTTTAGTCAACTATCTAGCACGAAGTGTTCTGAGCGAATGTGATGAGAACGTGAGAGGTGAGTGATGAGAAAGATTGTCACCACCGGCTTGAAATTAATGCAATTCGATTTGACTCGCATACAAATGAAACAATAGATTGATTGTTTTGTTCCTCTTAGCCGGTGCAATGGTAGTAGTGGTGTGGTGTGTGTGTGTTTCTCATTTTCTCTCACCATCATACAGGCGACCGTTTATGTTACAATGCAAACAATACGGTACACTATGAAATGAAATGTGTTCACATCGAAAAGGACCAAAAATGAGCGTGGAAAAGGCTGCAAAGTATATGAAAAAGTCGAAAGGGTTCGTGGAGCGATGGACAGACCAGTGGAAAAAGGAAAATAATGTGGATGATATTTCCCGAACCCGTCCAAACATAGCAACTACTTCACACCAAGATTCACATATTGTATCGGTTCTCGAAAAAAATCCAGGTATGTCTCTTCGTAAAAGTACCGAAGTACTACACAAGAAGAATATAGACGTTTCGAGAGAAACTGTGCGCCGAAGACTGCATGGAAATGAGCTAGAATACCCTTCTACGCAACAAAAGCCGTTTTTGCAAGATCATCATATTGAAAAACGAATGCAATGGGCAAATGAAAATGTAAACACCGATTGGAGCAAAGTTATTTACACAAACGAGTCATCATTTCTTGCATCGAACAGACTGACTCATAATTGGTGCAAACCAACTGAAAGAATGATATCAAGTACAGTAAAACATCCACAAAAAATTCATGCTTACGGCGCATTTTGCGAGAAGGGTTTTGGTAATCTATCGGTATTTACCGATCATTTAAACGCTGATAAAATGTTGCAAACTGTATAATTCTGTTCTAGTTCCCACTGCTGATAAGTATTACGACAAAGGAAATCGTGACTGGGTTTTGTTGGAAGACAACGATCCAAAACACAAAAGTAAAAAATGTACTGCATGGAAGAGTGAACACGGTATCAAACAAATGGATTAGCCACCTCAGTCTCCTGATTGCAAAACGATAGAAAATGTTTGGTCATTATTAAAGCACAAGCTTCAAGGAAAAACATATCAATCTACCAAGCAGCTGGAATCAGCTGTAAAGCGGAAATGGAAATCATTGACGAGCAAAATTCCAAAAATTTGAGTGATAGCATGTCTTCTAAATGCGATCAAGTTTTGAATAAACAAGGTGACTCTTTCAAATACTGATGTAATTGCGAATCATATAAAGGCCCAATAAAAATAATCAAATGAAAAGTAAACAATTATTGTGATTGTTTATATGAGTTTTGCCGTATTTAGTTAAGTGTGTCACACTGTAAAAGTAAAGGAAAGAAAAAATACTCACCAATGCTAAGAATATGCTGTGTTTCTTTTCTTCTCTCCTTCCATGATTTTGATTGTGTCGACTGTGTCGCCATGTTGAATGTTGAATGTTGTATGTTGCATGTTGACTTGATCTCAGCAACCAAATCTCAATTTTAAGCAATACTTACTTTGCCATCGCGACAATGTTTTTAATTTAAAACCTTATAGCTAACTTATTGTTCGAAATGAATTGAATATTCACTAGATATTTCAAATACTTATGATAAAGTTTGTGTATATTTGAATTTAACAAATATCTCATAAATATTTAAATATCGCGTAAATATTCTAAATATCTACTAAATATATATATTCATAAAGGGTTCTCAGCCCCTAGTTTAATACCCGAAACTGCTTTTCCATTTGAATTTGAATTTGAATTAACAGTTACACTGTTATTCACTTCGCTTCGATAATCAGACAAAGTTCGACGACGATTCTGTACATTACTGCATGGTGTTGGTTTTGATGGTGTTTTCGAAGAACTTTTTTTTAAATTCAGAATCGGTGACTCAACTGGAAGTGATGGTCCAGTATTTGAAGTTCCTGCAAGTAGCAAGTTTATTATATAAGTCCAATGGAATATTACTCAATATACACTGCGCGAACTAATTTTACCGACACTCACATTTTTGAAAATATCTTCACAAAATGAAAAGATTTCGATTTTTTTTTTCATTGCATTTTTATTACAAGCTATTTACTGAAATATCACAAAAACATTATCAAAAAAAAATTTGTATTTATGGTATTTTTTTTGATTTTTCGATTTTTCGCTCCCAAAAAGTGCGAACTAATTTTACCGACACTTGACATTTCGAACGAAACAAATGTATTTTTCTCTAAAAATCCGGTTAATATTTGGTCCATTTACCCTTGGCATCATGTAATGCGATGATTCGACGAGGTAGACTGTCATACAGTGATTCGATTTTGGCCTGTGGTATGTTTCGCCATGCCGCCTCGATGGCCGCCGTCAATTCATCTTTGTTGTTGTATTGCCGGCCTTCTTTGTAGACTTCTCTTGCTAAAATTTACCAGACATTCTCGATGATGTTCATATCTGGTGATTTGGCCGGCCAATTGTCGAAAAGTTTGATTCCACGCTGTTCAAAACTGGCCAAAGTTGACCTGGCCACATGAATTGGAGCGTTGTCTTGTTGAAATTGCCAGCCTAAACCAGCGCATTCATAGCCATATGCTGGAAAATGACGGCCGACCATCTCTTGGTACTGTATTGCGTTCATTCGTGTTGAAATGAATGACAGCGGCATCTTTTTCAAGTAGCCAATGGCACCCCACACCATCACAGAACCACCGCCAGATTGGCGCTTACTGAAAATCATTTCTTCGGTGCGCAAATCGTGCCAATAATAGGCAAATCCATCTAGACCATCTAAATTGAACTTTTTTTCATCCGAAAAAATGATTTTGCGCCATTTGTTTGTCCAATGAATGTGATCCAGAGCGAATTTCTTCCGCTCTTCCATATTGGCTGGAGACAACATTGGCTTACGCTTCATTTTCTTGTATTTTAGACGTTGTGAACCACTTAAAATCTTTTGAACACGTCGAACACCAACAGACAAATTGTTTTCAGTCCTTAATTGCCGGGCAGACTCGAAACTATTCGCCGCACATCGAATTATAAGCCGCTTTTGCGCCGTTGAAACGGTTGATGGCCGACCGGTGTGCTGGTTTTGGCCATAGTTTTCGCGATTTCTGAGAAAATTTCCAACAACGTCTCTGCCTCGACCTATTTCCAATGCTATCTGACGATTTGACATTTTTGTATAGTCTTTTAATGTAGAAATTTTGGCCTTTTCGGCGTCAGTTAATCGTTTACCATGTCCCATTGTTGATCGATTGAATTTTGGAAGACAACTGCGTAATAACTATTGCGAAATTGCACCAATAGACGTAAAAAGATGCATAACGGTAAATTACATCAAAACAGATCGCAAAAATTTAAGCAACACTGCTTGTTTTTTTCGAAATGTCAAGTGTCGGTAAAATTAGTTCGCACTTTTTGGGAGCGAAAAATCGAAAAATCAAAAAAAAATACCATAAATACAAATTTTTTTTTGATAATGTTTTTGTGATATTTCAGTAAATAGCTTGTAATAAAAATGCAATAAAAAAAAAAATCGAAATCTTTTCATTTTGTGAAGATATTTTCAAAAATGTGAGTGTCGGTAAAATTAGTTCGCGCAGTGTATTTTTAAATACCTTTTTTTAATGTAGCTGGTGATATGGATGAAACACTTCGCGGAGTGCTAGTAATGGGTGCATTATTTTTATTATTTTCAATCGGTGACACTGTCTCACTGACCAAAAGTGAAGATGCCACACGGTTCATTGGCACAACGGCTCGTAGTGGTGCAGTTGATCTTCCGCTTATTGATTGAGAAACTCGAATTTTGAGATTGCGTGTTGCTGGCGGTGCCGGGGGTTTTTTCAAAATTCCATATGATGATTTTAATTTTTGTGGTGACTCTTTCGTTGTGTCACTCAAGAAAGATTTACGACGCGTTAAAGTTCCAGTAGTGTTGGGTATTAAACGTAATGGTGCAGGTGGTGCGCGAATCAAATTGGAGTTGGAATTGTAATTCAAATTTGGTTTTGGAGATGGTGAACGTATTCCAGACGTTGTAGATGGACCTTGGAAGGATCGTCTTCTACTGACAGGATTCAGTGGTTTTACATGAGTTGTTTCGGTTTCGTTTTGTGGTTGAATGTGCTTCACTGAATTTTGAAGAGAACGTCGACGAATAACTTTTGGAGCATCCGGTTCGATAATCGAGGCTGGCTTATTTTGTGAATCTTTCTCATCTTGTGGTTTTGTTCTAGTTATTGTACCAAATGAGCTGCGTCTTTGTAAAATTGGACGTTTGATTGGAGTTGATAGTAAAGATGTTTGAATGCGCGATGTTTCAGTTTTGTTTTGATTTGCTTGAATTGCCGCTAGTGGCTTTTCATTCAACGTAAGCGATTGACTACGAACACGTAGTGGTTTTTGAATTTCTTCATCTACATTTAAATCTTTTACTGGTTGTGCCATGACAACGATATAGGTTGGATTAGTTGTCAAAGATTCCGATTGTTTTCCGCTTGTTTGCAAAACATTTATATTTTGATGAGAGCCAAGTACATTTTGAATTTCTTTCACCACTTGTGATAGGCCAGAGTCAATTGGGCGTATTTCTCTATCAGTGTTTGCATTTTCCTTTGATGAATCAGTCTTTGAGGTTTTTAGATCATCCGGGGAATTATCATCGTCCTTATCAATACTAAAAGTACCCTGACGTTTTATCAATTGTGGTGGCTGTAGTTCATTTTCAGTTTTTGTTTTTGCTTCTCCATTCACATTATTTGTTGCAGTTAAAAGTGAACTCAAATCATTCAGTAAATGTGTTGCTGTAGTTTGCTTACTCTTGTCATCACATTGGTCGACTAATTTTTTCAAGTTCTCTATAAGTGAATTTGTATTGTTGGACATTGTTTCTGGCAGTAAAATTGTCGAGTATTGACTTTTTGGTGTGACTGGTTCATTTTCGCGGCAGAAAGGCAATTGGCTACATTTAATGTCAACCGTTTGATTGTGAACTGGTATTAATGATGCGGTAGTAATCACAGGTGATTGGGGTATTTTTTGTTTGAAAAAAGCCAACTTTTCAAGTATTTCATTGCGATTTATGCTTTTTGTGTCAACTATGTCATCGATGATTTCATCACTTTTTGATGTTGATCTTTCGTCAGACTTTGAGTCTGTTTTGGAAATATTTAACATTGGAATATTTAATTTTGCAATATCAATATCTATATCACTTTCAACATCAAAGTCCGTTTGAGAATCGATTAGATTTGGTTTGGTTGCCCATATATCATCAAATGAATCATCTGGGCTGGATTCACGTGTAAAGAGCGTTGAAGGTTCAATTGCCAAATCTAAACGACTATTTGATAAAGTATATTTCAGTAAATTTAATGATGTACTTTTCGTTTTCGTTCGATTTTTGCCAGATGATATTTCAGCCAATGATTTTGGTGAAATGTTTTTTGAATTGGACAATTGATCCTGTGATGCATTTTGGACGGAATCTTGAGTTTGTGTTTCACTAAACAATCGTTGTATTTTTGGTGTATCATATATTATATCGGAATGTTTGCTAACTGTATCATTTCTTTCAATATTCGGTGATTCTATCGATATTAATGTTCCGGTTTCAACCTTTAACAATTCAATTTCAGTTGAAATTAATGCAGCATTTTCAACTATCTCAAATGGATCATCCGAAAGACAAGCTCGTTTATCCAAATCATCAAATGGATTATTATCATCCGCTTCAACTGATTCCGAATTTAGTAATTTATACAATGGTTGCGATGAACAAAGAAATGCCATGGATTCAGGTGTTGTTTTTGTTGCTGCATCATTTTGATCATATGCTACTGTCGAAACAAGACTTTTTGAAGTGGAATCAATATTTGAATTTAGGTCATCCACATTTAAATTATTGAAGTCGATTAACAAATTTTCACGATTATCTCTTTGTGACATTATAAACACTACTGAAATTATTGAAAATAAAGGAAAAAATATTTGTTCTATCAAAGTTATTATTTTTTAAATAACATATCGAGAAAATCACTTACAATAATGCTGTTTTACAACTATAATAATAAAATTGATTAAATAATCGAAAAAAAAACGAAGTATCACAACTTTGATCGTCAAAATAAATTTCAAATTAATTATAAAAATTGGAAAAACTGCACAAATTTAAGTACAAATAAAGCCGTTCCTTACACTATATCTCTCTTAACTGTTGGAATTTAAAATGTCAGAGAAAAAAAAAGGTGTTGAAACAACGTGAAGTTAGCTACGAGTTTAAAAAGTATTGTTTAATTTTGAATACAATAATCAGTTGAAATTAAATTTGGAAACGAATTATTAACAAATAAGATTTCCATAAAACTTGTATTTGCATTTTTCTCTTTTTGAGAAATTTTCAATATTTTTGTATGTTTATTTTTACATAGATATTATATCATATATTATTCGTCATTAATCAAATGTCGAAGTGCATGACTCATTTTTGGTAATATAGAATGAAAACTAACAAAACAAATTGTATGAAACTCGGCTAACCAACATGCTGAGCGTGAATCCATTTATTCAAGTCATAATTATAGTTTTGAATGTGTTTGAATTTTTGTATCAAACCATCCATTCAAAGCCGACAGTAATACATTACTACCACATTTGTGATACATCCTGAACATTTTCGCAGCAGAAAAGAAACAATGTTTGCAAAACAAAAAAAAAGACATCATGAGTAGTATTTTAATCAAATTCAATATGGTTTTCAATATTGCCCTTTTTCACTCAAACGTTGAATTACGGCAGAAATTAGCGAACGGTTTCTGTCTTATTTTTACTTTTTCGTTGTTTTTTTGGTTGAAAACTTGTTCTTTTTTTCATCACAGATATGCTTCAGGCAATTGAAGACACATAAAGAACGAAACTATGAACCTGCAAAAAGTTAGAATTGAAGACGAATCAAATAGAAAAGAGAAAAAGTAAAAAAGAGGGAGATTTGAACACAGAACCTTTTCGTATTTATGAACGTTATGTAGACACCCAATGGAATGTTGGCATATCGTTTTGTTTCGACAGCATGTCATTTCATAAATAAAAATGTTCTTTTGACCGCTTTTTTAATGAAAAAAGCAATAATGTTCCAACAATTGATGCTCATTGAGATCCAATTAGTTTTCAAATAATTTAAAAAGAGTCACATTCTTTGGTTTTTGTTCTTTTTTTGACATAAAATGTAAAGTGAAGAGTGGAATTATATTATTTAAAATCAAAATTTCAATTTGTCCACATTCATGGAATAAAGATCGTTTGTGTTACAATTTACGCTCAACCTAGTTTTGATTGGCATAATTTTTAGCGTTGCCATAGAAATTATTCGTAGCGCTCGGCGCGTGGGAACACATATTTCAATTTAAAAGACCGATTTCTATGCTAAAATGACACCGCATGCAATCATTGTAAAAAATCTATGGTCAAGTATAATCTCGCACAAAAACATACATAAAAAAAGACACAGGCAAGGAAAAAGTAAAAAGTTGAAAATAAAAAAATCTTATTTTGTATATTGCCGAAATGAAATAAAAACAACGGCAAAAGAAGAATCAGTGATGAAAGAGCAATAATGTTAAACACAAAGATGTATGTGTTACCATTTACAACGATCAAATGATATTATAAAGAAATAAATATGTATTAATTGAGAGACGGTGTTGGGTTATACCTTTTACTTATTACCCGATTGAATGGCTTCACAAGCATTTAGACAATGCAATCTTTCGTTCATCGTACGTCGAATGTTGTGAATGTGATTTCAGTGTGCAATAACATGAAAATCCCCGGAACCAAGAAAAAAATATAATTTCAAGAAAGAAAAAAAATACACAAAAACCCCGAAATGGAATAAAAGCAGCAAATAGAAATGTATACATAAATGAGAACAGACACAAAGACAAAGACAAACAGTCCATAGAAACCAGTCAGCTTAAAGTAAATGTAGAAATAACCACGGAGGATCACTTCAAGCGTATACTAATACATATACCGCTGTGTTTTTTTCTCTTAATTTGGCATTTTTCTTTCTCTACTCACTTTCTTTCCTCGTCATTCACATTAAATGAATTGGTGTTATTTCTTGTTTGGTTTTTCGTTTTGCTCACACGTCAACTTCGTCAAGTTGGCAGAGTATTGGTTCAGGTTTATTTCTAGTGTTAAATTCATATGTAGAAAATGAAAGAAATATCATGAATGCGGCGAATGAGTTTAAACGCATAAGCATGTGTTTAGTCCAAATACACACAATATTTGCTCATGTATTTGTGGTTACATATTTCTTTGACTACGCTCTTTTCACATAGGAAAAGACTAAGTCGTTTCATTAAGTGAAGTCATTTCGTTCAGTACACTTGCATGTTATTCAGATCTGCATTCTGAATGAGTTGTTTTATTTCATTACTATATGAAACTATTTCACGTGAAATAACCACAAAGATATTATCACTCCCAAACATTTTTTTGATTTGTAGAAATAAATAACGAAGTGAATATCAAATAGTGGGTGAAAATTGTGCTTTTGAAAATCATAGTGATAGAAAGGTGTAAATATTAAACTATATGTGAATCTGGATTTATGTTTTTGATTAATTTGTGCTAATAATACCATACAATGTGCTCGATAGGTGCTGTTTTGGGACTTTTTTTTAAATACAATTTTGGAACCAGTGTGAAATTCCAACACCATTTGAAGCTCGATTACTTGATTATAGTTTGAATTGCATCACAACTCAATCGTATATTGGACAATGCTTCGTGTAATATATAAAAAATATACTTTCATTATGAATTGTCTCCGACTCTATTCAAATTAAGCAAAAGGTTATTTTTTTTATTTTAATGGTTAAATTTGATTCAGTAAAAGTGTTTTGAAAACTAATTTTTTCCAAGCGTTGAATTTTGCAAGTTTCCATATAGCTACGAAATTGGATTGTGTAATTCCATCGATTCCCTGGTATAGTCAACACAATACGATTGCGTAAATGAATTGAAGATATAAATCGTGGTTTCCATCAAACAAAAAATTGAAACAATCATTATTCAAATCACTTCGTCATCGTTCTACAAGTGACTTTTTTGGGGAAAAATATATTATAGGCAACAAGTTCAAAACTTAGCAGAAAGAAAGCTCATGATTTTGCCAATCGAGAGTATTAGCAGCATGCTTCGTAAATTGATCATTTCGTTTAATCTTTCTTTCAACGGGTATATTCATTCAATCTTTTCGCACATTTTTCTATATTATATTTTTTTGGATAATTCATTCGAATCTTTTTTTCCTTTGATTTGCTTCTAATTTGATTTTTGTTGTTTGAAACATTTTCGTCCAAAAAATATTTATTGTTATAAATTTAAATATTTGAATTTATTTCATTGTTCACCACCTTTCAATTTCAAGCATAAATTATGTTTTATCTCTCGATTTAAAGAAAACATGTTTTCTTCACATTCCATCTTTTTCTATCATCCAATGTAAGCGCTTCAAGTTTATTTTATTGCATTATTTTTTTTTTTTTCGTCAATGTTTTTAAAAACAATATGTATACAAATTTGTTATTATTTTGCTTTCAGTATAGTGAGATATTCAACAGCAAAAGCGTATTCATAATAATGATTACTAAAGTGCAATTATTTTAACATGATTTTCACAATCAAACATTTTGAAGAAAATAAATGGGCAGAGGAAAAAAAGCGTTCGTAATCATATGTATGAACACAAAATAGCATAGAAAAAACAATTTATTCTTTTGTGCCAACACCACTTAGTTACTAAGTGCCATTCTGTTGAAGAATTATTTATTTTTAAAGCACCTTATATGCACATAGTTGCGAATTTTATTTGTGCAATTTTTTGTTTGGTTCATACATGAAACTTGCTTCTGTTTTGAATATATACTTCAGTGAACATTTTGAACATCATTTTCACATGTCTCGAATCTATTGCACAGTTTTCAATGCATTAAAGCGAAACAATTTTCTCTGCTCGCCCAGCGACACATAATTATGATTTGCACAAATGAAGCGATTAGCAACCACTATCAAAAACGCAACTGTTTGCTTTTTCTATATTTGCAAACATTCATTGGTAGTTACATTCAGCCATTGTTATCATTTGTGCTAAAAATATGTGGCGAAACTGAACCGTATAGTATTTTAAAACTCAGTACAGTGTTAATATCTGCATACTATTGTTACCAGAACAAGGCATATGCCCAATAAACATACTTTTTAATTATCATTGAAAATAGGAATATTAGTGTATTTGTGTAAAAGAATCCCAAACTCTGCTAACTTAATTCGGGTTATGGGCAATATTGAATTTACCTTGAATTGAAAAATACAAAAGTACGTCAAATAGGTAAATTAATTATTGGGCTTCGTTTAATTTGCTTATGGAACGTTGAATGGTTCATATTGTTCGTAAAGTATTGTTTTTGTTGTGTCACGACCTCCTGTAAATGCGTTTCCATGGTGAACAAAAGTACATTAATTCAATAAACGTTGACAACAAAAAAAATGCTAACATTAGTTGAATTATAACTTATAAACTTTACCAGTTTTACATTGAATTAATTATTTTATTTTTATAGCTAAAAGAAAATCGTCAATTTGTATTGACGTATTGTAGAAAATAAGGTCATTCATGTGTGTTGCACTCACCCAATGAAGTACAAGAAGAAATGTTTACAAAAAAGTCCGTATTATGGTTGACATAATTGATATTATACTATTTCGAAAAGTTTATTGTAAAAAGTGAAGCTATAAAGTTCCAAAGTTTCACAGTTCTCAAAGTAAGATTTTGCAATGGACTATCCAAAATTTATGAAATATATTCAACAAAAATGATCATATGCCATGCTTACAAAAATATGGAATTTTTAATTTGCCGAAAGTGATAAATAACAAGATGTCTTACATCCGTCTATCTAATGTATTACCAAACTAAAAAATGTGCCTTGTTGAAAACTTTGCGAATTGAAAGAGACTATTCGAACAAATCCATTTTTGGTACCAAAATAAGATGACTTAGTATCAAAATAGGCACAATATCTGCTTCTCCGTCAAAAATGACTTACAAATGATATTTAGAATTGCCTTTTTACTTTTGTGTAAGGAATTTTCCACAGTTAATTCAACCAAAAAATTACAAAAAACAAGTCTTTTACCAAAATTAAATTCTTTAATGAAATCCGCATCATTATTCATTCATTGGTTTAGCCTGCAAATACAAACATCGATGAAAACCGAATACATTTGTAATCGCTGTTATGAATTTAAATAACTTTCTTCGTAGGTGGAAAGAACCGTTAGCGAAGTAGCAATCGATCATCATTCGGGTATCTATACGCTAACAATTAGCATATTCACAAACAAAAATCGAGTGCAATACAAACAAGAAATACAAAATTGAATAATACGTGAGAGTATAGATACGAATCGACCATGCATTCAGAAGATCATTAGTATAGATGCAAATTCAAAGTTAGACCGAAACGACTAGAAATATTCAAAGAACAAACAGACCATATTTTTTTCTGAAAAAATTATTGACTCAGTTGGTTTCAGTGTAACGTTACACGAATTGCGCTTGTAAGATCGAATGAAGTGTGTACAATTGATATGCAACAACAACTTGAAGTTGATAAGGGTGACAGGAAAAATAACAGAATATTGCTGTATTCTGCAACACTTTTGCGCATACTCTCATCAACTCAGTATTCGATTATATAGTTTCTAGTATAGTCTACTCTTGACCGATACTGAAAATTTATTATCCACGTACGTGCTTTTTTTGTCGTTGTTAAAACGTGAGTTATTATTACAAAGTTTCATGTAATTTCCCGAATTCGAGTTTTTTTTTTCGTCTTTTCTTTGTGCAATCGAAAGAAATTGTCAACGATTATTTTCAAATTACAAAATAAATAGCGTGTATTTAAATATAGTGCTGAACCTTGAAATGGCATCGTGATCGATCTGAAGTTATTAAAACGCATGAAAGACAGTATTAACTAAGAAAAATCGCCAAAGCAAATGAAAAAAAAAACAACAACGAAAGAAAAAAGTCTTCATGTTGGTCGACGGTGTATGTCGAAACAGCACGTAATTGGCCACGAAAATAAAATTTTACGTCTCAGTGAATGTGTGCGATTCAATTCAATTCAATTCGATTCGATTCGATTTCAACATGGAACTTGCTTGAACAAAAGGTGGATGTAAGCTACACGCATTCATGACATCAAATAAGTTAATATTTTAACATTTCTGATATGGAAATGAAAATGAGTGCTGATTATCAGTACACCGCATCGAAAATTGTGAAATTTTTCAAATCTTACCTTTTTATGCTCTTATTGTGCTAAGTTTGTTATGGATTCTTCAAGAGTGAAGTCTATTACTGTTATTAAGTCCATTAAAGCAAAATAATGAAAGGCATACCAGATGGAACACTATAAGCACAAAACATTTCATCTATCATCATTTTGATGCGTATTTCGCGCATTGTATGACATAAATAATGATTTTTAAACATATGTTTATGCCTAATGTTGATTTGGTTGGACATTAAAATGTACCAGCAAAAGAAAAAAGTAGAAATTGCGCTAGCAATCAATTTTATGAAGAGTTTGTTAGTACTTTTTTCAATAGACATACATAGTTTGAAATGAGTTTCATTTGAATATTACCATATCAAGTTGTATTCATAATTTTCTTTACATTTCACGTGTGTAGAAATTCTCTGAGGAAACAATATGTCTAAAGTCAGTGAATGTCAGAATTGTATGTCAGTCATTGGAAGAAAGAACAGAAAGCAACCGAAAGAAATGTGCTTGAATATATATTTGGGATTGTTCTGCGTGAGAGCAACTTAGTGAAAGGGAGATTAGTTTGTTCACAATGGAAACCAGAATAATTGCTTCGTGAATTGATACTTTGATAATTGAAATGTGAGCGACGAAGTGAGATGTGACTTGCGCTTCGATTATGATAATAATTATTTGGAGTTGGCAAACACACAATTGAATAATCACACGCAAACAAAAGGGAATACCAGTTTTTTCAACACCAACATTGTCATTTACATAAAATGTGGGAATTTCAAGGAGCACGATGAAATCAAAATATTTTTCTTGTGTGTATTGTTCAAAATTTCCTTCGATATTCTTATTTAGTATGTTGCTTAACGGAGAATATACGAAATAGAATAAAAGTTACAAAACAAATAATTTTATATTGAAAAGTCATAGCCTAAAATATTAAAAATTCCAATTTGGAAAAGTGAAGAGAAAATAAAAAGTCCTCAGTTTTCGAAATCCGAAAATTTTTCTCAAAAACAGAAAGTCGTCAAGGAAATCGGATTTTCGCTCGAAAAACCCTAGCAATTTTAAATAATTTTCCTTTCAATCAAAAAAGAATAATCAATTTCACAAAATCAAAGACCAATTTGATCCAAAAATTTAGGGGAAGAGGGGGTCCTCTCGGAAAATTTCAGAGGGAGGATTTGACGGAAAAAGATAAAATTATACATATTTTGTGAAATTTGGTCACAGTTAGCACAAATATACAAAATATGTAAGACTTTGGTATTCTAGGTTCTATTCTGGCAATTTTCTCAAAAATAAATCATTTTGCACATGTAGCCGAAAGCCATATCCCCCCAGCATATTCATTAAAAATGGAGAAAATATCTACTAATACTAAACGCTTTTTTGGACTGGAAATTTCCATTTTTTTAATAAAGAGTAGCACCAGAAAAATGCAAAACAGTAGCTTACAAAATTCAGAGGTCGACGAAATTCAATAAGATCATACGAAGTTTTTATTCGTTTCTCTGAATTGAACAGAATAGAACAGAACGGAATGAAACAAAACAAAATAAAATAAAACAAAACAATAACATTGCGATATGAAATTTAAAACATTTAGAGTTGAAAATGAGAAAAAGTATGTAAAACTATTCGTTGTTTGAAAGAGTCGAATTGTCCAGAAATTAACTTGGAATGTTTTTGAATTGTTCTATTTTTGTTTGTGCGCCCACTTGCAGTTTATCTCGTTATTCTCTCTCCCGCTTTTTATTCCATTTTTGTTTATGAGTAGTTTCATTTGTTGATATGAAGGTCTGTCTGCGGCATGCATCGGATCAGTTGAATATTACTTGTTTATTGTATAACAGAAAAGCACGCCAATATCTGAAAGTACAAAGTGAAAGAATTGTCTGTGAAAAAAGAAAAGTTCGATGTGAATAAATGTTTTACGAATTTTACGAATGTAACATTTTAAGGCTTAAATCAAACGGAACACAAATTTCTATTTTCATTAAATTAGACGCAAATATTATTGAAGAATATTGGTATTGCATTCTTTGAATAATTATTTTTTGATTGAAATAAACAAAACATTGGAGAAGATATGATGTTACAATCGCATATTAGAGTAACTTCATTAGTTTGAGAAAAAAAAATGAAAGATCAGTATAAAAAAAAAACGAATGAATAAAAAATTGATGATCAGTAGTTACAATCGAAACACGGAACATTAAGCTTGCTTGTACTGTTCATTGCCTAACTGGATCCGATTACCGAGACCTTAAAGTAAATTTGAATAAGCAAAATGTATAGAAAAAAAAACACGATCGGAATGAATAATTCACTATGTAAAGAAGATATTTAGAAACACAAAATTAAAAGAAATAAGTTGCTGACAAAGCGATGAAAGCACAGTATATATTATAGTGTTATATTTTGTATAGACTATAAACATTCTCCAAATGAAGAAGAGAACTCACTTCTAGGCTAATAGTTTCAGTTTCTAATTCCATGCTTTTTTGTAGTGATTTTATCGCTTGTTCGTTCACTTTTTCGTTTGTTGTTTTCTCATTTATTGAAGATTTTATAGACAATGCTATTGCTTTTACTACCATTCAACATCTGCGAAGAAGCATCATTTGTAATTTCACTAAAATTATGGAAATTGGCGCTCCGTTTTGTCAAGGTGCCGGTTAACAAAATAGAATAGAAACATTTGTAGAATAAGGGGAAATTCACGAAAACGAGGTCAAATAAATGTCAGAATCAGTTGTTATGACTATTATTGTTTTTTCAAAATATTAGGCAGAAATATTTATTTTTTATGAAAAAAATTCTTCTTTTACCATGAACTTTACCATATTTTGAACTAAATTCGCGAATATGATTGAAAAGAAAATTTAAAAGAAAATTGAAAATGAACTATTTTGTTATTGATTTCTTTGTTGAAAATGTAATCTTGAAGAATGTTGATTTGAAAATTTAATGTTTTGAAAAATGTGAAAAACAATATATGAAAAAGAAATCTTTTGTTGATTCCTTTAAAAAATCTATTTTTTGTGTTTGCTGCCTTAATTTATTCGAATAAATTTTGATTGGTAACTGTTACATTATTGCATGCATCTAATCTGTTACGGTTGATCAACAACAATCTTTTGTTTCTTTAGATGAACAACTGTCCCGATATTTTTCATTAAATTTAGTATTAAATATAGATTTAATACTAAATAGTTCATAGGAACGAATCTCGATTTTATATTGCAATTTCCTAACTTATATGAACAATTATAAAACTAGTATCCTAATTTTTTTCTTTTTTTTTCTCTGTTTGTTCATAGGTAATTGATTGGATTGTTGGAAAAAAAATTCCGGTCGAATTTTGAGATAGCCGAGCCGGCTTAAGATTGCTAAATTCAACTGACCGTGTTACAAATGCAACAGTATGTGGAAAATCCGTCTTTTCAATTAAAGAAGAATAATAACAAAGTGAAACACCAGAAAAAGCGAGTTGTTGATGCCATAAGAAATGATACAATAATAATGAACACCAAGAACAACTTTAAAACAGACAACAATCACTAAAGAATTTTTATGTGTTTACTTGAAACTTGGAAAACAAAGCGAACGAAATAAATAACAGTTCTGTTATTCAATTGAGTCGCACAGACATTTAGCACAAAATCTCTATAGGGAAGTGAATACCCTCTAGAGACTGCCATATATGGTAAAGAGCACATCCATTATCGTTTGGCATATTATGACTTTGCTATCGGTTTACCACCAAACAAAATTTTGTTTGTGCATATCACACGCTTCACTTTCTATTAAATGAATATGCGTAAATAAAACTCTCAGAAATAAATGCGCGTAAATAAAGTCAACACAATTTTGTTGGAATTTCAAATCACACAAAATTAGCCAAACCTAAAAAAAGTTTACCAGCAATTAAAATCAAAGACGGGAAAAGTAATAATCTAATTACGGTTTTTCGGTTCAACTCGGTGATCGTTACAAAGAAGAAAAAAAGAACAGCTCATCTCGGTGATCGTTTGGAATGATAGTGAAAATCATTCACATTCATTGTTTGCAATTTCTTTATGTGCGTACTGCAATTTCTTTTCATCCATTTGATTTGCATGTAGATTAACGGCGCTGATCAGCGTGCGTATGATTTTCTAAATCTATGTATTCGTGTTGAAACTTGGCTGCTCTCGCTTCGACTTCGTAGTTTCCGTAGTTTTTAATTTGTTTTTCTAATTTGTGCCAAATTCAAACGTAAAAAACTTTGAACGTAAACTTGAAAAATCGTGAATAATGTACGAGCGTTGAACGATTGAAAAATAAAGTCGACACGAAGAAAATAAAAGCAAAAACTATATTCAACAATGGGAAAAAATGTTAATTGTGAAAATGATGTGAAAATTATAAATTAAAATGAGAAGATGCATTGGAAAGAAACTTTAAAGCCGCTCTGGTAGTTTGAAAAGATTTGCTTTTGTTGAGTTTTTTTTTTTTAATTCTTGGTTTTGGTTTGAAGTTTATTTTTATCGTTCATTATAATCGTTTCGATTCAATTGACGCCAATACACGTAAGCACCCAACACAACTGAAAGTCAGATACTCGATTTTGTTTAATCCATTGTATCATTATGCATGAAAATTTCATAGTAGAAATATGTTCGGACATTGCGTTACAACTACTGAAAATGAGCAACCGGTAAATTAATTCGATATTTTGCATGTTTTTATTAATCCCTAACAAAAACATACAATGAAATATGTGTGAACGACGAAAAAGACGGAAAAAGAAGACAGAAAAGTAAAATTGCCAGTAAATTTAATGTCGAAAGAGTAGTAGCTAATAACTAGCGAGTGAAATAAAGTGAAAAAAAAAACAACAACGGCAAGCGCTAACGTAATAGCGTAACATTCAGTTTAGTGGAACTAATTAAAAACTTTGGCAGTAGCATCAACCAAAGACCAAGAAAAAGAAAATGGATTTCATTCGAGTGTTTTTTATTACCATAGCACACGTAAGTGTGTACAGTGTTCACCTTTATTTCGAGTATTGTGAAAGAAATTTAATGAAACTCAAAATTGAACTCGACAGTGAATGAGGCAGAAAAAGCAAAAGAAATAAAAAATACAAATACGACAGATAGAATTAAAATAAAATACATACAATACATACACGATAAATAGTTTGTGGACGCGAAAAGCATTCTGCATATGTAAAGCGCATAGGAGACTCAACCACTATGAATAGTTAATGATTTCTTTGTTGTAGCTGTGTTTTATCGAAATAATTTTGTTTTATTTTTTGTGCAGACAGTTTTAATTTGTGTTCGAGTTGCGCGCGCGCATGATTGTAAAATACAAAGAAAAGCCACAAATTGACATACATGATATTCCACTGAAAAAGCCAACTTAAAATATTTCGTAATATTGTATGACAAACACGAAAGAAATATACCAACGTTTATAAATTATCTTGAACTCGAGTGTTTAAACAAAGCTGCAGTTGTATGAACTGTAAAAAAAGACGAGAGAAATTAGTACCAAAAAGCCGCAAAATGAAATGGTCGTCCAGTTCAAATTCAAGTCTGAGCAATGGAAGTGTTGTTACTATGGCATTCAACAATTCCAACAACAGTAACAACAATAATAATAGTAGTATTAGCAGCAGTGGAAGTAACACTTCTTCAAACTATGGTCACAATGGAAACATCGTCTTGAGCAGATCTGCTACAGCCACAGTTCGTAGGCATGAAAGTGATCGAAGAAGCATCTTCTACACCGATCCACATGATATGGAGTTATTTTTGAAAAATCACAGTATTAAAAAGGTTAGTTAAATTTATAATATTTTCTTAGACTTTTGTCAAAAAAAAAAAAAAAAAAAAAAAATAAAATTTGGTTTGTTCGATGGAGATTTACCTTACGATGATGCCGATTGCATCATTCATTTCGAGCGACGCCAAATACAACAAACACTCATAAAAAAATTTCTTCATCTACATTCGCGGTGACGCGGTGAGTATTGCAGTTTCAATTGTGAAGAAAACCGTTCCTATGCTGTTCATGTGCTATGTCAAAGGAAATATATGATATGAAAGCGATAATGGATTTTGAAATTTATGTGACGTTTATCGTCATATTGTCTTTTATGTATGTTTACTGATCACTTGAATAAAGCAACAAAAAAAGACACAAGGCGGATAAAAAGAAGAATCAGCAAACAATATATCAGTTATATCATACGGGTGTTTGTATTTAGTTTTGTTTCGTTTTGTTTTGTTACATTTTTTCCTTATTTCCGTCTGCAATTGATATTTCTTTCATTATGAAATGAAGCGTTTCTATATTTTCGATACAATAATACATTTGAAAACGTATTGGAATGTCCAAATTAACTTGAAGTTTTTCGAATAAAATTTCAAGAAATAAATTCATTTTAACTGAAAAATAAAATTATGTGGCATAATACGTTCATTTGATTTTTCGAAATTTAATATCATGAGGGAATTTAACAAAATCTCATAGTCAAGAGTTGGCGTTTTCGTAGATCTATGACCTTTTATGGGCAGCAGTATTAGCGACGAGCATTTATTTTGGATAGTAATTCGCGGACATTAAAAACCATTTGAGTATTTTTTTTCGAGCAATTTAACATATAATTTTTGTTTCAAATGAGCGATCCATTAAATAAATGGCTTTTGTTACATTTCAATCTGTTTTTTTTCCGAAATCCAATGAGTTCATGTAGCGTTTTATTGAGACCTTAGTCGATGCTTTTTAGACCTTTGGCACTTTCATTTTCATTCCAATTATTTACTGAAACAATGGTATCTATCAAATTTATAATATATACATATGTCAGTTGTTTTTTCTTCACCTTCATTAGTGTAGCATTGAAACTACCTGACAATCGAAAATAATGCAGTTTCTTTATCAACATGGTAGGATGTATTATAATTTAATATATTTAGTATATTTACCTCACATATTCCACTCTTTTGAATAGTTTTCTTTATTGTTACAACTTTTGATAATCGTTTAGGATATTTGCTTTTCTTCAAATGTACTGCTACCAAAAAATGTCGACACTGAATTAGAAGATTGGATTAAACTACTAATGCATTTTATGATTATGTAATTCAAACTGCTACAATTTGTACTACTAACAAGATTCAGTTTTGATGAAAACATTGAAATATTTTTTACTCGAAAAATGTCATCTAAGAAAGCACTGAATATATTTAGATTTTTTCTGAGATACATGATATTATTTTTCAAAAGAAATGACCAAATTAGACGATGATTTTGTTTTTTGAAGAATCAACATTGCTTTGTTGATTTGCAACATTTCCATAAAAAAAATAACAATGATGAATGCAAGCAGATGTTTATCAGTTAAATAAAACAACAGCTTTGTGAAAGTTTATATAACTTTGTTGCGAATAGCCATGTAGTAAAGCAACCTTTTTAAGAAGAAAAAAAAATTTCAAATAATTACCAAGTGGTTTCTCGAGCCTTTAAATTACCGCAGTTTTGTATTTAGAATAAATTCGAAAATATCAAAAAATGCTTGAATATATAAGAGAATAAAATAATATGTATATCAAAATTAATATATCATTCATGATAATTAAAATAATCAAGTGTCAATAAAGAAAATTAAATAGAACTGTAAAATCTGTATGTATACTATGCAATTTAGTGCTGTTTTTTTTTTTTTTTTTTTTTTTGTTCAAAATCAACATTTATCATGATCAATAATGTTAGAAGCGAAGAAATACATCGATAGTGCTCAAATTCCATTCTTTCTTATTCAAAAATATACAAATGCGTTTGATATGTCTATTAATCGTAATTTTGCAGTTCACTATATTTTTTCACTCATACATCGTATCAGCAATTACCAGTCCTATTTGATTTGAGATTAGATAGAATAATTGAAAAAGATAAAAGAAACACACAAAATATGCAGGTTACTCATTTTTTGTTTTTTTGTTTAGTTAAAATTACTCAAGATCACAAACAAGATATAATTTATCTTGGATAGTATTTGAGCGCTGTGATAGACTGTCAGTGAAAGAAATTTTCGTCAAAAGATAAAAGTAAAAATCAGTTTTGATGCGTTAAACTTTATAAAATGTTTTCACTAAAGGAATTTTTTATTCTTAAACATTTCATTCAACATTGTTAAGCATTGATGTTTAACTATAAAAATAAATATAATATATGACTTCTTTGTGTTTCTTGACTAGTTAATAGGAGAAAAACATCTCTATGAAAGTGTTGAGATTTTTTTTTTTTGAAATAACGTAGTGATTCATGCAAGCAAACATTGGCTTTTCAATGATCTATTTTAAGATCAATTAAAAAAATGTGTGAACACTTTTCCAAAGGGTCAACATGCCTAAAATTTGCACATCTTACATACCATCATTTTTCGAAAATTATGTCTGAAATTTAACATTTAATTTTGAAATGAATATATTTTCATTTATGATTGCTTATGCTTAATACCATATTTAAAATTCTCTGAATATACATATATGTGCATTGTGCACTAAAACATATGTTTCAAGTGCTTTTTCATTAATATGCTGTATAATAAATAGGTGACGTTCTGTGGTTAAAACTGAATGGCCGAATATATTATTGCCATTGTGCACATACTAATAATACACAGTGCCTTACACTCGTGCAATTATTATGAGCTTGTGCCATTTCATTCCATTGTATTCTTACATTTCACATTTTCACATAAACTGCACACAGTAAATTTCTACCTATTTCCTCAAATACGTCCCATTGTTCAAATTGTGCGATAAGAACAAATTGATAACATGAAACAATATGGAAAAAAAAAATGTGTAGAGTCAAAAAGAATAACGTAGTAGTCTACTACTACTAGTAGATAAATGACATCTAAGCGTGAGCAATAATAACAGTTGAGCACTTACGACTTACATACACAACAGTCAAAACTGTAATGATTAAATAAGATTATTATATTTTCAATTTCTTCGCCGTCCATTGCAGGCCATATTCGTGAGCTTGCGAGATAACTTCAATTTCAAAGCAGAGATCAGTCATTCATTCTTAGTTGCAGCGCAATATAACTATGTTCAATTTTTATGAAATGGTATTTTTTCCAATCATCGAAGAATAATTGAAATCATGTTTAATAATTAAGTTTGGCGCGATGAAATCATTTTGCTGGTTTTTGTTAGTCATTTATCATCTCATAGTAATCATAGATTTATTTATGTTTTCATTTCAGATGTCGACATCATTGAGTGCGGGCCGATTACCTACAAGCAATGGCGTAACCAAAGTTAGTACCGCTTCATTAAACGGAAGTAGTGGCAATAATAATGCAGTACAGACGCGCCTTTGTGCTAGCGAAACAACAACAGAAATCGATGAAATGCAAAGACGAAAATGTGAAAACCTCATTTCCTATTTCACAACCCAAATACATCATCTGAACAAAGAACTCGAAATAGAAAAACGTTCTCGTGATAATCATTTAGCAAAAATTGCAAAAGCTCTTTTATGTTTTGAGGCTAAATTGAAAAATGATCAAAAAAATATTCGTCAACAATTATACGAAAAGGATACACAATTGAATATGTTAGCTAGGGAAGTGATATCATTGCGTGAAAAATGTGGTGTGAAAGAAATGTTGGAAATCGATACAATTGCTCAATATTGTCCAAACTGTCGTAAACAATATTATTTGTTGAATACTTCAGACGTTGCCATTCAAGTGAATAAGCATGAATCAATTTGTCGTGATGACATTGACAAAGGTGATAAAAATGACATTATATTTATATTATACGAAATATACTATACTTGAAAGTGTTGTTATCAATTTGCAATTTTTTCTATTTTTTCTTCACAGAAAATTTAGTTCGACCAACGTCATCAAGTGAAGATGGATTGGAACAAGTATTTTCATCAGAAATTAGAAGGAGCAGACGATATATGAGCAAAAGAACATCGGGAACATTTCGTGAATATCTAAATTCCAGAAATATTGATTTAGCATTTAGTTGCAGTGACGAATCTTTTAATAGAAGTTCTGAAAGTTCCCAACCACAGTCTGAGCAAATGGAACACAAACCCATTATTGAAAATCAAACAAAAGATATTTTAACACGAAAAGGAAGTATGCGGCGATCAACAAAATCAGCGGCACCAACAAAATGTGATAATAATGGCAATGAATTAATTGATGGCGAAGAAGCAACCAAATTGGGCATGGGGTCAAACGATAAATCATTCACGGAATCAGCAAATAATCAATCATCAAAAATTGTTTCAAATCCAAATAATTCATTTTTGAAGAAATATGATGATGACGGTAACAATCCAAAAAATCCACAATTTGAATCAAATGATGATTGGTATGCCAGTGCATCCGATATGGATGATTCTGATGGAGCATTATCAAAACCATACGGTTATAATGCAGTCAATCCTGTGCTTGAATGTGTTAATCAAGTAAGTAAATCGAAATTATCCAAATAAAATTATTGAAACTAATTTTAAACATTCTTTTTTTTTGTTTCCAGATTCTATTACAACAATCAATGGATGGAATGATGGACAATAATAATACTATAGTAGAGATGCCGGTTGCTACATCGACTCCTTCAAATAATAAAAATGTAACTGATTCTCCTCCCAAAGAGGCTACTAATGCACTAAAGAAACGAGTTCATTTTTCTACACAAAATTCAATGGTTCAAGTTCCTCGGTCGGATAGCTCATCGAATCTCTACCGTTTAGACAACTCAACAATATTGGAAAAAGATCTTACATATGCTACTATATACAGCAATGAATATGAACCAATTGGATCAGACAATAATTCTACAAATCATTATGTTGATATGGATTCAAAGTTGGAAGATGACCGTCCTTCATTGGTTGAAAAAACAAAAACCCCGCCCGCTTTGCCACCTAAGCCACCGAATTTGTTAAAATTTCGTCAGATACTAAAAATGCCAACATTCCCAATTCAATCGGCCAGTTCAAATAAATCGGTTGATAACGAATCGGAGCCAGATTATTGTTCTATTGGTGATGTTCAAGAGACAGCTAAAAGCGTACAAATTGTGGCTGATGTGCATAAAAATGCTGATGATGATGTTTCATCTCATGCAAGTGAGGAAACATTTAGGTAATATGATATTAAGTTAAATTTAACATTAAGATACGTAACGCTTTTACACATTTCTGTGGTTAAATTTATCGTATTTTCACTCATTCCGACCATCGAAATATAATTAACATCAATCCATTATTTATTATGAATATTTTTACTTAATCAATGAATTCGAAATTAATCCATTTATCTAATGAATAGCTTTGGAGTAAAACATAATGGATATTGTAAAAGAAATGTGAAGAGATTTCACATGCTCACTTAGCATACGGAAACATGCAGTTATAAAATTATACCCGTAAAAGTAATGAATTTTTGCAAAGTGAAATATTATTATATGTTGTTATTAACTGATAAGAACAAGAACCAAATTTCGTAAGCTAATTGAGCTTGTGAAAATATTTAACTAATTAGTGTTTAGGTAAATTAAATATTTTTATGTAAAATTATCCAAATAACAACTAGAAGGTGCTATTTGGATATATGCCAACTCCACAAAATCATACACAATCATCTTAATGTCGTTGTTGAGAATGGAGTACAACCAATTCAATCAATCAAGCGTTTGGCTTCGAAGATAAAACTTTTCTCCGAAAATTGGCGACTTATTCTGAATTCTGTGAATGTTGAATATTGTGCTATTGAACAACAACAATAATTATACACAATTGTCTGCAAACGTGACGATGTTGCTACAAAATGCATTTTATACAAAGATATGTGTAAAAATCGAGGAATTGAAAGTGTTCATGATGTTTATATCATTCTGTTCAGGACGGTGTGTATTTTATTTAATATCAGTGCCTGTAACGTTGCAGAAACCAATGTCGCAACGCTCGTTGCAGAACCCCTGAGTACAGGGTCGACCATTTATTAGACGCAGAGGACGATAATGCTAACCATTTCAATAATAACAGTAGCATAGTATTAAGAAAACAAAAAACAACTATCAATCAAGTTAAACCCATCTAGACTTGAATGTGTGGTCTTAAAAATATACAGTTTAGTATGTTCAATTTCATATGTACCACACTGATACATTTAATCAATCTGGAAATATTCATTCCAATCAATAGTTACTATTGAAATTATTATGTTTGTGTTAATGAAAATAAGTGAAACTACGGTCAATTCCACCTTTTAGCTCCCATTTAGCAATTATTATTACACATTCAAAATATTAATGTAATTGTTTTTCAATTTTCTTTCGTTTCATGCACTTGAATTAAACTTGGATTTCGCTCCATTGTGGCGGTAAAAATGGTTGCATCTACGATTAATTCAACACTAAAATCAATATTGGATATATGCCTGAATCTGATGAATTTTCATTACGAAATGTCACGTAAGTGAGGAAACGAAAACCGATATGACCGATGAAACGTTTGCCGATATACCGAAACTGCCAAACGTTGTTGCTTTATTATCACCCAAAAAGGATTTAACGCATAAACAAGATAATTATGTAACTAAATCAACTCCGCCAAAACGTGCAAAGCCCGCTGTTCTACCCACAAAGGCCGTAGTAGCCAATTTATTATCGGAAATTAATGTACAGAAAAAGACAAAGGGTCAATTATCAAAACCAAAAATTATAACAGAAAAAGATGAAAACACAAAGAAAAATTCATTAAAACTGATTAACCAACAAAAAATGAGTACAATTGCCGAGTCAACGGCACAACAGCAAACAGTTCAACAAAATCCAATGAAAGCATTGCCAGTATTAAAACAAAATGAGAAAATATTGATGCCCATTCAAGCGGAATTCGATTGGTACAATTTGGACGTTGAATATGGAAAATTAATGCCTACAAATATTCTGGAAAATGGCAAAGAAACTGAATCACAAGACCGAGTTGAATATAATTTGGATGCAGAATTTGCCGATTTTTCATTAAACTCATGTTCTGATAATAACTCTTCACTTGAATCGAGCGAGAGTACAATTCATTTCATTCCGATAACTATTGCTGAAGATTGCAATAGTGCAAATGAATGCAGTAATCAAGTGTCAGACGAAAATATTGTTGCCACTAAAAATAATACACAATTGCTAAATCCAGCTCGTTTGAAAAAATTAATCAGTAAAACAACCACAAATCCGACTGATATAAATGTGAAATCGTTTGATACATTCTTAGCTGAAACCGGTTTGGCAGAAAAACCACTACCACAAAAACGTAAATTTTTCTATAATGCACCATTCGTATAATATAACGAACCATAACGTACAATAATTCACTGGATTTTGAACAATAACACTGATGGCAGCATTATTGTTGCAACGAACGATGGCGATAATCGACCTTATATTTAAATGAAAATGAAAGAATATCATACGATTGTTTTCCATATTTGCTATTTGTACCGTTAATATTTAGGTTTTTTGTATATTTAAAGCACACTTCAAAGTATTTATTTGTATTTTGTTTTTTCCGTTTGCGAAAAAAGAGTTTAAAGTACATTCAATGTTTGTATTAGCTTTGTAAATGATGTATGTATTATGGTCTTTTCAATTTGCGTTTGTTTATTATAATACTAGATTCACGACAAATAATCGAATATCATAACTCTGAGACCTTCAAAAAAAATATTCCACAAAATAAATCTTATTTCATTCAACTAAATAATGAAAATACAATAAATTTATGCCTTATTGCTTCGATGAAAAGAAAATTGTGAAAATAAAATTTATAAATTTTAAATAATATTCATGTAAAACACAAATCGATTATAAATTGAAGATAAAATTCGCAAATTTTCAAAGACTGTGACGATGAGCACAAATAGATTTAGTTTTTATCATACGTACACAACATACATTATTGAAATTTGACGTGTGCATTACGATGAACAGAGTCTTTGATTAAATAAATAAGTTTCTTTCAGTATTCAGTGAATTTTTCTTCTCGCATGTTCGTCACCAGGAGACCTTATATGCTGCTACCTTCTTACTTTTCATATTGAATCTAGTAATAATAATTATATTAAAAATAATAATCTTATCCAAAGGTGGGTATCACAAAGTGTACCATTTTTCATTGATAGAAAAAATAAAATGAAAATAAAAAAGTAACTAAAACTCTACAACTTGCAGCAACATTTACGTCTGTATTCAGTGCGAGACACTTTATTTGAACAAATATTTCGGTTGAATCGTTCAAGTTTGACATATTTTCTTTATTTTAGCGCTTCATTGTGGACATCTTTTTTTTCATTTTTGTCCAGTTTGAATTCCTGCTTTTTATCATCATTGTAGTTATTTGGTCGTGTTAAATTTTTGCAGCAAATACGATGATGAACATTTTTATTTAACCAACGTTGAATATTTTTGGAGTGAAAAATATCGGTATGCCCTCTACGCAGTCAAGTTTTCATCGTACGCATGTTGAATGGATACTACCGAAATATTTGTTTGTGTTGATGACTGTGTTCATATTTAATGTGTGCGGTGCATGGTCAATTAAGCCATTGTATTGTAGGTAATTCTGCGCCCATAGCGCAATTTTCAAAATTTAAAGGATTTGTTTTTTTCACATAATTTCACTTTTTTTTTATTTACTTACGTACAGTTTTTACATACATAGAGATAGTATTAGAAACATTACGTATACAGTGTGGGTATTAAGCACAATATTTTCAACACATACAATTGTGTCAGTAGTTATTTATATTAATTTTTAAACATGTTTTGAATTTCACTTGAACTGTATCTAAAAATCACATTTATGAAACATCATTTTCAAATTTCATATTTATAGATTAAACATCTTCTTTTAGTTTTAGTTTTCTTTGTAAATAATGTTGTGAACATTTCAATTGAAATGAAACCAGGACATTCAAAGAGCTTTGATATCGATTATTTTTACGAAATATTTTCAATTAAATGATCAAGATAATAAATATGGTGCGAATAATATTATTAATTTTAAATCACTATATCATTTCTGCAATACAGATTTTATTATTTATTTATTCAGTCAGTCATAAAACGGAAGCATAGTTTCATAAATCCTTTTGAAGTGTGTAATCAACAAACAATTGTTTTCATTTTATAAAAGCTAATATATTAATATTTTATCACACTTTTCGGGCGAATCAAATTATATTTCCATTAGTACCGTTTTTTTTTCTTCAATTCATTTATTGCATTCTTTTGTTACGTTTGTCTATAGTATACACAAAAATGGAGCATGCACCATATATTTATATAATAATTGAAATGCCAAGCAGATTATTTTTTTATTATAAGATTTCCAAATCTTTTTTATTGGATTAATTGATTTTTGGAAAGCAGGGTGTCTCAAGCTATGGTGTTCAGAAAGGCAATTCCAACTATGATCTAATAATCTTTTCACATTGTAACATTCAATAATATTTTCAATTTTGATCAACATGCTTGGACAATGAACACCCTGTAATAATTGAGGTAAGGGAGTTTCATTTTCTTAGTATGTAAAATGTAGAAAATCGAATCATGCAAAAATATTTTTCACTGATTTGAATGTATATATTGAAAATGATTTAATCAGATTCATGAACTTTTTCATAATAGCATACATTAACAGAAATGTGTATTAAAAGAAGTCGGTTTGAACTTTTCTAGTAATTGGATAAACTTTTTTTTCACTCGTAGCCCTTATTCACATTTCGTTTGGATTTATGGTTTTGTGAGGTTTCGGTTGTTCAAACAACATACAAACTCACTCACTCACCATGTAATGCAATATTAATTGTTTAAATGCTCTTCCTTGGGTTATCTGGAAGTTTCATCGAATGTCAAACATAATTTGAAGCTGGTTTCTGTGAATCACCTCTATCAATCCAATGTTTGAGTCGGCCTCGCAGCTCCTCCAGACTTTTAGATTTTGCTTTGTTTATTCGCTTGTATTTCACATCTTTCGGCTTTGTTACTGTTCGATGATTCGACATAATACGATTGTAGTTAACAACATTTTTAGTTTTGTCTACATTTCGTGGATACGTAATGGCTGGCTCGCTAATGCTTATGCTCACTGTTTCGCAATCAATATTTTCCAATTCAACTGTACAAGCACTATGTTTAGATTGTCTTTTAAAGTTTTCACGTTTTTCAGCGGCATTTTCTATCTCTGGGTCTTCTTCAACGCTGTATACTGTTTCTAAAATATCTGGCCGTCTCAAATAGCAATTGGAACGGCGATTCAAATTGCCGGGCAAATATTTATTCAGAGTGTTTTCAATGGCATCAGAAACAGACCGTATAATATCGCCTCCATTATGTCTTCGTCGCACTGCAATAGATGAATTGCAATCCGAGTCTATATCTTGATCAAGTACAACAGCTGAATCATTGTCATTTAACTTTTCAAAATCGCTACATGAATCTAGTTTGTGGTCGACCAAGCGACTAGACAGAGTATCGATGATTTTTTGTTGTCTTACAATTGTACATTCAGTTTCGATCAAAATGTTTGCGATATGTCTTTGTTTGCGTCGTAAACGTGACTCTAGCAAATATAATTGACTAGTTAATGCATTTAATTGTTCAGTTTTGAGCTGGCCAAATGTAAAATGTTGTTGGCGTTGCATGTTATAGGCTTTTTTCCAATTCAAAATTTGTTCACTTTGCATCCTAACTTTTTGCTTGAATTTGTTGATTATCAATTTTGCCTGCTGTAAGTCCACAGGGTCCTATATCCCATTCATCATCATTTATGTTGGTGAACGTGAACATGAATATGTGAAAAAGAATGGAAAAGTTAGTTAAAACTTTGCTCTAATACAAATAATAATAATATGATTAAATATTTAATTCATGCAATATAAATATAACTGACGTAATTTGTTCGACAGAAGGAAATGTGTTTGTAAGAAATTTTGAGAGAATAAAATGTATTAAAATTGTTCGTCTGTTCTCTACATAATAAAATACAATATTTCTACATGTTTATTTGTCACGATTGTATAGCATTTTCTTGCTTTGTGAAGTAGGCTTATTATCAAGTTTTTATACAGCCCATGCGTGTTTTCGCATTGAAATATTTTCTGGTATAGTTTTGATGCCATTATGTTTTTTCGGATTTCTTCTTTCATACATCGGCACATACAACATAAAAGCAGTCTAAATTTAGCTAATGTACCTCATTCAAAGAGATGTTATCGTCAGTTGTTGTTGTGTTACTATCTTCACCCTTACTCCCCATTTCGTCTGTTATGTTCGATTTTTTCTCCAAATCGTAGAACTTTTCGTTTTAGTAATAGCTTATGTATTGTATTTTGTAACTGTGGAACAGTCAATTCTACACTTGGCACGTCGCAAAATGAAATTCAATTTTTCATCTGGTTTTCCGTTCTTTCAATATTCCATCATGACCAAAAATGTCTATAAAGAAAAGGGAAAAAAAAATGTTTACTTGACTTTGTTTTTATGCAATGTTACATTTATAAAAATATTCGGGCTACGATAAAATTCTTCATTTGAAATGTACATATAGTATTTTCGTCGGAAAATTGATTATGGTTGAATAGTAATGTATTATTCAAAGAAAAAAAAAAAAAAAAAAATATAGAAGATTTATTATTATTTAAGAATTCAGATATGTTAGTAAATTTCCCATAAAAATATGTTTTTATTTCAAATATTATACTCCTTACATGCCATGTCACAAGCGCCCATGCAAATACTACTACATAACTTATCCATTTGCAACGACAATGCCACTATTTTGAGCAAAAGGGTCGGAATTCTCGCAACCCTGACCTATGAATACTTCACGTAGTGAATGTGTAATGAAACCTAATATTGAACATGTTGGGATATTCTATCAAAAAAATCTTTCTTGTGAACATGGCGATTTTAAAGCTCTCCTTCGAATGGTTACAACAATAACAATTAGTTTCCATTCAACTGAGTGAAACGGAAAGACACCGTATCGTATGTCATGTGAGACAAATCAATTTTAAATTGAAGCCAGTCGAAATAATCCACAATTAAGGAAATCCGAATAGCGCGAATTTCCGGGCGTAACAACGTAATTTGCATGCAAACGTGAAATAAGAGCAAATGGAAAATTAAGCAAAATCAAAATTACAACGTAACGAACGCTCTTCAGTCATCACATAAAATATTTAGCATCGAGAAAGTACAAGAAACAATAAAATGGAATGTATGCGAACGTCAATTGTGTGCTTTGGAACTATTGAAATGCTTAAAATTGGAAATTCACTAAAAATAGATCGATCAATTGGATGCTATACAACAGCTTTTTTTCTCATCGTGCGAAAAATTAAATTGTCAGTAACAGCGGCTACGTCAGATAGTCAAAAACTTATAATGCACATATTGTGTACTAGTTGTATAGTAGAATAAAGAAAGCAATCAAAGATGATACAAAAGAAAATCGAACAGTTGATGGAAATGAATCTGAACAACACGAAATTTTCTTTTCACTCTCCGGACGGAATTGTTTGCCCATTCAACATTGTACTATCTGCATTTATATGAAACGCATCGAAATTGAATATGTTTTTTATTTAATATGACAATTTTTTTCATGTGGTAAGTTTTCTATGAATGTACATATGTGAGCAAGTATTATTTTTCAAATATGTTCGTATTGTAGAACATTCATACAAAAACAATCATGAATTATAGGAAATTTTTTGAATGATTTGAGAAAAAGCAAAAAAGCAATAATATATATTAGTTAGAAAGAATGCGGGAACTGAAGACAACAGTCGCTGAATCGCGTGTGCTTTGCAATAGATCGAAACAAATTACAATTACTTTCTGCTTTTGTTTCATGTAATATTTTGGCTACGTTGCTTTCATTCTTTCATTTCAAAAACATGAATCGAGCACTGAAGTGAGATCAATAGATGACCATACGAATTGATTCCACTTCATTTAAGACTAATGTAATAACCACCTGTGTCTACTTAAATTTAAAACTTCACTTTATAAATTTTGTACACGTATGTAATTTAATACAAATGAATTCAAGCATGAGTTCCCGAATCCTCATTGTTTACCATAAGCATCATACGTTTATGTACGTATCTGTGTCTATGAAATAAGAAATAGTCGCTCTAAAAAGTCAATTATTACGTTTTATTTGAGTTTTTTTTTACTATTTTTTAGTAATTTTGGGATTTAGTTTCCATTTATTCGAAAGAAATATTTACTTTCTATTAAAAAAGAAGATTCTTGAAGTTTGAAGATGAGACACTTCATTTTTAATTTTCAATATAAATGGAATCCATACTATCATAGCATTTCATCTTTCAAATCAAGTTTAAATTTTGTGCAAACAATGAGCAGTAAAGACGATTCAAAACAGAAACGGAAACAGTCCGCATCGAATGAATAACACTATGAATATTCGTTTTACGTACAAAACGTGCATCACAAGTGAGTATCTATTGAAAAGAAATATCTACGGTACTATTGAACGATTTTAGATTGAGAAAAAAAAAACGAATAACAACGCGGAATAATATCATGTTGACGGTTTCTTTATATGCTTTATTTCTTCATTTCGCCTTTATCGACTCGTTGTCGCTTGCTTCGTTGGTTTTCTACAATTGTTGTTATGTCTCTCTTTTTTCTTCGTGGCTTTACTTATTGCCATAGTTGATATTTTTTTTAGTTTATATTGGATATGAATTGCGTACTAGTTTATTGTATTAAATCTCTAGTTTGACAAAAACAAATCTAGCGAATGATTCCAAAATAAATTCAATTAATTATTGCTGCATTGCATATTAATTTTTTTTTTCAAATAAAAAGTTCGCATTCATAGTATTAGCTTTTAATTATTTATTAAACTAATTTCCCACTGGTTTATAGTTTACCAAATTCTATGATTCAACAAAAGCTTAAAACATTCCCAAAATGAAGATTGTGTTTTTGGTACGAATCAAGAGCGATTTTTGATAAAAAAAAAAAAAAAAACTTGTGAGCTTGCTTTTCTTCTCTTTTGCATGATTTCATTTAACCTACGCACACAAATAAACAACCACTTTGTATAACTTATTGTATATCGAATTTGGTGAGTAATGGAAACTAAATTATTAATTGAATTAGGTTAAAATTCAAAATGCATTTTACAACATTTTCACTTTACCAATTATGCCTTTATTGTTTGTAAAACACGAATGAAATGGAAAATTGTAATTTGATTAATAAATAATTAATGAGTTAAACGGAATCAAGTCATATCAAGGTCTTTTTTGCTTCGATATAACTAAATTCAGATTTTTTTTGTTTTTGTTTTACTTCCTTTTATTTTACTTTAATAATCAATAGATATGAGGCGCAACAAGTCGATTCACAATAAATCTACGCCGATGAACAAAAATCATATGTAACATTTAACATTTAAAACAAAGTGAAATCGACAATAATATCCAAATTACACAAAATCATTCAACAGCTGAACATAGTGTTTCAAATAACAAAGGACACAAATACACACTATATAGTGAATATTGAGCAAATAAAAAGAACAATATTTCAAACTCGGACATGGTCTTGTATTTGGTAATATTTAAATAAAATTCATAGCTTAAACACTATAAAACTTTTAACCAACAGCTCAAGAAGTAACTAACACTCACTTTGCATTCAAAGTCCAAATAAAAATTGTATCGATTGGCTGTTTGGCCGATGAAAATTTTCTCTACTAGCCCGTTTTTGGTGAAATCAATGTAATGCAAAATAAAAAAAAATCATACTAACTAAACCGTAACAAATCAACAGAAGAACGAATGAGCCAACTACTCCAATCGAAACGACAAAATATACTAGTTTAACGAACTGGCATCCGCATCTCGTAGCGTTTCTCAGACTGGCTCAACGTATATTGTTCTTCTTTCTGACTGTTGTTTGGTTGTTGATGTTTCGCATTCGCATTCGCATGCTATGTATTTTCTGCATACGTACGTATACAATCATTTATCGCGTTGTAATGTTACGGTTTTACCTATACTATTTTATGTATGCTCCAAATATACGCTTTTTTCATTTTTATTTTGTGTCGCGTTGTGCCTCTTTATTAGCCAACTTGCTGCGTCTGTTCGAGTAGTCTTTCCATGGTCTTGAATATAAAATGAAGCTTTTCCATATAAAATTGACGTGCGCTTTACACATTGTACAGCAGAATCCAGATTTGCAGAACTCCAACCGTTCCCAAAAAAATTTAGATCCCCAATCTATCGCATCCAGTTGAATTCAAACATTTTGCATTTGATTGTTTGACTTTTCGTTTTTTCTTTGTAATCGACGTCATCTCAGTTATGCAGACTCGTCATTTGTTTAGTTTAATCACAAATATTTCTTGTTGCTTTTTAACATGTTACAAAATTCTTTTTCACACACTGTACGGTGCTTATTTAAAAATGATATCGCAAATCACAAAAATCGAATATGGACAATTTTTTCATATTTACGAATATAAAAAAAATAATCCTTTTTCTCAATTATTCATTTTTGTTCACATTGATTTTTTTTCCATTTCTTGATCCTAACCACCTTAATGTATGCATATGAATTGGCGGCAAATGTTATATATGAGTCAATCCATGACACAAGTAAACAAAAACCCACGTATTAACATATAAGTCAGCTGATAAATTTGGTATCATATAGATAAGTACGTTTTAAATTACTGAAAGCAAATTGAATCTTTTGTATGGATTCTTCATTCCGTAAGTCGGAGAATATTAGAATTCATCGAACAAATTTTACTTTTGATATTTTTGCGGCGTTTTTGTACATTTTGAAATAATTTCTTTAATTCAGACACGAATTGAATCAAATGTTTTGTACATATGATATGAGTTTGGCTTGCTTCTTCATTCATAGAAATTTGAAAATGTACAAAACTTTCAAAATGGAACATTATAATTAATACTGAATGTAAACAGTTTCAACGTTATTTCGTGAATTTGTTTTGCTCCAAAAGGAAACCTTACAACGATTCACAGCAATAATTAAGTATTCAGAATACTCTATAGTAACTTTCTTTCGGATGCATATGTATTTAATGGTATTGCAAGAATTGATAATGATTCCATTGTTAAACTCCATCTGAAAGCAATATATGAGATTATTTCACTGGGTCCCTTTTTCTTAGCGTTGAAAGACACATTTGATGAAAATATTTATTCCGATATAATGATACGATTCTCCACTATGATTTTGAATACAGAGCTTAATATAAGGAAAAGCATGTTCTGTGACAATTTACTTCTTAATAAGTAATCTAAATAACAGTTTTTAAACGTAGGCTGCATGCCGTTGTTGTTATCATACAAAAAACAATACTATACAATACAACAAGAGAGGTTATGTTATTCATCTACCTACATGTATACTTAACTAATATATTGTGAACCGAATAACACACAATTGATCTGATTCAAATTGGCAATTTCTTTTACAAGATATATTAATAATCATGTCAATTGATTGAATTGTAGTCCAATGTGGATTTTTTCCCGATAGATTCGTTTTTACACATTCCGAAATAACAGTGTACAAAATTTTATTCACGCATAATATTCACGAAAAGTTCTATGATTTTACATCTTAATGACATTGACATTAGATGACCTTGTTTGAAGTAGCAATGTGAACGTAGTACTAATACATTTAATGAAATCAATTTTGTCATCGTTATGTCATCCGTATGTGTTTTGTGTATGATATCGGATCTTAATATGTTATCAATTGTTCAGTGTAAACTATGAACAGGTTGTTGTCTACATATTTTGTCGAAATACTTATCTAGTCAAGCTTTCAGTGACGAAGAAGAGAGACGTTTGAATTTTATAAAAAATCGCAGCGATGCTTTCTAAAAAAGTGTATAGAAATGTAATGCAAGGTTATAAAATTTTACAACGCGGATACTCTGCAAACATACTGGGAACACAAAAGTACGATTGTTTTTATTTCAAACATCTGTGAATATTTTTGAATTATTGAATTATTTAATTGAAATTAGAACAGATGAAGACATTTGTTTGCTCTCATTGTTTTCTGTGATTTGATGAATATTTCAACGAGTGTCAACGTTGACTAGTGACACTATCTAATCAATGTTTGTTTATTGTTTCACACATTGCATTAATATGATTGCTATTCATTTTCACTTTCGTTTTCAATAGAGTAGAAAAATTTGATGTTGTCATTGTTGGCGGAGGCATCGTTGGAACAGCATCGGCTCGTGAAATTTTACTCAGACATCCAACATGGAAAGTGGCTGTGGTTGAAAAAGAAAAAAAATTAGCAGTACATCAAACAGGCCATAATAGTGGTGTTGTGCACGCAGGTAAAATTACAATTATTTTATTACATTTTCGATTTAACTTTAATAGCATTACAATTCAGGAATATACTATAAACCCGGTACATTGAAGGCAAAACTTTGCGTAGAGGGAATGCAATTATGTTATAAATATTTCGATGAAAAAAACATTCCATACAAAAAAGTTGGAAAATTAATTGTTGCCACAAATGACGATGAAATCCCAAGACTGTTGGATTTGCATAAACGTGCAACTGAAAATGGTGTACCAGATTTACAATTGATTGAAGGCAGCAAAATTCAAGAAATTGAACCATACTGTGAGGGATTAAAAGCATTATGGTCACCACACACGGGAATAGTTGATTTCGCATTGGTGACTGAGTATTATGCGAGTGATATACGTTCGATGGGCGGTAAAGTGTTTTTGGAGTATGAAGTAGATGAGTTCTCAGAAACAAAAGAAGATCCCACTCACCCAGTAACAATTCAATCATCATCTTCAAATGTAACATTACAAACTAAGTATGTTCTGACTTGTGCTGGCTTACAGTCAGATAAAATTGCCGAAAAAACTGGATGCCCACGATCACCAAGAATAGTTCCAATTAGAGGCGAATATTTGTTGTTGTGTAAGGAAAAACAGTTTATGGTCAAAGGCAATATCTATCCAGGTAAAATGAATGATGCAATAATTTTAAGCAAACATTTTGAGTATACACTTAAAAAAAATTATACATTTGCTTGTAGTGCCTGACCCTGCTTTGCCATTTTTGGGGGTTCATTTCACACCTCGTATGGATGGCAGTGTTTGGATTGGACCAAATGCAGTTCTAGCTTTTAAACGTGAAGGATATAAGTGGTACCAAATTAATCCACTCGAATTGATTGATGCATTGAAGTAAATTATATTGAAAAGAAATATATCTATAATGTAATTTAATGAAATTTATATATTTTTTTTATCGAATGACAGATATCCAGGATTTCTTCGTCTCGCTGCCAAGCATTTCAAATATGGTCTCACAGAATTTTATAGATCAACACTAATCATGCTTCAAACCCCACATGTGCAAAAGTTCATTCCTGATATTAATGATTTTGATTTAGTTGTTGGTCCGACTGGTGTTCGAGCTCAAGCTTTAGGTTTGTTAAACTCTTTTTTTTTTGCTAATTATAATTTGGTCTAATATATTCGGATAAAATTGACATTCTAGAGATTGACGGCACTTTAGTTGAAGATTTTGTTTTTCATTTTGGAGAGGGAGAAGGCGCGGTAGCTAAACGTGTGTTACACTGTAGAAATTGCCCATCACCTGGTTGCACATCATCTTTGGCCATCGCAAAAATGATTGCTGACAAAATGGACACTGAGTTCAAATTATAAACAGAAAATGTATATAAAAATGTTATTTTGGAAATGGATTTTCATCGAATCTAGTCCAATTTATATTTTTGTTATAAAATTAAAAACATAATAAAGTGTCCATAAAGATTACAACTTTTACATTCAATATTTAATTATTGTGTTATGCACAAGCCTGTTGCAACATTAATTAAATTTGATTATTTATTATAAACTAAAGCTGCTATTTTGGCGGTATATTTGGTTTAGCTTAGTCTGCTATATTGATTTGCTGTAATCATATCGAAACCATTAAATCTGTCACAGACTATGATTTTATCATTGAAGTCCCAATAAGCAGTTAAGTGGTATGCCATATTTGTTATAACTACTATGTACTCCATCAAGGCAAATAACGTGTATACTGTAAAAGAAATATAATACATTGAAGTTTTCTTTATTTTTAATGTATATTCTTGTGAATATTTCATCAAATTTGTCTTACCGCCAGCTTCACAATATGAATTATGTCGCAGAAAAAAATATCCCGCAAACCAAAAACTTATTATATTAATTGATAAAAAAATCCTTTTGTAATAGAGTGATTTAAGTTCCATGCTTGAAATGATGTCTAACATTTTTCGTGAACGTCGGTTAATGAAGTATGAAATAAACATATACAATTCTGATGTGGCGATGAAAACAATAAAACAAGTTTTGTGTATCTCTGCAAAATTAATAATAAGTTAATTATTATATTATACACGAATCGAATCACTCATACGTACCGTAGAAATCAGATGAATTCCATAGACTAAGACCAACCAAAGCAACATTTTCAATAATATTTAATAAGAAAACTAAAAACGCTAATGCACGACGACCACGAACTCGACTACTATTGTGCTTTAAATATTGTTGAGCTATTAAAAATCGCGGTAGAGCTTGCAAAAGAATTGCACATTGCCAAATAAAACGTTGTGGCTGATAATTTCCAATAGCAGCCGATATTGATGGTAAATAATTAGTAACACCGCAATGTGTCGCTGTTGATCTATCATAAAAATATAGGACGGACCATAGTACACAAAAAATGAAGCTAAACAATGGTAACGAAACTATGGCTACAGCAAATTTTCCAAACGATATTTCCACAATATATTTCTTTGCTAATGTATCAAGTTGGCGTGGTATCATTTTTGTTGTAAAACAAATGATACGTGCAAATGTTTTATAGTATTTTCACAGCCTTTATATGATTGTGCAATTCCGAAATAAAACTTTTCAAACTGTTGGTTTGGAATTAAATTTAATTCGATTTTCATTATTTTATTGTGAAAAAATGCATATCTTTTTAATTTTCATACATTTATTTACTTTAATTGAAGTGCACTTCGTAAAAAAATCGCAATGCAGGTATTTGAACATTTGTTGATATAATATTTTTGTTGAAGTTTCGCTTCATTGCAGGTCGTGAGATGTCAAATGCGTGCACAATCACGTGACATGGTTACTGGATTTGACGTTTTCATGCATAACGTGCTATATAACCAAACACATCTATACAATGCGATACGAGAGTCAAAGTGATGAAATAAAATAAAAACATAAATATTTTTCAAGTGAATTGTTTCTTTTTTGGTGTCAATAAAAAATGTTCAAATTGCCTAGCCGAGCGCACTCTTTTTACAAAAATGTAATAAAACCAAAGAAGCCAAAAATTCAACATATTGGTGAGCCGTTGATAACATGCCGGCGGCCTGAATTTAATTTACATCGAGGCGATAGGTTTGTTGAACATGCAAAATTTGGAACTATACCACTCACATCAGATGGTTGGCATCACTACAAATCAAAAGGAGATTTCTTCATCATCCATCCACACCCTGAACCCGAGGATATCACACTAAAATCAGAATACAATCAACCTTTCGATAAGTTTAATTTCAATCCTGTGCTATTGTCAAACTTATCGGATCGCTTGAATATGTTACGAACCACATATATTCAACACATTGCTATTCCAAAAATTGTTATTAACCAACATACGTTAGTTGCTGCTGAAACTGGCTCTGGAAAAACAATAGCTTATTTATTACCGATAATCCAAAATGTACTGAAATATAAACATTCATTTGAACAGAATTTACCACTTGAATTCAACACACCAAGAGGTTTGTTAATTAAAACTGTAACTACTAAAAATTTATATATAAATCATATTTTCTCTATTAGTACTAATTATCACACCGGGGCGAGAGTTAACATCACAAATTGGTGATGTTTGCGAAGACTTATGTCATGGCCTAGATTTGAAAATAAAAGTTTCAATTGGTGGTCATACAAAGTCAATAATGATGAATCCGCCAATTGAAGAAATTGATATTTTGATCGCGTCAATCGGATCTTTAAGCAAGTTAATTACTACAAACATCTACAAAATGCACAAAGTACGGCATGTTGTTCTTGATGAAGCTGATACTTTGTTGGATGATAGTTTTTCAGATAAATTAAAATATATTTTGCAACGTTTCCCAGTAAGATGAAAAGAACTATTCTCATTCTATTTCACAATTATTGCTATCAATCTTTACTTTTTATTTCAGTTTCACAAGAATATGAGAAAACAAGATCCAACTGAGGTATCAACCCAATTGGTGCTTGCTTCAGCCACAATGCCAATGAATATTTCTGAATCATTGGAAATGATTATTGATATAAATACATTACATGATGCTGTTAGCCCATATTTACATAAAATTATGCCAAACATAACACAAAAATTCATTCGAATGCGGAAATCTCAACGTCCAATCGAACTACTTAATGTTATTAAGAAAGAAATTGATAAAAAACGACCAGTCATTGTTTTTAGCAATAAGCGGTCTACATCGGATTATGTTTCGATTTTTTTGAATGATCATGATATTGAAACAGTGTCTATGAATAAATCAGTCATAGAGAAAATTCGGCGTCAACAATTCCAAAAATTTCAGTCCGGTCAAGTCAATGTTTTATCAACAACCGATCTTGCTAGTCGTGGACTAGACACGAAAAGAGTAAGTTGTTAATTGATTGTAATTATCAAATATTAATTATTTAAATCATGTCACAAAATTCTAGGCTTGTCATGTTATAAACTTTGATTTTCCAATGTATATATCGGATTATATTCATCGTTGTGGTCGCATTGGACGTTACACTAGTGCAACTAATTGTCAAGTAACAAACTTTATTAGCGGTATGAATCAATGCAATACGTTTTTATCAATTAGCTAGCTATAATGAAGAGAATATTAGGTTTTAAATTGAAATCTTTAAAACGAAATCATTGACGCAATGGCAAAATAATTAAGCATTTTTTATTTTGTTTTGTTGTTTCCCCTTAGGTATGAATCAGTTAGAATTGGTGAAACGAATTGAGCATACTGTTCGGACGAGAGGAATACTACCGGATGTGAATGCAAACATTAAACAAATTTTATCTAAGAAAGTGATGAGAGAACTTGACGATATAACAGAAGTAGAAGAACAAGCAGAAGAAGAATATTTTCCATCTTCCTAAGGCTTCTTGGGATAGATTTATCATTGTCATAAGAATGTATTAAAGATATATTATAAAGACAAATTGATAATTTTAAATAAGCAAGTTCTTTCGGAACAGAAATACAATATGATATCATTGAACAAATGTTAATTGGATTGGAGTTGAGAGCAAGCTAAGCATTATTTTATTCATTACTCAAATTGAAATGACAATATATACGCATAAGGCGAATAAACTTGGTTTGATTCTTCCTATTGAATCACTCAATGCATTATTAACACTATCACTTAACGTGACGGAGAATTTCGTCACAATCTAGTACGACAAAATCAATTCCCCAGTTGTGATATCATTAATACGTGTTCTTATTTGACATATAATAGAGCAGAATGAAACCAACTGATTTAGTTTTCATTTGCCGCTCGAGGAGAACGGACATTATCAGAGCATCACAAAAGGTGCAAATTTTTGCCGTCGGTTTCAGTAATTTTCCATAAAAACGCAACAATTACTTTGTTTACTACAATGGCATCACAAGTTCCATACATTACATTAAATAATGGACAAAAAATCCCGCAATTGGGCTTGGGGACATGGAACGTAAGTACTGAAATAAATTAATTCAAATTGAAAAATCATTCCAATTTAAATGAAGTAGAAACAAATTTTAAGTAATAATTTGATGTGTTGAAGCCGCAAGCCGGATGTGTCACAAAAATTCAATTACGCTCAAATGTTTGTTTCGAGTTTAAACCAGCCATCATTTAAAAATCAAATGATATGTTCTCCGTTCGATGTTCGAAATTTCTAGAATATTGTGTTGGTTGTCAAAAAAAATATTCAAGCAATCAAATATAAATTGGTTGAATATTTTTTCATTGCAAATTTGAATTTCTGCGCATGCTTCTTCTTATGTTATGTTTCACATAACCCCGTGAACGGTACAATTAGTACATTTTGATTAATTAAATCAGTTATCAATCTAACGATATTTTGTTCGATATTCTAAATATCTAGAAAGTTGTATTATTTGTGAAAAAGAATATTCTAGCAATCAAATGCATAGTATTGATTTCTTGCGCACGCTACTTCAATAAAAATATCATATTTCACATAATCACATAATTGCTACATGTTGAATACTTTATAAGATATTACGAATAGAAAAAAATTATGTTTGAGTTACAATTTATAGATTTTTATTGGTCAATAGTTGTTGAATAATCAATGTATAAAAGTAAATTTTCCTTACTTTTTTCTGCATTAATCACTCTGTGACATTAATATAATTGAGTCTGAAATCTGTTTAGTTTTGTTATTTTTCATCACTTCATACGTACATTTTTGTTTGTCTGATAATGATAAGGTCAATAGGTCTTTCTAGGAACGTAATGCATGGTTTTAATTGTATATCTATTAATGTTCAATCATTATGAGGACACTTAGAATCAAATTAATATTAATTTTCTTCCTTTAATGACAATAACGAAATACTCATTCCACGATTAATTTACGGACATTTAGTTTGCTCACTTTCCTAGGGGCGAGACACCTACTATTCCATTACTTGTTTACCAAGAAAACGCTATTCCTTCTATTCCAATAATCCGTCAATAGTTAAACTTGAAGTTATTGAGTCGATAGTACAAATTGACAGAATCGCATTGACAAAACATACACACAGAATTTGTTTTCTCGAAAATTAGGAAAATATTATTTCAAATAAGGGATTAAACAATATTGGTCTTATTTTTGATAAATTAGAACTAAAAAAATCGATCTGAACTCAATAGTTTCGTCATTCCATGCATTTTTCGCTATTTCATGTATTTTAAGCTATTTCATATGAGAATCTTATTTCTAGTCAACGAGTTATACCACCAAATGCTACATGTTCATAGTTTCATTTAAATCAAAACCATAGTTCTAGGATGATTTCAATGAAAATTAGAATACTAATAAATTGATAATATTATAACATTATTATTTACTATTTGGTAATTTTAAAGCGGAAAAAAGAACGTTAAAAATGATAGCACATTTGATAACGTTTAGGTAATTTAACATATAAGTGTCATGAGACTTCATATAAGTGTTATCGGATGAGTTTATTCATGATAGAAACTTAATTCGAAAAAAGCGAATATAAAAAACTTTTTTTTGTTCATTTTGAAGAATTATTCCTAATTTTTTAATTTGTACATAGTCCCCTCCAGGCGAGGTTGCAAATGCTGTAAAGGACGCAATCGACGTTGGATACCGTCACATTGATTGCGCTTATGTCTATGGTAATGAAGTGGAAGTTGGTGAAGGCATTACAGCCAAAATAAACGAGGGTGCTGTTAAAAGGTATGTTCAATAACAATGCATTATGAAAATTAATATCTTTTAAATTGGTTCAATTGTAATAATTTTCGTTTGGTTTTTTATAAATAGAGAGGACTTGTTTATCACAAGTAAATTGTGGAATACTTTCCATCGTCCAGATTTGGTCATCCCAATTCTTAAGAAAACGTTGGAAAACTTGAATACTCCATATCTTGATTTGTACTTGATCCATTGGCCGTTTGCCTACAAAGAAGATGGCGATCTATTCCCGAAAGACGAAAATGACAAAGTAATTTTTTCAGATGTTGATTTTGTGGATACTTGGAAAAAAATGGAAGAAGCCGTAGATTTGGGTCTCACCAAAAGTATTGGAATTTCTAATTTCAATGCCGCTCAAACTAAACGTATTCTTGATTCATGCCGCATAAAGCCTGTTACCAATCAAGTTGAGTGCCATCCATATCTCACACAACAAAAGTTGAGCGCATATTTGAAAAGCGAGAATATTGTGTTGACCGCCTATTCTCCACTAGGTTCTCCAAACAGGTAAGTAAAAGTGAACTTTTTTTGTGAAATAATATACTAGATTGTAGTTTTGGTTGTTCTAACGTTTAATTTTTCTTCAATCATTTATTTCATAACAGACCATGGGTCACAAAGGACGATCCGGTTTTACTTGAAGATCCAAAGGTAAATCCATTATTTGAATCAATATGATTTGAAAAGCAATACATTTGCGTTGACTTTTTTTTTCTAGGTTCTTGCCATTGCCGCTAAATTCAACAAAGATCCAGCTCAAATATTGATTCGGTATCAACTTCAGCGAGGCCATGTTGTTATTCCAAAATCAGTAACGCAAAAACGTATTGCAAGCAACTTCGACGTTTTTAACTTCGAACTAAGTGATGAAGATATTGCTCAAATCAACACCTTTGAATGCAATGGTCGCATTTGTCCAATGTCTGGGTAATATTACATAAAATATTTAATTTTTTTTTATAATCTATATTTTAAATTATTTACATATAATGCTTATAAGCTTCAAAATTATTACATTTGATATAATTGAAACATTTAACACTGGTCGTAATCTAAATTGATAATTTTCCTATTAGGGAATCGCTCGATAGTTCAGCTCATCCTGATTATCCATTCAATGAAGAATTTTAAATCCTACTATCAATGAATCAAAACCAGAACAAAAAAAACCAGTATCAAAAACATAACCAGTACCAAAAACAAAACAAAAAAAAAAAAAATAATAAAAAAAAGATCATTATATAACGGTAAATTGGAGCAAACGTTGTGCAGTAATGTAGCATGTAGTATTGCTAATGCACTGAAAAATTATTTTATTCCTTTTTTTTCTGCTAGTTTTTATATTATTTGCCTCTTTTGGTTATGGTTGATCTTCTATATGTATAGTTCTTGTACTAATTGCTATAATTTTAATTGAATGATTTTGTTGATTCACCGATATTTCCGATGAAATTTCTAACCTATTTTTCTTCAGACATTTGCATGTTTTTTGTAGATATTGCATGTTTCATACTAAATATAGATAATTTAATAATTTCTTTGTTTTCTCGTTTCATTTGCAGCGCACTCGACCACCCACTCCATCCGTTCGTGAATTCCGATTACTAGTTTGCACAAATTGTATTAATGCATCAAATACATAATTAAATTAATAGATTTTTCTTGGAATAATCAAACATTCCCATGTACTAACCAAAAACAATATAAGTAAATGAAAACAAAAAAAAAAACATTTTGTATTTTATTTATATTTTTTAAATTTTCAAAATTTCGTATAAATATAAAATATAAATTTAAGTTCTAAACATAAAATCGAAGCAATGAAAATTAAAAAACCGCATGTACTAGAATACGTCAAGATATCCGAAGTCGCTTTAGAAAAGAAATTCGCATTGCTTACGCCATCTCTACGAGTAAGGTATGAATTCAAATGAATATCAAACAGAATTGTGAAAGTTCATACAGTAGACTTTCATGCCGTGGGCAAGAACATTAATAATCGATTAATGTACTACGGCATAAGTCGTACGACATTACATTGCAAACGATCTCTATCATTCATACACTGAATGGGCACATACACCATTACGGAATGCAAACGACAAATCGTATCTTTTTGCCGTTTCCGTTGGTATAGTCAGCGTACATTGATAAATCGTATAGGTGGCGTCAATGTCTTGAAATCAAAGCCCTTCACATGTAAAAACATACAATGAATGCCACATTGAGATATCACTCTTCTGGCATGTTGAAATTACTGTATCAAATCAAATAACAGCATACAGCTTGGATATTTATAATAATAATAATAAAAATAACCGTAATCACAATGAAACGAATTGCTGTACCAAGAATATGCTGTAAAAACAAGAATATGCTGTATAATTGATAAAGCATCCACATGCGAAACCTGCTAAAAGTGGAACAATGTCAAGAACATATGCAAATACATATATAATACAGAGGATGTTGATACACATTTTAGCGATCATCTTGCTGTTGTACATCGATACGACCATACGTGTAATATTCACGTGTTACTTATATCTAGCTGTTTTTACTTCATTTAACGGTATTGTCATCTCGATTAAAAATAAATCAATTGAATGGAATAAAAAGAAAATCTGTAAAGCTTGAAATGGAATACTTTGATGACAATGTGATTTCTAGGGACAAACGTGTGCATATTCTTGTGCAATGTTTTTTTACTTACGAACAAATTTATTTTAAGTCAAATCAAAGCTTTATAAAAAAAAAACAACGACAATAAATGTAGTTTCAACGTAGCGTGAATTTCACATATTCTTCGCTTCTTCCTACTTTCTTTGCAAATTCAATTCACTATGCGTTCTATTCGGTTGAAATTTTCCTTTGATGATATCGAGATTTGTTTGCAATATTTATACATTCATCGCATCTATATGATTTCACGTGTAAAATGTCGACTTATGACCAAGTTTGTTTTCAGCTAACTACATGAATGAGAACGACGAATGAAAAAACGAAACGTTGGTCATGTACACTATGTATTTTACGATCATGTGAAAAAGAAACAAAAAGACAAATAGTTAACGCACGTCCATTTGTTGGCTTTATTTTCTTCTCTGCTTCGTTTTTCCTTTTTTTCTGTATAAAAAAAATATTAGCCGTATAAGAATAATAAGCGACAGAAAAGAAAATAAAACTGTACACATACACCAGCACATACACACTGAAAGTCGGTTGAAGTTTAAGTGGAAGTGGAATGTTGCTACAGAACTTTGAATCTCGTCACCTCTTCACAGTTTTACCAATTACAAGAACTCTTTAACTTGACTAAATTTAGTCTAGTGATATCTGCAGACGTAAGCAGATGGCATTTAAAACAGAAAAAATTATCAGATACAGATCATTTGATTTTTTTTTCGTTATTTAAAATTATAAGAAAATGGTGAGTTTTAGTGATTATTCCAATTATTAAAGTCACAAATTGGAATTACGTTTTAAATCGAACACGTACAACATGTTTGTGAATACAAGACAAGATGCAAAAGCTTATATTCTATATAATATAAAATGTTATATGGAAGAAAAATTGTAAAAAGTGATAAACATTAAATCTACAAAAAAAGTAATGTAAAAAGATTTCTATTATAATTAGCAATTTAATTCATCGATCAAATAACTGTGTCATTGACATTGACGAGATTTGTGCTCATGTTTTACATAACACACCTTAATTAAAAATTCAAAAACAACGACCATCGTCAATACAAAATCCAAAGAACCGTTATTTCACTTTGCCGATTATATAATTTTCATATAATATTTTATCAAATTTCTTGGTTCAGTATCTATTCCATTGCGTGATATCGGAATATGAAACGAATCGGATAATCTGCTGCTGATGAATTTATGTAAAAACTCATAACATTTTTTGCGTAACCTAAGTAAGTGAAGAAACTGATTACAAACAAAACATTTACTTCGATTAACCCCTCATTGTGTAGAAATTCTTAAGAATTATTTATGCGTATTTCTTATTCATTATACACACAATTCATGCTTTGAAATGTGAACAATTTTAATCATTAGTTGTTAGGAATACCAAATTATTCCAAGTGGAAATAACACTTCAAAAAAAATTAATTCATTTTGGGCAAAACTAAAAATGTTACATGTTTTACGGTGAAACATAAAAATTATTTAAATTCAATTTTCGTGAATATTTGCGTCATATTTTTTCTGTACATTGTGGTAATAGCAAAATAATACAGGTAAAAGTGAAACTGAGCGAAGTAGAAATAAACAAAAATTGATGCATAAAAATAAAAATTCATCGCTTTTACTTAGATATAAGCCTCTAATGATGACTTGTTTAAAATCACGATTCTACCTTTATTATTTTATGTGAACAATGAAGTAAGCGTTCTTCTTGTGTTGCAATACTAAAGTGATTTGTTTTTCTTTCACACTGTATTATAGAAATGTGAGAAACTAATGTCAAACATCTGAAGTACACGCATAGTCGCACATAAATTAGAAGATTCTCAAGTAAAACGAAGTACAAAGTATTTTCAGATTTTTTTTTTAATATGTAGTCATTTCTAAGTATTAGTGTACACACATAAAGGAAGTGCATACATAGCATACATATGGGCTACATCAACCGAGACTAATATGGCAACAGACCTCGTTGCCATGTATTTTGTTGTTGGAATCGTTCTGAGTGTACCATTGTTTTCATGCATTCAAAGTGAAAAAACTACCAAGCTTTCCAAATGTAAACAATTGATCAAAAACGTATCAAGTCTTGAGAGCAATTGCTGGAAAAAATTCGAAGCCGAAAAAGGACTGCCAAATTGCGAACATAATTGTATTTGTAATTTTATTGACAAAATAAAATATTCTCAAATTATTCTCATTTTGGTGCAGCTCAACGTGAGCAGCGGCCGTTTATTTCATATGGAATAAACAATAAAATTCACATTAATAACAATCCTCCGACTGTGAGAGTCTAGGGAGCTATGCAGTGAGAAAAAAAATTCAAACACGTTCCCGAACGCCATCTAAATGAACAAACATAAATTAGATTCACCAACATTTGATACTGAATCTGAATAAAAATTGATTATGTGTAAAAATAATTAAATATTTATGTTCAATAAAATATTTTTCATTATTAAATTCTCTAAATATAAATATTTTTGAAATGAAATAATAAAAACACTTCATTGAGAAATTAAAAATACAACTAAAGCAAAACAAACTATTTATATTAAGTCTCCGCATGTTTATTCGATTGGCGTTTGTTGTATACATGTACTGGGTATACAATACAATACATGGGAAAGCTTACACTGTAAAACCAAAAGGATTTTTTAATTAGTTTTTTGGATTTTTATAGTGAAAAATCCGAATGGATTAAAAATAAACCCAAATAGATTAGAATATATCTTTAAAAATATTTGACTCGAAAAAATTAAAAACATTTTGCGTGCTATGAACTAAAACAATATTTTTATAAACATTTTACTCGGGAGAAACAACAATCACCAATTCTTTGTTGAGCGACAACAATCCGTTGTTTTATTTCAATTTTATTTTACTGTGTAGTTGCTGTGTAATCGTTTCAGGCGACACTGACTTGACATAAGTTGTATACTCATTGAAAACATAACCGCATATTGTTTAGTGTGTTTATTTCCATACAAATTGACATTTCATTTGTTATTGTAATATGAAAATTATAAATCTATTCGAAGTGAATTGATGAAGAGTTTATTTAATTTACTGAAGTCACACACAATAGTGAACAAAAATGTGAATTTTGATTTTCTGAATTGAAATACAATGATTGTACATTTCATTTATATATTTTATTTTTGGAAGAAACAACAAATTGCGTTACTTGTCAATCGAATTCCATTGATTTGATCGAACATTTTGTTATTTGTTTGCATATTGTCCAAAACGGTAAACAACAATTGTAGTGACATTTTATTTGCTAAATTAAACCAATTATGCCGTAATTCAGATCGTGTTGCAAATTGATCCACACTAAGGTTATGTTTATAAAATGTAAACAATGCGTTTGACAGTTTTGACATAAGCTTTCCCATGTATTGTATTGTATACCCAGTACATGTATACAACAAACGCCAATCGAATAAACGAGTTTGTTTTTATTATTTTATTTCAAAAATATTTATATTGCGATAATTTAATAATGAAAAATATTTTATTGTACATAAATATTTAATTATTTTTACACATAATCAATTTTTATTCAGATTCAGTATCAAATGTTGGTGAATCTAATTTATGTTTGTTCATTTAGATGGCACTTAACCGGGAGACTCACATACAAATGTACAGGGCTATATAGACTGCTTACCAGGGTAGGTGAGAGTTCATGTTCGTTCGGGTTCGGTTCGATTTGTTCGAAAGAGAAAAAGGGTGTTCCTGTTCGTTCGAGTTCAAGTTCGGTTCATGTTCGTTCGAATATTGTTCAATTAATTGAACCAAATTGAACTGTTCAATACAACAATTAAGTAAGCAACAATATTTCGAATAGGTTTTGTTTATATCGAAAATTCCTATTATTCGTGCACAACTGAACTATTTTTCAGTTGTTTTTCTCAGAAAATGAAGCAGTGTTGAAGTCTCTTCAAAAAAGAAATTCATTGTTTCTTACGCCATCTCTAGTCGAGTATAGTGTGATTTTAAAATAATATGAAATAAAATTGAGAAAGTGGACTTCTATGCCGTGGGCAAGTACATCAACTATCGACTAATGGACTACGGCATAAATCGTGCGACGTTACATTGGAAGTGATTTCTATCATTTATACATTGAATGGCACATACACTATTACGGAATGCAAACGACAAAACGTATCTTTTTGCCGTTTCCGTTGGTATAGACAATGTACATTGTGTAAGCATGGCCGATAATTTATCAAAATAAAAATCGATGAATTTACAAATTTAAAATTAACTTTCGTATGAACACACTGAAGTGAACACGTCTGTTCTCGTTGAAGGTTCGACACAAAGAGAACGACAAATAGCAAGTTACAAGTCAAAATGGCTAACAATATGATTCTATTGATGTGAGCCGGGTCACATTTACACATACACAAGACAAAACCGAAAATAGGCTCACATTTAATTGAACAAATTGGGCCATGCAATTGTCAAATTTCTTTTGGATATCCAAATATTACAATCCAAAAGAAATTTGACAATTGCATGGCCCAATTTGTTCAATTAAATGTGAGCCTATTTTCGGTTTTGTCTTGTGTATGTGTAAATGTGACCCGGCTCACATCAATAGAATCATATTGTTAGCCATTTTGACTTGTAACTTGCTATTTGACGTTCTCTTTGTGTCGAACCTTCAACGAGAACAGACGTGTTCACTTCAGTGTGTTCATACGAAAGTTAATTTTAAATTTGTAAATTCATCGATTTTTATTTTGATAAATTATCGGCCATCATAGAGTCGAAGAGTAAACCTAGCGCTATAAAGCACACAGAAACCATTACACTTTGAGTTTTTGTTCAAGTGGATGGGATTTTTTCTTTCATTTTTTTTTTATGTTCGGTGTGTAGTACTTTCGGTTTCTGTGGCCCCATTGTTTGGTGGAATTGAAACAATTTTGCCAAAAATCAACGAAATCTTATTGAATTTGAACGCAATTAAAATATATAAAATACAGTGAAGTTACAACAAAACCGAAGTCATATTCAGCGAATGAACTGCGAGTGAATTTTCTTCAACACAAGTATATATATATAATTTTTTTTTTTTTTTGGGTGCTTAGTTGAATGACTCACAAAGACCCGTGTGCATATGTGTGTAAATGACAAGTAGCTGAGAATTGTTGTGATTACACTATAGTCTGTTGCTGTTTGTTACTAAACGAAAATGGAATACAAATTAGTCGTTGTTGGGGCAGGTGGTGTTGGCAAATCCGCTCTTACAATACAATTAATTCAAAATCATTTCGTTGACGAATATGATCCAACGATTGAAGATTCGTACCGTAAACAAGTCGTTATTGATGGTGAGACATGTTTGTTAGATATCCTCGACACAGCCGGTCAAGAAGAATATTCAGCCATGCGTGATCAATATATGAGAACTGGTGAGGGTTTTCTGCTTGTATTTGCTGTTAACAGCCCCAAGAGTTTTGAAGATATTGGAACTTATCGTGAGCAAATTAAGCGGGTCAAAGACGCGGAAGAGGTTCCAATGGTGTTAGTGGGCAACAAATGTGATTTGCAAGCATGGACCGTTGACATGGCCCAAGCAAGAGATGTTGCCAAACAATATGGCATTCCATTCGTTGAGACATCGGCCAAGACGCGTATGGGCGTCGATGATGCATTCTATACACTAGTACGAGAAATTCGGAAGGATAAAGAACAGAAAGGAAAGAAAAATCGGAAAAATAAAACATCACAAAGTCGTCGATTCAAATGCACGATACTTTAAATTGCTTCGCGGTTTTTATCATCATAATTTCTTCAATATTCTTTATTATTATTTTTTTTTTTTTTTTTTTGTTTATTTTCTCTCTATCTTTCTCTCCCTCTTTTATGGAAGTTTTTCTTTTATATAATCGGAAGACTAGTTAAGCTCCCCAAAGATCATCGATATGTTAATAAAAATGTTATTATCATAATAATTTATTAGCTTGTTATTATTTATTAGAATCGATCTTAATAAGCGTATTATGATGGTTAGTATTTATTAAGATCGATCTTAATAACGTTATTAACATGTTTATTATTTATTATAATAACGAAGTTAATAAACGCCATTTGCAATTTTGCGGAAGATTTTTGCAACTAAGTCATTAAAGCGTATGAGTAAAAGCAAGATAGCATGAGATCGAAATTTACCAATAGTGATTTGAGCGATAAAAAATGCGCATCTTATCAAATCGAACATACCAGATGAAATGGCATGTAAAATACTACACCAGAATAGAAAAAAAAAATTTTTGATTTTTTTTACGATTTTCAGCGATTTTCAATTAGTCGCAATAGAAGGTTGTATGAAAACTGTATGAGTCAGTTTCATGAAATCATTTGAAGCCGGTTAGGATTGTGTTGTCGTGAGTCCGTGTGATACAAAGAACAAACACATCCAATGGCTGTCCATTGTTTTCATACAACCTTCTATTGCGACTAATTGAAAATCGCTGAAAATCGAAAAAAAAATCAAAAAAAATTTTTTTTCTATTCTGGTGTAGTATTTTACATGCCATTTCATCTGGTATGTTCGATTTGATAAGATGCGCATTTTTTATCGCTCAAATCACTATTGGTAAATTTCGATCTCATGCTATCTTGCTTTTACTCATACGCTTTAATGACTTAGTTGCAAAAATCTTCCGCAAAATTGCAAATGGCGTTTATTAACTTCGTTATTATAATAAATAATAAACATGTTAATAACGTTATTAAGATCGATATTAATAAATACTAACCATCATAATACGCTTATTAAGATCGATTCTAATAAATAATAAACCATTCGCAAGTATTATTTATTAGGATATAGTAATAAATCTATGTTAATAAGACATCTATATAGCCCAAAGTGCTTCAAAAAGAAAGAAAAAAAAAATAACAAATTTTAGTTTGAGTATCACTGTAGCTTGGAAAAAGACTATGCCATGCACACAAAAACAGCAACAGCAACAAAATGAAAATATGATAAATCTATTACAATTACATTTTAAGTTTTTTGTTTTCTCTACTTTTCATTTCGATTTGAAATATTACTTTTTTTCTATAATTGCCAACATAATTTTTAGTGCTAGTCTTCCAATATCATCTATGGAGGAATTTGAATGCTATAGAATTAAACCGAATATTATATATAATATTCGGTTATATATATATATTTGTGTTGCACCGTTTCTAAATCACAGTCAAAGATGGCCTTTTCTTGTTACAAAAGAGACCGGTGCCATTTGAGTTGACGATAGGCGAAAACAAAAATGAAAAAAGTTGGTGCAAAAAATTTGAGGAAAAAATAAACCTTTTTTTTCAAACATAAAACACAGATAAACAATGAATGAAAAATCCACAAGCACATGAAAATACACATTGACACAAAAAAAAAAAAAATGTTGAGTCGACATTTCGTACTTCTTTAATTCAGATGCAAATCACCCTCTTCTTTTATAAATATTAAGTAAATTTAATAGAAATTTTTAAACTATATTCATAAAATTGATTAAAGAAATGTCACACTTTTTTTATGCTTTTAAAATGGAAACGATGAAATAGAGTGCCATAATATTTGAGAACATCCAGTAGAGTTTCTTTTAAAAAGAAAAAAAAAAAACGGAGGAAAAAAAATTAAACATATATAAACAGACACACACACACACGAATAAATCATCTAAGCTGATTAGCTGTACAAGCGTTCTGAATTAAGAGTGAGAAGAATTTTTTTTCTAAGTCGCACAACAATAAAACTGAATACAAAACTCGATAACCACAAATTTAATGAAGATAAGAAAAAAACAAACAAACAAACAAACGAAATAATGAAATGAATTCAAATTTAACTAAAGAGAAATTCACTCATTGCCTAAACGAATTTTCTATATCAGTGTCAATAGTTTCAATGAAAACAAAGAGAATAAAAAAAACATCATATTTGACTTTAGTGTCTTTATTTTCTTTTTTTTTCGAAATCAAACGAACAATTTGCACAAATTAGAATGTGAAACCAATCAGCAGTTACATAAAAATATACATATTATTACTAATATTTTGAACTCAATTTGCTGATCACTTTGAATATATACAATAGGGTGGTCCGATTTTTTGAATTTCAAACAATGAAAAAAAAGGTGTTCCGTGATAGAGCATGAAAAAATGAGAAAATTATGTTCTGGAACCACTACCTCAGATATGTGCCTCTGTAATCTTGACTTTGTTTGATATTTTTCATAGAAATTTTCTATGGAAAATTATTTGGTTTTACTGATATTTTGAAAAAAACTTGGTATTTATCATAATTAATTTCAAAGGACTGCATTCTATTATTATAATAATATAATTATGTTTTGTAATCTATTGAAAAAATGTTATATGGCAAAAACCAAAGTTCAGTCAGAAAAGCAACCAATTTTTCATCAGAATCTTCATGAAAAAATGTCAAAGAAAAAAATCACGCAATTTTTTAACGAAATCTTCTATATTTTTCTTCTCGAGAATCACAATAGCATATATTTGTGGTGGTCTCAGAGCAAATTCTGCTTATTTGCATGCTCTGTCACATGGCATTTTTTTTTAGAAAATTTGAAATAGAAAATCGACCCACCCTAATAAAAAATATATATATTTATATATTTTGTGTTTCCTTTCATTTTGAAATAAATGCATAATTTAGTTTCTAACTACTTATGAAACAAACAAAACAATAATAACCGAATTGTTAAACAACAACAAAAAAATTTATTAACTAAATAATCCAACATATTTTACCAATGAAGCTAATTCGATGCGATCAACAGTTGATCTCAAAAATGAAAAAGCAAAGAATGCTAAAAGTGGAAAAACAATTATTTTAAATGAATTTTTATCGGTCTGAGGAATTTTCACAACACCTACGTCTCTCTTATTGTGTAACTTTGAGAAGAAAAAAAAAATCTATTTTTAAGAAAAATATCTAAATGTAAAAAAAAAAACAATTATGAAAAATAAACGTTTAAGAAATTTCAACAACCAAGAAATTTCATAATTGATAAATCGTTTTCATGCAAGAAATTCATACGTTGATAAATCATATAGATGGCGTCAAGTGTGTAGAATTTGAACGAACAGGAACAGATCGCATTTATGAACCAGTTGAATTAATTGAACAACGTTCGGAAACATTTTGTGTGTTCATGTTCGTTCGAGTTCGGTTCATGTTGTTCAAATTTGAATATATTGTGTTCATGTTCGTTCAAGTTGTTCAGAATTGAAAAGAATTGAAAATGACCTGTTAATGAAATGCATTATAAAGATCAAAAATCTTGCAAAAATAAAGATATTGCTAATCTTTTTGGTAAATTTTTTGGTTCAGCATATACTCAACACAATTTGAGTCCGTCTGATATTTGTAATATTGGAAGTTTTGAAACAGTTATGAACTTATGTCATAATATTCCCAAATTGATTATTGATGAGTCTGTTATATTACAAAATGTACTAAATCTTCCAAATAATTTAATTTCTGGTCCTGATCGGTTGCCTAATTTGTTTATTAAAAGATGTATTGATGCACTTATTAAGCCAATTTTTTTTTTAATGGACAAATCACTTAAATTAGGTTATGTTCCTGGCTTATGGAAGTCTTCTTTTGTAAAACCGATATTTAAAAGTGGATCGAGAAATAATATTGAGAATTATTATAGAGGTGTGGCATTGCAAAATGTGATTCCAAAAATTTTGGATTCGATAATTGCGAAGCACTTGAATTTTCATATTAAGAACATAATAGATTCTAGCCAGCATGGTTTTGTAAGAGGTAGATCGACTATTACAAATTTGGTGGAGTTTACTTCGCAAACTTTAAATGAGTTGAAGCCTCATAATCAAACTGATGCTGTTTATATTGATGTTGCTAAAGCATTCGATTCAGTGAATGTTGACCTTTTGACCCGTAAATTGAATGTAATGGGTTTGAACTGTCAGATTCTAAATTGGATTTCGTCATATATGAATGGTAGGAAACAGATTGTAAAATTTAACGATTGTGAATCGGACCCCATTGATGTTACTTCGGGTACGGGTCAAGGTTATCCCATTGCTGCAACGTTGTTCATATTGTTTATTGCGGATTTACCCAATTTCAGTGGTAATTCAACAATTCTTTCGTTTGCGGATGATGTTAGACTGTCTCATCACGTAGATTCAGTTGATGATTGTTATACTCTTCAAATAAGTTTGAATAGAGTGACAGAATTTTTTGAAATAAATCATTTAAAGTTAAATGTTAAGAAAACAAAAATGATGATATTTCATCGCTTTGGTAATGTGATTGACTTCAATTATACCATTGGTGATTCAACAATTGTTGTCAATCAAATTAAGGATCTTGGTGTGATTTTGGATGAAAAGCTTAATTTCAAAGCACATATTGAGTCAATGGTTGCAAAAGCTAAATCAAGATTGGCTTGGATTAAGCGTTTTGCATATGACTTTAGAGACCCATATACAATAAAAATATTATTTTTTAGTTTCGTTGTTCCTATTTTAGAATATGGTTCCCAAGTATGGAATACAAATAGTGTTGGTCAGAAAAAACGTATTGAATCAATTCAGAAGCAGTTTTTGCTGTATGCTTTAAGAAGACTTAATTGGAGCAATGGATTTCACCTACCGAAGTATGAACATAGATTGCTGTTGTTGCAAATGATTTCGTTGGAGAATCGCAGAAATGTTGCTCAAATAATTTTTATCCTAAAGCTGATCAAGGGTGAAATATGTTCGGAGTCTCTTCTGAAAAGGATTCAATTCAGAATCCCATATCATTCTGTTAGAAATGTTGAATTTTTGAGAATTCATGCTGTTAATAATGGCTATCAAAAGAATATGCCTTTGAATATATTAATTGAAACATTCAACAAATATTATAATGAAAAATCTTTAAATGAGTATGTAATAGACTTTAATGTCAACTCTAATGTAGTTAAGAAAAGATTAATTGAACTGTTTAAAAAACCAATGGATTAACCAATGATATGTTTATGTTTATTAGATTCATTTTTGTAGTTCAGCGATCGCAGTGACTTGCTCCGAAATCGTTAGGATTGGCAATAGATCGTTGATTCGATACAATTATTGAATCAACTACTTTTATGTAAATTAATTGTAAATAATTTTCCAAATTTATTTAAATAAACCACCTTTGGCGAAGAAACGCTGTTCGGTGCAGTAGTAATAATAATTAATTCTAAGCTACTTTTCCGAAGTAAAAAATTTTTTTTTTTCAGATTTTGCAAAGATTTAAAGAGTTTCAAAAAATTTAAAAAAAAAAAAAATTTCCCTCAAACTCTCATATGAAACATCATTTTTTATGTATTTCGTAACGCTGATTTCGAATCTGCTATTTAAAATTAAGAAAAAAAATTATTTTTCAATTTTTTCAATGAAAATTTAATTTTTTTCTTAAGAGATAATTTTTGAGTTATTTTTATTTTCGTTAAAACTTCGTTATGAATAGTTATTTCCTATGTATTTTTGCCTGCTGAATCCAAAACCGCAATAAAAAAGGATAGCTTTTGATTTATGCACGGAAATTCGTCATTTTTCTCGAAAAAGAAGCGAAAAATGTCAAAATAGGCATAAAACGCCCTCTGGCGGCGGTGATAGGTAAGAATAAACATCAGAAATGAATTCCCTGACCCCAAAAACCCCTCATATACACATAACAAAGATGAAAGAATTTGTTTTGAGAAGCCAAATGTTGATTCAATACGATGCATTTTTTGTATTGGGGAAAACAGCTATTTTTGAAAAAAGGGCGGCTCGAAATTCGAGATAGACATATGGTTTCTTGGGAAAAGTAGCTTAGAATTGTCCATAGAATACTCCTAGGGAGCGCCGTTGATCGACTTTTTCGGCTCCATACAAATTGGCTCGCCCTAATACACGTATATGTGTGTATGTGTACACTAATACTTAAAAACGTGGATTAAACCGCCATAGGTTACCTACTTGTATTAGGCAACGAAAGTATAATGAGTCTCTAATTGCACTGAATCTCATTATTATGTGCAATTTAATAAGCAAATTAAATGCAAAAAAAAAAATATAATGAATGGAATCAACATCTTCATCAACTGAACCGTTGAGATGAAATAATGCTTTTAAAAATTGGAAAAAATATAAGTGAAAAATAAATTTATTTGAAAACTAAACTGAAACAAGAAAAAGTTAGAAACATAAAAACATTGCAAATAAAAGTCGAACATAATTCATTTTTCACTTGTGATTAAATGTATAATACATATGAATCAAGTAAAAATTACAAAATAAAAGTGAAACATGATTTATTTGCAACTTTTTCTGGTTTCAGTTTTGTTTGCAAATATATTTACACTTATATTTTTTAAAGGCATTATTCCATCTCAACGGTTCAATTACAGATTCACTTTGAGCAAACGAAAAACGTAATAAAAACGTCCACCAGTGCGGAACCAATTTATTCTTATTCACCAAGAATTTTTACTTATTACTCTTCTTCAGCGCAACATTTTTGAAAGCGTATAGAAGTAAAAACCTCTCCATTTCTTTTGAATCCAAGTTTTTTCACATAAATGAATACAAGTTTTTGCTGAAACAAACCAAGTGAAAACAATAAATAAGATTGACATATGAAACTAAAAAAATCAATAACTCCATAGTTTGTTCACATATAACAGCATTTGTAATTTTTTCTTAATGCAAAAAGTATTTTTTTTCAATGAATGTGCGTCCACTGATTAATGCCAAAAAATATTCAAACAATCGAAAATTTGTATATTTCAGATGAGATAAAAGTCACACTAGCTAACATTAATCAGATTAAATATTTAAGAAAAATTACTATTGCGGAACAGAATTTCATAAAGTTAAATCGAAATCAAACGCTTGGTAGTGAAAATGAAAACAAAAACATAACAAAAAAGATAAATGATCACTCTTTTGAAAAGAAAAAGAATGAAATACGAACGCGAAGAAGATAAAATGATGATATTATTGTTTTGCTTGCACCATATTTATTTCCAAAAAATATCGATTTTTTTCATATCTTTATTAACTTGAAATTGATTTGAAAAATACCTCAGGCTAACCAAAACCATATAAGATGTCAATAGTTTATATTATAAACAAATTTGTTTATTTTTTTCAAAAAAATTCCATTTTACAATTTTTCCCGTCAATGAAGCTGAAGACTCGGGCGATAAAATAATATACAACGCAGACACACTCAGCAAATATGAATTTGATTTTAAACGTAGTCACAATATTCATTTTGGTCCAGTGGAATCATTCAAATGTTAATGGATTCAGTTTAACTGATTCTGGTGAGTTTGAAATTTCAAATTATATATTTTCAGTTTTAGGATTGCATAGAAAAATTTACATTCACTACAATGACTCAAATGGGCAATTAATACCACAAATTAAACCCGTTAGCTGTCAGACCATAAACGATAATAGTGTAAATGAATACATTACTATGAAATGAATGACTGTATTTCAACTCATCAAGAACATTCTTCGATTGTGTCAACGTTAACTTTCGAATTTCTGCTTTCCATTGTCTATTAATGTGAAATGAGAACAGAATCTTGCGAAGAATTTTTTTGATGTATGAGCTTATTTCATGCATGTAAAAAAGCGATATTGATGAATTCATATGCCATTATTCAAGTTTCAATGATTTAGTCGTTATACATATATCATACTCTAGACCAGTTATCAGTTAACAATTATAAAATCATATCAAAACATTCAGGTTTTATATATTTTTCGAGTCATTTTAGAAGTTTTCCTACTATTTAGCTGTAGTTTTTCTTGTCTCGCTATCAGCATTGAACATATTTGTATGTAAGATACCAAAGTAAATGAAAGAAAATATCGGAGTAGCCTACTTTTAGGTTCGATCACAATACCGCGATCAGTGATGCAATATCATAATTTTTATTTATTATTTTTTTTTGCTTTTTGTTTTTATTTATTTATTTCGTACAGTTCTTGGATGTTCTCACAACAACACAAGATTTGCCAATGGATCGTTTGTGCCAACGGCAGAACCTTGTCTCAATTGTAAATGCATAAATGCAAACCTAATATGTTCTTTACGTGTATGTCCCGAGCAAGCGTTTCCACCTCCTCGCGGATGTGTTATTGTACAAAAAAAAAACTCTTGTTGCCCGTATATGACATGCTCAAAACTGCATAATGGTTATAAAGATCCAGAAAATAAAGTCGTAACACACGATCGTAAATGGTATGAACAAAATATTCGCAATCGTATATTTAGTCAAAATGCATTGCAACGTAGAATTGAAGATTCAGATGAAGATCATCAATTTGGCAATGGGAAAAGTATGTTTGTTTATCCATAAATTTGTTGAAGTGGAATCGATAATTTTCGTATTTAATTATAGTGTGCGTTTACAATGGTACAGTTTATCGTTCTGGTTCAGCAATGACAACTTCATCACTATGCACTTATTGCTACTGCATTGAAGGAAAACAAAAATGCATTCAACCAAAATGTACTCTGCCAGTCAAAGGGTGTGAGCCAATTTTAATTGATTCTTCGTGTTGTCCGGTTAGGTATGGTTTTGAATTTGAAAACGAAATGTAAAATATTATATTTTATTGTACAATACATTTTTATATATTTTCTCCAGATATGATTGTACCGTAAATAAAATGATCAAAGCCAGATATAACAAAAAATATAATCGCCGTCGAAGTGACAACAAACATTACCTAAGAATGACGTCCAGAATGCAGAGAAGTCGAGGTAGATGATCAGTTTTGGTTCAATGATCCAAAAATCGCGGTAATATCTTTTAAAAGTATCAATGTTTTTTATTCATTTGCAGGCTGTTTAGTTGATTCAACGTTTTATCCCGAAGGGCATAAACTGCCAGCTAATCAAACGAACCCATGTGAAATTTGCTTTTGTATCGGGGGAAGTAAGCGGTGCGCTCCCAAAAAATGTGCTCCAATGATACGAAACTGTAGACCAATAATACCAGATGGCCAATGCTGCCCATCTAGTTATGATTGTAGTGAGTATTTAATATTTTAAAATATACAATAATATGTAAATATTTAAATTTTGAATTCGAAGAAACCATTTCAGATCACAAGAGTGCTCGTGGATTCACATCTTCACGACAATATTCCGACTTTTTTTTCCCTAATTTTCGGTGATGAAGTAAAGGAAAATGCAACAGCATCATGGGACTATGACACTGACACTAAGCCGATAAGTACCGAATTGAATTCAACTAATGAAAAAAGTATTCTGGATGTGATAAAAGACAGTTTGAGTTATGTTAATGAAAATAAACAGTCTACGAAAAAACAAACAAATGATTCTAATCAAACAATGCAACATTTTCCAACTTCCTACAATATTAGTAATAATGATGATGCAGATGATGATGATGATGACGATAATAACAATAATAATAAAAATTACGATTATGAAAACGATGACGAAGAGATAAGTCTATTGGATTTTTTTTTGAAGGGAGAAAATGCGTTCACTTCAACTGTTAAACCGCTTATTTTTAATGTAACTGGACAGCCATTATTGAATGGAATGACAAACAGTTCGATGCAAATTCAGCCCATTTCACCAGACAATATAAAAAATGAATCGATCAAATTTTCTGTGTTGCCTATGTCTTTATATAATATGGTAAAAGAAGATGGTACTGTGATGTTTGATGAGGATAAGAATAAACATCAAACTCCACAATTAGTGTCAACAAATCCAATAAAAGTATCGGAGTTAGAGCATCCATTGAAAAAAATTGAAAGTGAAATTATTCGAGATAACAGTAGTAATGCTTACCCAACAAAATCAGAAACAACGGTACAAACTATTGTGGAAATTTCAACAATTGTCCCACAAGTGAAACATCAAAATAATACTATCGAAAAGACCAAAATAAATGTGCGCGTTTCCAATGAAAATACAAAAATAAACAAAACGAATGATGTTCATGTAGAAAATGTGAAAAAACCCGAAATTACTACTCTAAAATCTACAGTAATTTCCACGAAATTTAAGACCACACAAGCAACCAGTATAAAACCTAAGACGCCATCAGCGGCTCAGAATGTTACGAAGATTCATAGTTCAACAACAACAGAAAAGACCATATCACCTACAACTAATACTTCTACTAAAAAGACGGTTATTACACCAGAAATAATAACCACGACAGAAAAACTAACGACTACAACGATCCCAATAGAAAGCACAACGACATCAGTTCAAACATTTACAACTAAACTTACTACAAATCTTCCAAAAACCACTGCTGTTCAAATCAGTTCAAATCCATCAATCCTTGATACAGATATGAATTATGACTACAGTGAACAAACGCTACCACCAAGTCTTCCAAACTTAAAGATTATACCATTTTTACCGACTGATGCCGTTAAAACCGATGCCGTTAAAAATATAATTCATAGAAATGATGGTTATAAACACAATTACAATTATTACCAATCTGGTACGAATTTATATGTTAATTCTGCAGCGCACGAAGACAATACTGCATACTCATCGTTTAATATAAAGCCAAATATTGAAAGATATCCTACTTACACTGAAAATGTGGCTGATGATAGAATTGACTATGACAGTTACAAAATACCACCGGAAAATGTAGAGAGCTTGGACTATATAAATGTTTATGCAAATGGCAACCATCGACCATCATCGTTCCAGTTAAGTGTCAATTCAAAACTTGATTATAGCTCTTCAGATCATAAAAATATTGTTCCGTCAATAATTTCGTCGACAGTGAATAAGAATTTAACACTGAAACCGCCGCTTCCACCATTTGAACCAGAGCACGAATATAATGTATATAATTTACCAGCACAAACACAGCAAGATTTAACAAATAATTATAATAAATACAGTATTAATAGTCCCATTTCAAATGATCCATTTCCAGTGGAACACAACTATAATGTTCCACAATTTGTTACAATGCCTCCTCAACGAAGACCAGTGAACAACAAAGAAACCGTATTCAGCTATGAAAGAAATAAAAACAAATTCATACCACCACCGAAAACCGAAGGTAACATATATACACATTCAGCAATAAATATTGGAAGTACAATTTAATAATTTCGTTTTGATAATAGATGGCTTTACATGCACTGATTTTTTGTCATTGAAAGATATTATATCTTATAAAATATCAAAAAATCCATTAGATTTAATCTGTAAAACTGAATATACCATACCACACAATTTTTTTTTTATTACGACGAAAATGTCGAATTACGTTCCTGAAAAGCAATATTTGCGGGGGCAGTTGTGTTTTATTACAAGAAATGTGAAATAAGCAACCCTTCCCTATTGCGGCAAGCAAAGATAAACTTAATTTGATCATGGCGTTCTGAAATTATAGGTGGCGCACAAATCGTCCTTCTGAAAAATTGGATTTTCACATATTTTCAGGGATGGGGGCGACATGGTTCAGTAAAATGTAGTTAAAACCCATGAAAATATGTTCATCCAACTCTTTTCAATAATAATAACCAAATGATATCAGCCAAATTCAGACAACAAGTTGTAGCTTCCGATGGACAATACTTTGAATAATTTATTATTTCATTTTGTTTTTGAAATAAATGCATTAAAAAAAACGAAATTATTAAATTGTACATCCAATAGATAAAATACATGCTACACAATTGTTTTTTGATTAAATTTCAAGGTGGATTTGTGCCAAAACGAACTACACAAGAGAATTTCATTCCTTTGCACGGATCCAATTACTACACTGATGGCAAACAACAAATTGACACCGATTTAATTCGAAGTAACAACAAAAAATTTATAAACAGAAACAAAATTCATAATAAATTATGTTTGTCTGTTTTCATAGATTCAACTGACAAACTTATAAAAGGGATTTATCAAAATGTGGAAACAACAAAACCTGTTGATTTCAATCAAACTACACCAAGTATACAATTCAAACCATCTGAGGAATATAGTGGTACCTTCCTAGGAGTAGATCTCCTCGGACCATATAAAAAGGAATCAGAACAACATGGATTAGAAAATGAAAGTATCAACAATGGTACGAAAGTTGATAATAGTATTACACTGAATAGCTTAAATGATGTGCTATTTACAGAGGACGATAACGAACAGACATCTCATCTGGCGGTCTCATTGACAAGATTTAATGCAACCAACATTACAACTCACGTTCCAATTACATCGGTATCAACTGTAAAACCCCCCGTAAAGATTTTAACAAATAATACTATTCCATTGAAGTTAATAACGATTTTGAATAATACAAAGAAAGAAAGCCCAACACGAATTGAAATGCCACAAAGAAAAAATAATAAAATAATAGATCCAACCGATGAGCCTTTAGTTGAAGATACGAATATGTTGATGACAACGGAAATGCCATCTACAAGCAAAATCAATTCAGAGAAAAATGAAAATTTGACGATCCTTCGTGATGTTTTCCTCTCAAGTTTTAATAGATCTCCAATAATTGATCGAAATGAAGACAAATCTTCTTTGTTCTTATCACGGCCAATAAATAAATTTGGAATCGGAACAGCCAGTTTTTCAATCATAAATTCGTTAGAATCAAAGCATAATTTCCAAACAAATCCAATTCGATCGGAACTTGATTTAATCATTCCTGAATTGAACAAAAAAAAACATTCAAATGGCTTAATTCATAAAAATAATTTTAGTTCTGATAATTATCAAGTACTTTCCGCTGTTGATACAAACATTGCAAATACTGAATCTTATGTGATAAATCCAGTTGATGTAGATAAACTAAAACAACACCAATCAAGTGGTGAAACAAAAATATTTACACCTCCTCATCAAGATTCAGGTAGTGTTTTAAAATTGGCCGGTTGTAATATATATGGGCGAATGTACATAGTTGGGCGAATTATTTCAGAATTGTCAAGCTCATGTCTAGAATGTCGATGCACAGAAGTTGGTGTTTCTTGTACGCCTTTGAATTGTTAAAAAAATTTAATTTAAAACAAATTATTTTAATCCATTCAATATATTTATACCGAACAAATTATATTAATTTTAGTTTGGTAATGCACAGTATTTGTCAAAAATCTTAAATTTAAGTACAGTAAAGTCAACAGACAACGTGTTTAGATTTTTTCTTCTAATATTTTCAGACATTTTTAAGAAGCAATTTAATTAAAATAAAATTTTTAAATAAACATTAATAAGTATTTTTAATTGTTTGGATTTTTTGTTCCTTATTACTTCTAAAGAAACGATCTATTTAGATATTTTCGAAGGAGATTCTTCACAGTTACTCTGTAAAACGAAAAGTATTAGAAGTTAATAATTAGCGATTTTTCGATAGAAAAAATCCGAAAGGATTAAATGTTAATCCATTGGGATTTTATGTACTATATACTCAAAATATTAGCTATAATAGGACTACGGGAACTCTCATGCACCACTATCGAGACACTAAGTAGACTCCCGATAACCATGATCATTTGGATTCATGGTTTGGATGCAACATCCAGTGTTGTTGTTGGTCTTGATTTTTGTTGTGTCTGAAATGGAAAAAATTGTAACAATGTCAAATATTTCAAATCATCTTTTGGTTTTTGGAAATTGATATGCATTGGCACATTCAATACAGCACACCGTCCTGTATGTAACAAAGAAATCAAATAATAGATTCTCTCTCTCTCTCTCCTGTTGCTGTTAGTTAAATTTTTTGTTCATCATATTTAATGTTTAAAAAGAGCGCCATCAGTATAGAGTGTATGTATGCATTTCAAAAGTTGACTGTAAAGTCTTTAGTGTTGTTTTGTGTGGAAACAATTAATCATCATTGGTGGGTGCATTGAACATAAAAGTAAAGTAACAAGAAGAAAAGTCGACGAAAAGAGAAAAAAGCAGTCCAAAATGATGGTGTAGATATTGATTTATACTCCGATGATAATGATCAAAATTTCACGCAAATGAAGATAATTTTACGAAAATGTTTCAACAAAATTATGTGACCAGCCATAATTTGCATTTTTTTTAGTATTTTATACGTAATCGTATTTTTCATTTGTAAAAATATGCATAACATTGAAATTTCCCCACTATTCAAAGAAAAAATAATCAAATTAATCGGATAACTTTGTTTGTTGTGCTAAGTGAGAAAAAAAGCCCAACCAAAATAAAAAAACAAATTAATTAAATAAATTTATAAACGAAACAATGGGAACAATTGGAACACTGTGTTCAATTCTGGCTATACAGATGATTTCTTTTAACAAACAATTTTTTTTTCAAATTTTGTCTTGTGATTTGCCTGTGATGTATTTTCTTTACACTTATATTTAATTGGAAGTATGGCTTTATTATTTCTTTTAAAATCAAAATGCAAAGTATAAAATATGAAACACAGAAAGAAGTAGAAAATTATTAAGAAAAAAGTATGCGCAGAAATATTGACTGATTCAGCATAATGCTCATTTGAATAGAAAAATCACCGCTCTTAAGAAACCAACACTATGCTACAACTTTTTTTTTACTTGAGGCAACTTCTTTAGCTCGAGGATGCTGCAAAACCAAAATACTGTACGATACACTCTGCCTGTTTATGTTCATATTTTTACTTGATGTTTCGTTAATAAATTACTTTGTATTTTATTTATTATTTATTTTACATTTTTTTCGATAACTTATTTTTGTTGTAAAATTTGTAATGAATGTTGAAGTGCTAAAAAAAAAACCTCTACAAGGTTACAACCTAATTGGTTTATCAGCTGGCACTGGAACACGGTATTGTGTACAAGCTATGACAATCTTGTAGTAAATCTATGGAATAGTAAAATGGGTGAAAGTGATTTCTTTGAAAACCCGAAACCCCCCACCCTCCTTGCCCATGTATGATCATGGTATAGATCTAATGAAAACAATTTACTTACTTTTGACAATGAAAAACTTTGTAAAAACGAACCGAAGAAAAAAAATGAATATAAAATCCGTTGGCAAAATATGTATAGATGTCATTATTGAAATGACAAGCCCTGACAACAAAATTTACACGATTATGACATATTATTGTTATTCAAGGCAGCCTTGATCAATATCAAATCCACTGAGAATTAGTGATATTTTTTTTTAAATACGTTTTTGTGAATGTAAAATTTTGAAGTAAAAAATGAAACAAACGCTACTACTCTTTATTATCGGTTGTGTTGTAAATGGAAGACTTTGTTTTATTTAAAGTTATAGAGAAATCATATTCTTTGTAACCAAATAAACGGTGATATTTTATTTAATCGTTATGTGTTTTCCGCAAAAAAAAATTATTAATTTTAAACCTGTACCCAGACTGTTGATATGCATTTTTAGTACAGTGGCAAAACATGTAGAGTTTTTTTTATTATTATTATTATTATTACTGCACCAAACAGCGTTTCTTCGCCAAAGGTGGTTTATTTAAATGATTTTTTAAAAATATTTACAATTGATTTACATGAAATAGTTGATTCAATAATTGTATCGAATCAACAATCCATTGCCAATCCTAATGATTTCGGAGCAAGTCTCTGTGATTGCTGAACTACAAAAATGAATCGAAATGAGACAAACAATTATTGGTTAATCTATCGGTTTCATAAATAATTCATTCAATCTTTTCTTAACTACTTCCGAACTGACATTAAAGTCTATTACAAATTCATTCAACAATTTATCATTATAGTACTTGTTAAAAGTTTCAATTAAAATATTCAAGGGCATATGTTTTTGATAGCCATGATTAACAGATTGAATTCTTAAAAATTCAATATTTCTGACAGAATGATAAGGAATTCTGAATTGAATTTTTTCCAAAAGAGCATCCGAACAAATTTCACCCTTGATCAGCTTTAGGATGAACATTATTTGAGCAATACTCCTGCGATTTTCTAAAGAAATCATTCGTAACAGCAGCAGTCTATTTTCATACTTTGGGAGGTGAAATCCATTATTCCATTTGAATCTTCTTAAAGCATATAGCAAAAATTGCTTCTGAACAGACTCAATTCGTCTTGCCTGTCCCAAGCTGTGAGTGTTCCAAACCTGAGAACCATATTCTAAAATAGGAATAACGAAACTGAAAAATAAAATTTTAATTGTATATGGATCATTAAAATCTTTAGCAAAACGTTTGATCCAGGCCAGTCTTGATCTTGCCTTCGCTATCACTGATTCAACATGGGCCTTGAAATTAAGTTTCCCGTCCAATATCACACCAAGATCCTTAATTTGATCAACTCTTTCAATTTTTGAATCACCAATCGAATAATTGAATTCAATCGCATTACCAAAGCGTTGAAAAATCATTAATTTCGTCTTTTTAACATTCAATTTCAACTGATTCAAATTAAAATAATTAACTACATTGTTCAAACTCTTTTGGAGAGTTAAACAATCATCAATTGAAGCAATATTGTGGGAAAGTCTAACATCATCTGCAAATGAAAGAATTGATGAGTCACCACTGTATTTTGGTAAATCAATGATAAACAAAATAAACAAGGTTGCAGCAATGGGATAACCTTGACCCGTACCCGAAAAAACATCAATAGGATCTGATTCACAATCATTTACTTTGATAATTTGTTTCCTACCATTCATATAAGAATTTATCCAATTTAAAAGTTGCGAATTCAATCCCATGATATTTAATTTATGTATCAAAAGTTCAACATTTACAGAATCAAATGCTTTAGCCACATCAATGTAAATTGCATCTGTTTGATTATGTGGCTTTAGTTCATTCAACGTCTGAGAAGTAAATTCAACCAAATTCGTAATAGTTGATCTTCCCTTTACAAAACCATGTTGACTCACATCAACCATGTTCTTAATATGAAAATTCAAGTGTGTCGCAATAATTGAATCCAAAATCTTTGGAATCACATTTTGTAGAGCAACACCCCTGTAATTCTCAATATCATTCTTTGAACCACTTTTAAATATCGGTTTAACGAAAGATGATTTCCATAAATTAGGAACATAACCAGATTTGAGCGATTTATCTAACAAAATAGAAATTGGTTTACTCAAGGTACCAATACATTTTTTAATAAACAAATTAGGTAAACGATCAGGACCAGAAATCAAATTATTAGGCATTTCAAGAATTTTTTGAATAATATCTGCTTCATCAATAATCAATTTGGGAATATTTTGACATAAATTCACAATAGCTTCAAAACTTCCGAAGTTACATATATCTGATAAACTTAAATTGTGTCGAGTATATGCAGAAGCGAAAAATTCACCAAAAAGATTTGCAATTTCTGTATCTTTGCAAGATTTTCGATCATTGTAATGCATTTCATTCGGAAAGTCATTGGTGGTCTTCCTAATTGCATTAACATACTTGAAAAATTCCATTGGATCATCGACAATCAATTCCTCCATTTTCATCTTATAGTTATTATAAGCAATTCGAGAATATCTATTATATTCCGTACGAGCAATTTTAAAACAATTGTCATCTTCCAATGAATTATGCCTTTTTTTACGTAATTTATTCAATTTATTCTTTAAATTAATCATAATTGAGTCAAACCATTTTGGATGAGTAGAAACAATTCTTTTCTTTAACTTAATATGAGAGTCAATTGCGTCATTGACACAAGAATAAAAATTGTTCAAATTAATATCAAGTGAGTTATCAGATAATAACAAATCCCAATTAATATTGTTGAAACAGTCATTTATGATATCATAATCAGCATTTCTAAAATCAAGAAAAAAACAATGATTGAAATTATTGATATCATTTTGGCTTCCATAAATGACAATCTCAATGGGTTTGTGATGGATTTCAGATTTCACCAAGTAAATATCACTATTTAGGCAATATAACAAGTCTGGGTCATTTGTCCAGATCAAATCCAACATCTTACCATTATCATTTGAAAAACCATTAACTTGTGATAAACCAAACTCATGAAAGGAATCCAAAATAAATAACTCCTTTCTCGAACACGCATTAATAGGATAGAAAATGTTCGGATTATCAATGTCATTCGAAATCCACAATAGATCAGGTAAATTGAAATCACCCGATACAATAATTGAATCTTTGTGAATTGATTTCGATAATAAGAAATTCATTGCATTAACAATATTCTCGAAAACTTTAAATGGTGAATTAGGTCTAACATACAATTCAACCAAATAAAACTTTCGGAATTTAATGTTAATACTCACACAAACAACCTCAACACCATACAATTCACCGTCAAATATTAACTGACCATTCAAAGATTTGTGAGTGGCAATCAAAACACCACCACCATTGGTCTTCTTAATAGTTTGATCTCTCTCAGTAAGGTTGGTTCGATCACACCGAAATACATCGAAATTATTTGGAAAAATTTCATTGTTATTAATGGTGCAATCCAAATGCGTCTCACAAAGCAAATATATTTTGAAATCATTAATCAGTATATTTGAAAAAAATTCTGGTAATTTAGTCCTTAATCCATTAATATTGCACGAGTAAATGTAGCCCTTCATTTCAACATCATTGCTTTGAACACTCAATAACGAAAACTGGGTTGGTACATTTGAAAGGGTACAACATTTTGATGAAATTGATTCGGATTCATATATTGAGGGTAGTGCATTGGATTCATGAAAGGGACCGGATACATTTGATTCCAAAAAGGAGGACCATTCCAATTAAGTTGATGTTGATTTTGATTAAATTGCTGTTGTGGTTGAAATGGTCGCTGATTTCTTTGACTCTCATGATGCTGATTATAATTTTGATGAGATTGCAGATGCCAACGTGATTGCTGATGTTGATTCTGATTTCGACGTGATTGCTGGCCATTAAAATTACGATTCCTGTAATTAAATCCTCTTTGAGAATTAGTAAAATGATTCTGCCTTTGGCCAAATGATTTTTGAGAGTTATGATCATTTTTACTATTGTTGCTGTTGCTTTTATTTTTGTTGTTGGTATTGTTGTTGTTGTTGTTGTTGTTTTTGTTTTTGTTGTTGTTTTTGTTGTTGTTTTTGTTGTTGTCTTTGTTTTCAATAAATGCAGCAACAACATGCTCTGGTTTCCAAAAAGTACCGTTCAAAATAATATCACAATTCTTTTTTGAAAAAGTGCATATTTTAAAAGATGCAAATTTTTTCCCTCTAAATCTCTTACGCGACATAGCTTCAACAGAGAATGTATCTGACATCAGGCCAGTTTTCTCAACAATAAGCGAAATGATGTCACTCGGTTTAGTCTTCGTTTCGAATTTAGAAGCAACAAGAGAAAAAACTCCACCAATGGGAGAGGGTACCACTTTTGGATGAACAATTCTATCTATTCTGTTCAAAATATTTGCAGTCAAAACATCTTGAGTTGTATTATTCACTTCTTCATTCTGAATAATTACTGTTGAAGTGCTTGGACTATTCAACATTTCAGTTGTAAGGTTTGTTTTCTCTGTCAACTGTGATTGAAGTTGAATTATTTTCTTTTTTAAATGTTCTATTTCATTTTCCATATCATTAAATTTATCTGGATTAATCACTTTTAATTCACCATTCAATATTTTAAATGATTCGGTCTTACAATAATCACAAGTGACAGCATATGGTGAATTAGCAGAAAAAATTTCATGGAAAATTGGCAATGTGATTCTCAGTATATCCGGAATTGCTTTATTAGTTTCACCATCCATGATGCCTAATTGCGTCAATAAATATTTTGTCTCCAGTCCAAAAAATTTGTAAAGGCAATTCACGTATCGCTTTTTCTTGCAAAGATAGCAAATTACGTGTAAACCATTCAATCTTTCACTGCTACAATTTTCTTTGACACAACAATGCATTTTGAACAACAACAAATAAAGTATCACAACAGATGAACAAAGAATCAAATATCACTTCGAAAATCACAGTTTAAATTACAAACTTCAATTAATTATAGTGAATTTCCAACTTAAAAACACTTTTATAATTATAATAACCAGAAAAATTATTCCAAATTAAATAAATTCAATAAAATCTCGGAGTTAAATTAAAAGTAGTGTTTAAGAATTGACAGTTAACATAACCTTTTCTTTGTTTATTATAAACTCACTCTGTAAATCAATAAATAATAAGATTGATTTCATTCTGTTCTTAATATTTGCTTTCGTCAACCTGATGATAAAACCCATTTTTTTTACGTAGAGAATGTAAAAACGTGATGATGCAATTGGTGGCAATTCTAACATATAGAACACAAATATCTAATGCGAAATTATACAGACTATAAATAAAACAAAATTTTAGCATGGAAAGTGAAATGTAAAAACAAAATTGTTCAGCAAATATTGAATGCGATTTGAATTTGAAATAAAAGCCATACATGTTGCAATTTGTTCCAGCCATACGAAAATAATAGTATTCAGTCAATGAACCGTTTGATAGTGCCGATCAAAAGTTTGGAAACACCCCTCATATGCATTTATTCACTCTTTTGGCCACACGGTGATAAATTTTATCTTAATGTAAAGTACGAAATTGTAAATCCTAATAAGATCAACAAATTTACAATAAACATCATCCGTAAATTTCACTAAGGCTTATTTATCAGTTGATAAAGCATGTTCAACGACACATTAAAAATTTAAAAAAAAAAATTTGTTCATTCTAGGCCGAATCAGTCAAATATGAATATGCAGGGACCGCCAAGAGGATGGGACAACAACAGATGCCAGCACCACATGTAAGTCCGGCATTCTTTAATCAGAATTCAGGTAAGGTTTTCACAACATTAATTCATCATCACATTGATCTACTTCAGGTCCGCCTCAAGGACATCCTGGACATGGTCATCCAAATTCTGGTGGAATGAATCAGCCACCACGAAATATGCAACACGCTGGCCCTCCACATTTCCCACCGATGGATAATGGACCTCATTTCCACAGTAATTAAGGAACGATACGACCTTTTTTTTGCATGATGACCGATCGATTTATGTCTGAACTTTTAGATGCAGTGAAACCTCAATCGATTCCACCAGCAAATCAATTCCCAGAACAGCCGATACATCCACAAATGAGTGAAGCCGAATTTGAAGAAATTTAATCATAATTGTACGGTTAGCAGTTCGGCAATCTAGGCTAGCTCACTCTTTCAAGAATGACATTCTACTGTCAAAAAGAGCGCGAATCGCTCATAGAATTGAGCTGAATCGCATTGAATCACAATAAATCACAACAAAACTCAAAGAATCGCATTGAATCGCAACGTATAATATATAATGAACAATGATAAATGTCCATCTACCGTACTGACTCGGTACGGTAGATGGATATTTCATACGTTGCGATTCAATGCGATTCTTTGTGTTTCATTCTGATTCATTGAAATTCAATGCGATTCAGTTGAATTCTATGTACGATTCGCGCTCTTTTTGACAGTAGAATGTCATTCTTAAAAGAGTGAGTCAGCCTAGTCGGCAATTGCTAGAATCCAAAATCTAAAATCCGAAACTGATGCCGCCGCTGGTGAAACAATGAGGCAAGCATAAGTTAAAACATCATTTTGTCCATCGAATGATTCTAACGTTCAACATTTTCTTTCTTAGCGCCATTGAAACGCTCGTTACAGCTATTTCATTGATAAAGCAGTCAAAAGTTGCACACGACGAACGATGCAAAATATTGATCAGTTCATTGCACGACATATTAAATGGTGAGTTTTACAATTGATTGATTGGATTAAGCAATTCACACCTCGATTTTTCACTTTTTAATTATTCAATGGAATTTATTCATTTTTATTGAAAACGGCTGTGTAGAAAAAAGTCTTCATACGCAATTGGCTGGTCAGCCAACGAATCCGTACTCACATAAAACAAGAATAGTAAATATTCAATAACACTGTTGTAGTTTTTGGAACTTTTTTTTCAAGGCAGAGCTAAAATAGGTTAATCTGTTAGTAAAATGGAAATTAACTAACAATTTCATTAAAATGCGTTAGTAATTTAGTACAAAATTATTTTTTAAAAAATATTAATTGCAAACATAATTTTTTGTTGGATCAAACCAGTCATCTCATTCGCCTCTCCTCTTAGCTGCGTGCTCTTTCATATCTCCTACAAATAGGCGCTCTTTCCGACTATAGAGCAGAGCTGCTATTTGCGTATGTATACATAAAAAATAAATCAATTTCCAATTGATTTCTCTTAGTTATCCGGTAGGAAAAACGCAAAAATAAATTAATTTTTGACTATAGTAAAAAAAATTTCAAGACCTATCAACTAGAGGTGTCTTTTGTCCAGGCTGATCCATGGATTCTCAGGATTTGGCCTGCATTCCAAGGCTTCCTATTTAGAATTTCATATAAAAATATACATAAAATTATCTACACCAATTTTTCATGAAATTCCAAACAGGAAGCCTTGGAATGCAGGCCAAATCCTGGGAATTCATGGATCAGCCTGGGTAACTGACACCTCCAATTGATAGGTCTTGAAATTTTTTTTACTATAGTCAAAAATTAATTTATTTTTGCGTTTTTTCTACCGGATAACTAAGAGAAATCAATTGGAAATTGATTTATTTTTTATGTATACATACGCAAATAGCAGCTCTGCTCTATAGTCGGAAAGAGCGCCTATTTGTAGGAGATATGAAAGAGCACGCAGCTAAGAGGAGAGGCGAATGAGATGACTGGTTTGATCCAACAAAAAATTATGTTTGCAATTAATATTTTTCAAAAAATAATTTTGTACTAAATTACTAACGCATTTTAATAAAATTGTTAGTTAATTTCCATTTTACTAACAGATTATTGAATATTTACTATTCTTGTTTTATGTGTGTATCTAAAATTAAAAGTACAAAGAGAGCATATCGTCGATGATGCGCTTGTTAAACTCAAAATGATTGCCACGGGTAATCCAAAACTAGTCGTTGAATTTGGTGGCGAACAGGGTATTGATGAGGGCAGTGTAACAAAGGAATTGATCGAAACAACTCATACCAAGGCATATAAGCCAAAATATGTAAAAATGGGATTAATTGGTGGAGCACCGAATGACGTAACTATTGACCAAACCACAGATGAATTGAATACAGAGGATCAGATAGTCAAGTTTAAAGAGAACATGGATAATGCAGACAATTACTCTAAAGTAAATCATACACATTGAACGAGCCAAGAGGCATTATTTGGAGATACGATCTAAAAAAGAAAAATGTTTTTTTTTTCTTGAATTCTTATTATTCGTTTAAATAAACTCTTCATTCATACAGATCATTTCGACGTGGATAAAAACTATTCCGAAAATTTCATGTTTGTGCAACAAGAATCAACGCGATCCGTTTGGTTTAATTCATCATCATTCGAAAATAAAGCCCAATTCACACTGATCGAAAATGTTCTCAGTTTAGCCATCTACAATAATATCATATTAGCGGATAATTTTTCAAAGCTTATCGAAAAATATTTGGAATTAAAGGTTTATTTGCCGATTTGGCCAATTTGAATCCAATTTTGTACAAAGGCTTACAAGCGGAAGTCAATGATTACATTCATGGATTTGAAGAACGTAAACAGGAAGAACGTGTAGAGGCGAGAAAGACCGAGGTGGACCAAGATGTGTGGACAGTCGTAAAACGTGGAAAAACTGACAGAGGATTCCAACAAAAAGAATCCATTCCAAAAGCACTCGAAGATAAAATTGAAAAAAGGTAAGGAAAGGATGAGTTCAACAATTTCTATGCGTTCCAAATTCAAGAATCAAAACAAAAGCACATTGTCAGTCTCCGGGACGAATTTGCACAAGATAAACTGAAATTGAAGCGTTGATGAAAGCCATATGATTCAAACCAATTTAAATAAGATTTATTTCCTCCTCATCATAACTTTCAATGTCGAATCGAATTTTATATTGTCTTAAACGAATTAAAGTGACAATTTCACAAATTATATAATAAAAGAACATCTGGTTATTCTCTGTCTCATTGGCTTCTGATTTTGTAGCACCATTTCGAGCAGAGTATTTTGAGGTAAGGTTTCTAAGCTATGTAATAACTGTGGCACACTGCCTGTGATCACACGTGACAAAATTACCAATTGAATGGTTTTTTTGAAATGAAATCATTTTATATAAAGCAATATTAAAATTATTTCAATACTTTAGGATTAATTTTTAGTACAATCGTATTTTTCCTATCAAAAAATCCCTATACAATAAATTTAAGTCCGCATGGGACAACAGTGTATAATTTATAGAATTTTGTTTGAAGAATAATTAAAGTATTCCAAATAACTTATACCCCTTCTTTTTTTGTTATTTTCCTGAAAAAGATTAGTCCAGTAAAAAAACCAGCAATTCCACCACTCAAATGCGCTGAAAAGCTTATCTTTGGTCCGATAGTATTCCAGTAGATATTTTTTAATAATAAAAATAATAAATCACTAAGAAACAGCAGTAGGATAGAACTCAACCTGAAGATACGATGAGATATTCTGTTCCAGTTCTAAACATTACGAAATATTCGAAATTAATACAATGTTGTTATAAGATAAACAAATAAAATCTTCACCAATGAGCATTGACTCAAATGACTAAGCAAAAGACTATAAACTCCCCCTGAAGAACCTATTATTGTTTGCGTAGGATTGAAAATCATTGATCCAATTGCTGAACACACTATTCCAGAAAAATATACGGCTAACACTCGAAAATGACCTTCAGTAACTTCTAATGGAAATGCTATGAGAATCTGCGAAAAAAAAAATAAATAAAAGAATGACCGTTTTCACTAATGCTGGAATGGAGACGGTTGAATTTGAAGTATTCTGAAAAGTTCTGCTAAGTCCAATATTTCAAAAAAAGCCTACCTGAAGCACAACATTCAACAGAAGGTGTGTTAAATTGAAGTGAATGGAATTATATGTGAAAAAACGCCAAAAATCATTTTTATTTTGTGGTTTGAATGTGAGCAGAGCAATTGAATCGTCACAAGCAACAAAATAAACAACCACCTGAATAATTGATATGGGAATCTAATCAAGACTTTATTTACACAAATTAGAACTAAACACAACACAACCAAATCATAAATGTAACTAAATGTGCTGGTAACATTTAAATAACGATTTGGTCATGATATTCAGAATATAAAAGTAGTTAGTTACAACCATTAATACAAACCTGAATGACACTTATTAAAATTATTGCCCACGGAAATTTAAATATGTAGAGATTTTTGATACGTTTAATGAAGTTTAAGCTATTTTGACAATAATTATAATTTGGTTGATTCACATCTAGTTGGAATACTTCTTGGTACTTATGAATATTTGGCTTTTTTGGTCTGATCGTAATGATCGCATCTTCAACATATCGCTTTTTTTCACTCATTTCATCGAAGAAATGCACACTTTCAGTCATCTTTCGATCTTTGTCTTACATTATTTTCCAAATTCAATTGTGCAATATACACTTTAAAGATAGAGTCTTATCAGAAGATTGTTATTAAAACAAAAACAAAAACAAACACAATTAAATTGTTGTTATCAGTAAATTTTAAACTTCTGGGCTGCGTAGTCCAATTTATTTCAATTCTCATTTGCGACTGAAACAGAAAGAGCGTACATATTGATTTTGAATTTGATTTCGAATGATTTTGAGTGCGAATGAATTATATGTTCGTCATTTTATTCAATTGTCACATACAATCAGATCCATAATGTTGAATATAACACATACAAACAAATCATTTACATATTCTGAAAACTTTTGAACAATGCGTTATAACGCATAAATATGTGTACAAATCTATCTAATCCGCTAATTTTTAGATCACGTTCATGACGTGATAGGAATTTTTTTTTTTTAAATATATTGAAACGATATAACATTTCTGATATATTTGGAATTGTATGGCGCTAGACAGTTTTGAGATGGAATCACACAATACTTTTTATGGTTTCAGTAAAAGAAAATGAATGAAACAATACACATAGATTTTAAAAGCATTTTAATACTGATAAACAAAATCTAAATACATTCACTATCAGTTTTGGCATGAAACATATTTTAATTTGACATTTGAGAAAATATACACAAGTAATATCAATAAATAAAATAAAATTTAATAAAGTGCCAAGTTTTGTCATTATGGTAGATTCAGATGAGGATTTGTGAATTAAAATTCAGTTTTGGCTGAGCATGTTTTAGCATTGCATGTAGTTATTGTGTTGTTTGTCATTGATTCAACAGCCTGTGACGAATTATTATTCCGTTTAAATCGAATGGTTTTTGATCGCCAATTTTGTTTCAGAACATTTGATACCTAAAATATATTTCAAGATATGTATTATATGATTTTATATGATTTTATATGATCGAAGAAATATGATTCGCCCGTTCGAAATAATATTAGTATTATTGACTACAAAACATATAGACGGCAAGCTATAATATCATTTTCTACCTGCGGTTGACATCCAATAACGATGAAAATAAAAACACCTTGCAATGTATTAATCAAATCAGTAACGATCCATATCCAGTATGATCCGCCAAACCAAGCGTCATGTGCCCATGAGACTAAATCAAATGTCCATGTCACTCCCATCACAATCACAAGTTTTATGCAGACTTTACCTATAGTGGTTCTACGAATACAACAACAACATTCTAGTGTAAATTTCCTTTCAAACGTTTAGTAAAATATTCTACCGTTCTGTTGTTGATTTAAGCTCTTCCCGTTTCCACAAACCGCACGTTAACTGTCTGGCTGTTGACACAAATAATGCTAGATTGATAAATAGCAAAATACCAACAGGTCCATAGAAAAACGCAAGTTTTTCCAAATTACCTTTTGAAAACAATAGAAACTTTTTAATATTGGTTGACTTTATTTAAAGGAAAAACTTTTAATTGCATTTTGTTAATAATTATTTAGAAATTGTACAAGTGTTTTGTATTTACCAGAAAACCAATACTCTGTTCCACAAAATAAGTTTTCACTTGGTTGTAGAGTGTTTACTTTCAATGAATTTTTTCGCATTTGTTGCAATGTTGCAATTGTAGAAATCACCAAAGGAATACCCCATGCATATAATTTATAAATTCGTAGTCGAATTTTTTCTTGACTTCGTTCCAACGATGTCGGCCGAAAATCTCTACAATATTCATTCATATCCAACATTTTAAAACAAGAAATTAATCAACAAAAATTTTTTGGAAATGATTTTATACAATTTCTTAAAACATGAATTGCATCCGATTGCATTAATTTTATTTCCATTGTTGTTGAAGGTTTTCATTTCAATCATCAGTTAACCATTTTTAAGCAATAATTTTGTTCATATATTGCAATATATTCTGTTCAAAACATTAGTTTCCACGAATTTTATTGAAACTGTAATTAGAGTCGCTTCTCGAAAAAATTTGCTCATTTGCCATGTTATTCTTTATTACTTGCTACTATATTGGTTGATAGTGCGTGTCTTCGAATCATAAAAACAAAAAACAAAATGCAACTCAAATTAGTCTTTTCATAAACTCAAACTCGCCTACGTACAAATTTAAAAAAAGCAGCTGACATGAAATCATTAATGACTTTGAGTAAACCAATTGAGGCATTTCATTAGCCCTTCTGTTCTTCTCTAAAGTCTGTTGCATATTAATTTCCTGTTCAGAAACTTGTCGTACATGAGCATAGATACTACTTTGCTGTTTTTGATTTATGTTGGCGGTAATTTCTTCTTGAAACGATGAATCAAACATTTAATAGACTTCCATTCAAAACATACGGTTAATTTGTGAAGAAAAAAAATCAAATTAAGTTTTATTCCAATTACATGTTGTTAGATTAACGCTCTCATCTTATTTAATGCAATTTTTCAATTCATTCCGTAATTTTTCACCAATTGAAATGAAAATTAAAACGAAACCAAACAATGTTTCTATTTGAAACTTTCAAAGTATGCAACAATTCAACACTAATATTCATATAACATCAATGTAAATCGAATCGATTTGAGAACATGTTGAAATGTCTACGTTTTTTGAAGTAAATTCAATCAGATCCGAAATAGTCGTACCTATACATTAAAAAACCATTCTTTCAGCTATAAAACAAAGTTCAATTATGTAATAAAAACCCGTCGAGAATTTAAAACATATCATGAATATAATATCTCGCCTAAAATTGGAATATTAATTCAATAAGAAAAAGTCTATTTTTTTATCCATATTCGAAACAAAAAAAATTATAGAAATCAACACAAACTCTGTTTAGCCAATTTGTTTTTATAAATGGTTCATACTATAATAATTGCTGCAATTCACGAACATTTTTTCGAAACAAATAAATGAAAGATTGAAATAATTAAAAATGATTCAATTAATGTAATAACTTTATTCACACTTACCGGAAAGTTAAGAAGATATTCAGACACATCGTATTGAGCCAGAAAAAAGCAGACAGAAAAAAGAAATGCATACAAACAACTAAAAATATATAATACATTGTTTTTAATGTCATTCAGGCAAGGGGTAGAATAGTAGTAGAATAATGCTTTTACTACTGAATAATAACTATTCTACTACTAGTCTGCCCCTTGGATTTAGCTGAAAACAGTAAACTATTTAAAATGAGTTGAATATCGTATGTTTTTTTAACTGTTTTTTGCCCCATAATTTATCATTGAGATGCAATGGATTCAACAAAAAGGAAAAGTTTTTTCTAAGATTCATTTTTCAAGCGAATATAGTTTCAGTACTTTAATAGTTGTTTCCTTTTGCTTTCAGACTTAACGCTACAAAATTAAGCATTTTGACACGAAAAACAGTCAGTGTATTCAACTATTTCTCTGAGAGATTTACATTCATTACGGCGATTGTTTGCTATTTCAAAGGAGAGAATACCCTTGTGAAAAAAAAATTGACTAACTGACTGTGATTGTAAGGTGACTGTAGTCAAATTTAGCCAACTCTTGACTGACATTCGGACAAGCTTCATTCGGACGGCTATCAGCCACTTTTGTAAAGCAATCAATGAATTTATTTTTTAAATATTTTGTTTTTCAAGAATAAAATAATAAAAGAGCTGGTAGATTTCGTTTTACGTTTTGCCTATGGTATGACATTTTACCATATCATAGGCATTCATTTGACAACTCCTTTCTTTTTGTCAGTCGCGTTTCAGTCAGTAACTTTGAGTTTTTGTAATTAGCCACTTTCAACCAGAAATGTCCCAAATTAGTCTTACCTACAGTTGGCTGTCTGCGCAGTTATTTTTTTCACAAGGGCTGAAATTGTATTTGTATTCTGTGTACAAAATTCACAGTGTAAGTTCGTCTGGAATTGCTATTGCATATAAAAGCTCCTTGAAGTGTGAATTATTTCAAGTCACCAAAAAAGGATGGTTGATTTGCAAAGAATACATTTTAAAAGTGTTGGTACATTCACAGAGACAACAAAAGAAATAATCCAAAATTGCTTTCAGTCAAGATTTCCTTTACATGTAAATTCAACAAAAAGAAAATTGCATATTCATTATCATTTTTTTTTTTTCGCTTTTGAGATACAACTAAACACCATCATACATTGAATGTATTTCTATTTGATAGAAAAATCTGTAATAAAATTAACAAAAATTTCCGAAAAAGTTAGTTTTTTTGAGTACATGACTAGCAAAGGAACATCGCGATTGTTTCATAACAACGAAGAGCATTGATTCGCAATCATTGAAAACAACAAAGCATAGAATATTTATGCAACTGCTCACGGAAAAATCTTGCTAAAATCACAATACGTACTTTTCTATTACCACACCAAGCGTGTGCTTTTTGTGTTTGGCATTGTTATTAAATAGGCGTATTTATTTCATTTTTTGGGTTCTATTAATGGAAAAATAAAAAACATTACTCCTGCAGCCGTTTGGATTTTTTTCATTTCCATTCAAATTCTACCTAAAATCAGTGCATTGTTTATGAATAATAATAAACGGTGTTGAAACGAATTCTAAATGGGAATTGTGAGCATTCAGTGTATTCAATTCCTATGCGATGCCAATATATTCGACGATTGCATTCATTTCGAAAACAGAATGGATCCTCAAAAATTTCAAGCATACAAATGAAACCAAACAAAAACCATAGCGAAGCTATATAATTCATGTACGTGGAAATATGAAAAAACTGCAATGAATCGGTCTGCATAGTTGTACACAAATAGTTTCCGTTATAAACAAAAACCGATTTTCAAGAGCTGAGCTATTTTGTTTGAATTTATTTGTCTTTTTATGTTCATTCTCCATAAATATTGTTGGGCTTTTTTTCGTTCACATTCATTGTATGCGCAATGGCTATCATTGTATTAAAGAATTTCGGCAATTCTTTTGTCGTATCAAAAAATGTATTAATTCAATGGATAAGGTTAAAGGGATATGATTTTGTCGAAATTAATTTCGCTGGTTATTTTGGTATTTTATATGTGATAGCAAACAAACTTTTACTAATTTGAAAGTTTTTTTTAAATATTAATAATCTTCCAAATGATTGCGCATTTTTCAACAGAATATAAAAACTCACACATACCAATTGATAAGCATGTAGAACCTTTATTGTCGCGACCAAATATCTGAGTGTATGCCAAAAGAAGATCACCAATCAATAAACACGCAATATAAAACGTTTGACACCGCCAATGAAGCTTGTGATGGTTAGTAGGCATTACATACCGTAATGCAAGTGTCGCAAATAAAAAAACAACGGATATTAATAATCCAATCGGAAATAAGATGAAACGAATATCCTGTATATTTAAATATATATAAAATCATATGATTAAGATAATAAAAAGTCGATCATATTTACAGTTTTTTCTGATGCATTCAAAGGCGTAAAATAATCATCACAAGTAAACACACTCATTGGCTGTACACTTCCATCGTCGATAATATAATCAACACAAAAACTTTGCCAATCAAGCTTATATCCAGTTTTCAATGTCAGTATATTTGTTTTCCAATCAAAATTGGACTCATTGAAGGTTTCAGCCATAATATGTCTAATTTTGCACCTCGGAAAACCAAAAAGAACATTAATTTGCGTGGAATTGAACAACTGTACTGCGGGTAATAATTTTGAACATGTGTTTTCGCGAAAACTGAAAGCTTCATTTGTGACACAGCATTTGCGTATATTCAATTTTTTGTTTGTATGTTTTGAGCCTGTCTCAGGGCAAATAATCGATGTATTTCTATCAATACAATAGTTGATTGGATCAATTAATTCATTCTTTTCTGATAGATAGAGAGAACCGTTTGAAAATAAAGCTATTTTTCCAGCACCAATATGATATTCAGGATTTTCACAACTTGGAATTTCTTCATGAGTATTCATAAATTTCGGGGCTGCACCTTTCGGTTTAAAGAATGAACCGTTCCGTTTCAACATAACAATCAAGGGCCACCATTTATCATCGTCATCATTGTTATCATTTTTACACATATGCTCTTGACCAACAAACACTAAGGAATCACCTTTACTACAACACTTGTTTATATTGACAGTTCGAGGTTGTACAGCGACAATATGACTTAAAAATCCAAACAAAATTGATGCGAACAATAAAAATGTATGTGAAAACATGTCGTTGAAATTCAATTTTTTTTATTTCATATAACTATGTATATATATATATTAATGTTGTACTAAATGTCTTATTTTTTATTGTTTTTTTTTTTTCTTGCAAGCACTATAATCACAGCATTCCATTAAGGTCGATGTCGAGACAAAGCCTTTATCTTAGCGCAGTCAATTAAATTTGAATAATTTAATACTTGACTTGAACAAACACAAAATCAAAAAACAATTCAACGCGAGTAATATTTGAAGCGACTTGAATAAAAATGCGATGACCGGTGAACCGCACTAGAAAGCAACTAAATTGCTATATGAATTAAAAGTTCATATGTGATTTCGGATATTTGGATCGTTCGATATGATTGTCGGCTGCTGATATTTTTTGTGCTTTCGATTTTTTTTTTCTACACTCAAAGAAATTTACTATCAAATTAGACATAAGTACGGTGATTTTTAAAATTGTAGTGGAAAATTGTATGTGTGTGGTAACATTTTTGTGAAATGCGTTAAAAATCACATTTTTCAGTTTTACCGCATTTCACACATACCATGGTACATACATGTTTCCACCACAATTTGAAAAGTAAACGCAGTTATGTTCAGTTTTACTGTAACTTTTTTGTGTGTACCTTTGTACCCCAGCACACATTCATATGTATCGTATTTCTGATTTTTACTTGATAATACTTATATCGGAAAGTTTCAGCTGAATGATTATACTACGGATGTTTTTTCTCTTATTTGCTTTTCACTGTTCGATTCTGTTTTGCAAATACAAACGGAACAAATGCCTGATGTGTGAAATTTTGCCCATTCGCTTGCTTGCCAACACGACTGTAATATACTGACTCAGATCGCATAATTTACCGCTTTAACGGCGGTCCACGAGGAAGCACGATTACAATCCAAACCAAAAAGAAAAATAAAAATTTTTCATCGTTGGATTCGCTGAAAACTGTTTAAAAATAGATTGTCAGGATTTTCCATTTTTTCTCGTTAGCCAGAACGTGTTCGCAGATTTTCAACTTTTAAATCAAATAGATTAATAGATTAATCAAAATTTGATTAGACGAATATATATATATGTGTTTTTTAAGACGAATTTATTTTTATTCGCCGTAGTTTGATATCACAAAGTATTTTGTTTGAATTATAAAATTTATTGCGGAAGATATTCACATGAGGCCATATTCACATGACTTGACATACGAAGCATATAAAAAAATATTAAAAATTCGTTTTAGATCAAAAGAATAAAACAGACAATTTTCAAATACATGTAAATATAAATAATATAAAAACTTATTTGAATATCTATCACATTAAGAACTCAGGACTCATTTATTACTTACTATTTATAATTAGATTTATTTGGTGGCGCCTGAGATGGTTCACTGTATTTTTCATTTGCTTATAATTTTTACATTTCTGTGGACGTTACACAATTATTTACATGACAGAATGTTTTGATCTTTTGAAAACTTAAGTGAGTGGAATTTGAAGAGGAAAATTAGTTTATATAATTGTAGTATTCCAGGTGTAAGTAATTAACTTTTTCCAAGTGCAAAAACAATGAAAGTACTTCGCAAAGCTTTGTGTGATTTTCTCCACTTTCACTTAAATTACATTTTAATGGCGTTCTTTGAGAAAAGTTGGGTTTAAGCGTGAATGTAAAGGCAAGTGGAGACGCCATATAAAAATGACACCAAATATTGAGACCAATTTGCGAGAATCTTTGAAATATAACTAGCAATTAATATTAATGAAGTATACTTACATTCAATTAATATACTCTCCAACAAAAATAAACATAATATTTTATTTGATAATACATTTATTAAATTAAATGTGTCTCCATAATTCAAAATTAACAAATTTAATTAAACAAAAATTTTGAAAGGTATATTTGGACAAAATCACTATAAATATACAACAAATAAATATGTAGTTTTAATTGAATAATCATCATTCATTGCATGTAGTTTTTATTGAATAAACTTTATTCATCGCATGTAGTTTATATTTTTTAGTAGAAATTTACTTTTTCAACACTTTATTTTATTACAAATTATACGGAGCAATAGACTGGTCAAGGTTTGATGTTATTTCTCTGTTATCAAATCTCTGTATATTCGATACAAAGTCAATTTCTATTAATTATATTATTTTGAATGTTCCATATTTTAATATATTCGATATGTGTAGAAGTTAAGGTTAAAGAATATAAATTGCATAAAATTCTTTTGGAATTGCCAAAATTATGTGAATTAAAATAGTGGTTTTAATTATTCATTCACTTACTAATGACTTCTGGAATGCATATTTCGATTTTTTTAATATGATCAAAATCATATTCGTTCTTGATGTATATAATAGCAGTATGATGAAATGCATGTATATATTTTTATGTATTAGATAAACTCATGCACTAACCTATTCTAATTTATAATGAAACTTTTAAGACTACGAATCACAAAATTTAAAATGTTCTGTCTTTCAGTAAATCACGAATTATATTATAAAAAAATTCCACATATTTGGTTTCCGATATATTTGTGAATATAACCATTGACTGTTTTGGCATACTTTATGAAACTTAGAATTAGCAATGGCGGAATTGAATGATTTACGTAAAAATATTTAAAGAAAATTTATTAATTCTATATTTGGTAGATTGATAATAGAATTACACAAATAAATGCTTCAACAAAAAGTACTGACGTTGAGTTGCCGGTCTTGTATTCATAATTTTAATTTATTTACTTCATACTGAATTTAAGGTGTGATATTAACATACGGTTTCAAGTGGAGCCTTCGTATTTACAGTGAATGAGTTATTCGTAAATGTGTTATTAGTAACTGACTCACCGATAGATGGTAAGCCTTGTGATGAACTTGAATGCTGCGGACCATGTGTGGTATTGGTTGTATTCCGTGCCACTTTTGAGCACCAGAAGCGTTTGATAGCCATCAACACCTGCAAAAAACCAAACAAATATAATCACTTTTCAGTTAGGTTCGCAAACCAATTTTCACCAAAATAATACTAAGAAAGTATTTGATGAAAATATACAAATAATTATATTTATTTCATACATTCTATTTAGTGTTTGATTCTAATTGAATATGAGGTAAAATACTAAAAATTATCGTGCACAATATTCTAAACTTCATATACCAATGAGTTCCTAAGAACATTTTTCCTAATAATAAAAAAAAGAATGTTTTCACTTACCTGTGGCTGACAGCCCACCACAATGAAAATAAATACACCGTGCAATGCATTTATCAAATCAGGAATCATCCAAAATGCATGTCGGTTTCCATAAAGTGTAATGTGGATCCAAGACACCAAATCAAAAATCCATGAAACTCCCATGACTACAACCAGCTTAATACAAACTCTACCTAAAGCAGCTCTGTATGAAGAAAACAAATGAATAAATAAATTAATTTAAAGTAAGTGTTGAAGATTAAATATGGCTCCTTGTCATCCCAAAGATAATGTCATAATAAAAATTGTTTTTTGTTTCAGTTCTTATTCGATTACATTCTTATTACTATAGGTTTCTTACCTTTCCGTTGTTGATTTAACTTCGTCACGTTTCCACAGTCCGCAGGTAAGTTGTCGGGCGGTTGAAGCAAACAGTAATAAATTTATGAATAGCAAGAAACCAACCGGTCCATAAAAATATGCCAATAATTCTTTGTCACCTATAAATTTATAAACAAAACAGCGAATTGATTAAAAAATGTTTTTCGATGTTAAAGGATCTATATGTTCAAATATTTATAATATCAACGTTGATACAACAACAATAGCAATAAGATAGGAAGCCCAAATGTCATATTATCTAACAATTTCTATGACAATGCCAGACGTCTTACTGTTACTCTTCTCCGTAGATTGAGATCTCTAGTTTACTGTAAAATGTGGCTTAAAATAACTTATAATTATACTATTTGCAAATTCATATAAGACTATAATTTTGAAAATAAAAATGCATCAATTTGTTTGCGACTTCATGTGTTTCTAATACTTTATTCCTTAATACAAATTTTTTATTGGTATCCAACCGAATAACAAACAGTTAACGGTTAACGGAATATTAGGTCGTTAGTCAAACAAGCGAATCAAGTTATATCACTTCAAATCCAACAATGAAAATCGATGTTAAAACCTAGATGTATACACATCAGAGTAATTACTTCTGATGTAATCAAATTCTCAATATATATCTACACAGTTCTCGTTTGAATATATTCAGCATTAGTTATGAGCATATGTTTTCATATTAAAACAGAATTGCCGATTATCATTATTCTATCTCTTTGCGGGAATAAATCATTCTACGAAATATCATGTTTACCAATTTATTTGAAGAATAAACAATGAACGCTCGATGAGCAGATGATTTTTTTCTATCATCTCTAATGAATTTTGAGATTCTTTTTATTTATTTCAAAAATTCCACACTCGTGATCTCAGCGAGTAAACTAATCGAATGCCACACATCTCATAGACTTGTCTATTCTACAAATAAATTCTCATTTTGAATTATCATATGTAAATTACTTCTATAACTTGCGATTTTAAAGGAGTCAACGTTTTTTTCCCATTCAATTTATTTATTTTTGGTGATGGTGGTGGTGATAGTATGCCTTTTTGAAATGTAAATTCAAATGCTTTATGTAGGTGTCAGTTCAATGTCTCTATTTATACCCCGCATTATCGCATTATATTTGTTTTCGATATTAAGCCGAACCAAATTTGGTTGAATACTTTTATTGTGTGTAAATTAAGTTCAATTGAGACATTTTTTTTTTTTTTCAAATTTTTCACCTTTTTTGCAAAATAATTTGGATGACAATTCCAGTTGTTGCTCAGGAAAAATAAATTTAATTCAAATAATAACATTTAATTTACAACAACTTTATCTAAAATGTTGCGTGGAATGGAATAGAATGGAACGGCATCGAATACAATGAATGGTTTGCAAAATTAAAAACAATCAAGAATGTTAATAAATCTTAATTCCAAATTTGGTGTGTAACACTCATTCAACTGGAATAAATATATTCTTATTTGTTTATCCAGCACAAGTGAACAATTAATTGTAAATATATTATTTAAATTTAATAACATGCATTTTGAATATTATTTTAAGCATGATTGAAATACTGACCACCTTAATTTCTATAGATTATAAGACACTCATAGTACATTTTTTTATGTATTGACTTACCATCAAATCCACAGCGAGTTTGTCCAAAACGCGGCCTTAGGAAATCACCATTCGGCAAGTTGTCTAAAGTGATAGCGATCATCATAATTAGCAAAGGTACACCCCATGCATAGCTTGAATAGATCCGTAGACGCACTACTTCTTGCATCTTCTCAAGTGTTGATGGACGAAAATCGCTATAGTGTAAATGAAACTTTTATGGAGACATACGAATTTTTTGTTTGAAGGAGTCTATTTTAAATCTAATATGGCCATGATTGATTTGCCAAAATATATCTCAGATCATCCAACGAAAATTAAGATTTATTATATCATATTGTATATTAGCAGAAATAATTACGCCAGACAAAAGAACAAAAATCTTTGCAGCAAAAAAAAAAGTGATAATATTTCGTTTAATTTGTAATAGATCATGAAAAAAAAAACATAGAAGAATATTTTTAAAGTCATGCACATTTTTGGCTGTTGAGTTTGTGTCTGACATTAAGACATGCCGATCATTAATGACAGATACAAAGATGGAATCTGCAAAGCAAGCGTTCAATGTCAATAACCGTCAAACTATTCTCTCTCTGGGTTTTTCATGTGTATATTTCTTCGCTTGGTTTATTTACTTGTAGCCTCTTCAGTTCGGCAAGAGGCAAGCAATTCTGTTATTCATATTATGTTTATAAGCATTGACTCTACGGTTTGAAATACCAGAATTGATAGTCATAAAATGAGAATAAACACTTTTATTGTGGTCTATGAAAATGAAACGCTGTTTTCCATATTAGGAGTGTGATTGATATGCAGTAATCTGTTCATAATCCCACTTGAAATAGAATAAAATTATTTGATTTCAACTTTCGAAATCTTGATTTCTGAATTTTAAATCGATATCGGATTCCTGTAGTGACAATAACCCACAAATGATATGGGAAATGCGAGTCATTTATATGTTTCCAGCCGCTGAAATCGAATTTCTTGCTGATAGTAGCGATACATTCTATAGACAAATTTCCAATACAAGTTCATTCAAATACATACTGATTAATATGAAACACCAACATATAGCTGGAGTAATTTATCAGTACAATGAAGACGTGATTAAAGTTCATTAACTTGTGTGATGTTTATTTAACGACTCATGTTTCCTTTTATCGAAACTGAACAGAAGTGTTCTCATATGAAAATAAACCTATCTTTTCAACAATTAGTTGTACTATAAAACATATTTCTATTTATAGAGAATATTGAAAGGCACAGTGTTCACAAAAACAAAGATACTGTTAAAATACAAATTTGTGTCATTTATATTGAAATGTAAACATGTATTGATTTCCATGCTCACGGCATCAAATAATAAACGATTGAAAAAATGCGCAAAGGAAAGGCATTTGAGTTAATGTAATGTAATGCGAAAATAAATGTAATATACTGTCCAACAGTTCCTTTCTACTGCTGATCATCATAAAAATAAATGGCAAACGAACTGCAGGGAAAAAAGACAAATAAATATATACTTGCATTGAAACGAAGTCAACAATAAGGAAATAAAACGCTTGCAATTCAAAATGGTTATTATCGACCTTGGACTCTCTGTTCCCAGAGATGAACGCATAAAAATGTAAATCCACAATAGTGCAAGGAACATCATCTATGGTTGGCATTTCAATATGTTGCAAAGACCATCCGAGCGGAAGAAATTTTTATATTTACGTTAACGAATAAACGAGTAAAGCGTGTCAGTTCATTACAGCATATAAGAATATTTCAATAAAGACATAATTTTTTTATGAAAATAATGAAGTCAAGATGAGAATTACTTTTCTATCGAAATCGTTTAGAAAAAGTTGATCGCCGTAAAGAGATGTGATTGATAAAATGAGAAAAATTTATTTTCGACAAATGTTTAAATTTGCATATTGCAGAAATTATCGGTACGAAGCAATAAATTCAATTCATTATTGATTTGATTCTACGAAGTTTATATTTATTAATTTATGTATTTGAGTTTGTTAAATTTTTACATAAAGAGAAATTGCATATGAGAGGCTGCGAGGAAAAATGTTACACAGAAAAGTTCCGTATAAAAATGTTATTATTCAATGTATTTGTTGTTGTATTTTGTATGTTGAATACACTGAATAATAACATTTTTCTACGGAACTTTTCTGTGTATCATTTTTCCTCGCAACCTCTCATATGGAATCACAGTGAAATGCAGTATTTTAGTTGCGAATTAATTATTATGTTTCGAACAAGTTGCGAGCTAATGACTGCACTAAGACAGTATAGATGCTTGGAATGATTCCAAAAGTCCATTGTATAGTCATTTACATTAAGATCTGTTACACTAAAGTACTTAAAATTACGCAAATACTTAATTTTATAAAGTATTAATTGCGGCACATATTTATGTCCAATATACCATATCTTCCAATTATATATGGAAAACATATTGCAGTGCATATGAATTACACAGAAAATTTTTGCATTAGATCTTATGAAATTAATTTCAAATGTACCATAATTTAAAAATGAATCAAAATGTTTTTACATTATATATTGTATACAACATTTTATAATATATTGGATTTTTTTTTAGTTCAATTCACTTTTGGCGTATCTGCTTTTCTTATTCCATGCCAATAAAAATGTGAAAGAAGACAATTTTGATTTTTTCAAACAAAACTTTAAAAATGTGATTGAGAATTGTTATTTTGCAGTGAGTGAAATTAAAAATGTAAATAATAAACGCAAACTTAAAAATAATGACTCCAGAAATATGATGCTGAGTGAATTCGACGGTCTTATGAAAGTGAATAATATTGAAAAACCATCGAGAGATAATTACGGAAATACATTAAAATATCTTTGCAAAACTTATTCAACTAGTCTTTCAAATAATGTAGAAATTCACGCGCAAAAACGAATGAAAGCATATTTTTTTAACATTTGTGAATTAAATGGAACAAAAAAAGCAAAACAAAAATACATTAATCATACACACACAAAAAAAACGCGGTTTATGTACAGCAAAATGCGGTAACTTGGCTGAGTGCGGTGCATTTTTTACTGATTGCGGTTAAATTTATTCTGTTTTGTTGGAAAATATATCTTGTAAGTGACCGCATTCAACATAAAATTGTCTACAAATGTAATTCAATGCAGTATTGAACATGTAGATGGCGTTAATTTTGCATGGATTGTGGTAACTTAATTAATATATTTTCCGACCAAACAGAAGAAAAATTCACCGCACATAGCCAAGTTACCGCAATTCATTTAGCATCAACCGCGTTTTTATTTGTGTGTACATTGAAATATATGTTTGAAAAAAAGTCAATTGTTCAGCCGCACCAAGAGTTAATAAAAAATTCCGGGCATCGATATCATACAAGAAAAATTAAAAATAAAGATTTCTCGCGGATTTTTCACAGATTTATTAGAAAAGAATTTGTTTTCGTGTGTTTACATTTTCCGCAAAAATCAAATCAAAATAAGTGAAAAAAATGAACAAAATGAACAAAATAAAGAAAAATATAATGAATTGACTACAAAAAATTGAAAGCGAATGAAAAAACGTTGAAAGAATTATATTTAAAGAAAAATAAAGAGGACAAATTAATTAAAAAAACAAATAAACGATTTAAAAAAAGTGAACAAACAATTAAAATTATCAAAAGAACTAAATGAAATCAACAATGATATAAAAAAATTCGAACCATTAAAAACTTTTACATTAATTCCGAAAATCACATACAAAAGAAAATTCAACAGATATGAAGAAGATACATTTTACAATCTTTTAGTGCAATTGAACCTTTGTCCAAAGAGAGAAAAATTAGAGTAAATTAAATTCAAAATTCGAAGCAAATATTGAACCAAGTGAATTTCGAAAACCCAAAGGACGTGGTAAATGGACATATTGGCGAGAATTTATCAATGAAAAAAAAATATTAAGTGCATGTAGAAAACAAAAACAATACGACTTTAGTTTTGTTAGTGATGGTGAAGCAGCTGGTCTTGAATACAAAAATGTAAAGAGAAAGCGTTTAGTGATGAAAAAAGACATTTGTATTGATAACATGAAGAAAAAAATAACGGATAATAAATACAATCGAAAAATTGGACTTGATCCTAGCATGAAATGTTGGTTAGGTGGTGCAGCAGATAGAAACAATCGAGACATTTATGAATTTGAACCATCACCAAACACCAAAAATGGATGGATGCACTACTTTCAACATCGCCTAAAAGTAATGAAAGACGAAATTGATGCATGGTGTGATAAAAGGTAAGATTTGAAATTGTGTTTCAAATAATAAATACTCTCGATTGTGTTTCAAAACACAAATAATTCCGATTATGTTTCAAATGATAAATTGTAATTGTTCAACAGAGTTGCAAAACTTGATCTCGATGCACATTTCGCCAAGCAGAAAACAACAGACAAAATTGTGAACAGACTTGTTGCCAATGATAATAGCCTTGTTTGTATTGGAGGTGAAAATTTGTCATCTAACTCTACAATTAAAAAACAACGACGATGTCCAGGGACCAGAAAATTAGCCGTCGCATTGAAAAAGAAAAGAAATACAGATGTAATGTTTGTAGAAAAATTTAAAACATCCCAAGTATGCGGCAAATGTTTACAACCTTTTGCAGAAATTCATCGAGAAGGAAAAGTAGCGTTAAACAAGAAAGCTAGTCGAAATAAATTGTGCGTCAATTGTAAAGGAAGTCATCGTGATATGGAAGCAGCAAAAGTAGTCATCAGCAATAAAAATGCACGTGCATTAATTAAACAACGTCAACAACAAAACAAACGCCAAGAAAATCAACGCTTATTGTCGAAAGTTCGACGCTTCGACCAGAACTCATCGAATTTTCAAAGCAAAAGCAAAAATATTTCATGGCATCGTGATGTTTGTGCAGGACGTGCAATTCTTTATAAAGGTAATGATGGAAAATTCATTTCTTTTCATAATTGTACATTTCGAATTCTGTTTGCAGAATTTTTTTCAATTCTTTTGTTTTTATAATTGTTCATTTAAATTTTTTTTTTCGCAGGCATGTGTATATTGAAAAATATCGAAATTGCTGAATCGCTGAGAAGACCACCACCAAAAGCAAAAAATAGCAATGAAACTACTCACAATGAAGATGCGAATGAGACAAACAGCACGAGAAAGCGGAAAATAGTCGAGCGCAATACAAATACAACAACAAAGAGACAAAGAAAGCAATAACAACATCAAAGAATTAGTTGACATAAAAGAAATAACAGCAACATTTGTTGCAATGTTTGATTTCCAAATGGAAATGTAGCACGAGTCCAAAATATAGTTATAATTGGACCATTAAGATATGTGCCGCAATTAATACTTTATGAAATTAAGTATTTGCGTAATTTTTCAAAGTACTGTAGTGTAACAGACCTTAATGAAAATGACTATACTAAAAATAACATTTTTATGTAATTTCAAAAGAAAACATGTAGAGAAATTTTACTTAGAAAAAGAGACTCCAATTCTGCAAACTATTTTCAGTCACTGATTTCGCATAGAAATCGTTAAATGCCTAATATATTTTTATAGACGTTATTTGACATGGTCTCATCAATCCGGTTCTCTTACTTTCAAACGACCACATTTACATTAATTAAATTCATAGCAAACTGAGCGTTGGATTTCCGATTAAAATTTATTCAATAGCAACAAAGCATATTCATTGTTCCGTATATTATCGAATATTTTAACACCTCTCCAAAATAACAATGATACTATAGTTTGCATTTCTTCACGTATTTCTTATTACGTCTTTATGTGAAATCATACATAGTTAATCAAAATAATTGACGAATAATTTCGACGCAAATATGAGTAATGAACACTCTATTGTGAAATTCAACCGAAAATCAAACGTAATATGACAGATTGCAACGAAGAAAAACTTGCAAATAAAACTTATAAATCTTTTTTAGTGATTTTTTTGTAAGAATCTAGTATATAATAGTGCATTCTATATATCGTCGTATAATATTTTAATATACTTACCGAAGCGTCCACCAAATATTTATGCAAGCCGTATTAAGCCAAAAGAAAGCACATAGAAAAGAGTAGTGCATTAAAGTTGCTGTAAATAGAAGACAAATAAATATATTAATAGGGCAGAAACTGACGTTTTTTCGTTCAAATGTGTATTTATATTTCTTAGAATTTCCTTTTTCGAAATATGCACAGAAAAGTGAGAGATGCACGAAAAAGTGATTTTAGAATCATTGCTGTTATATATTATATTAAAATACACATAAGTGCATCAAGTGTTAAAATATGTTTATCAATATTTTCAATTGAAATAATTCAACACTTTCACTTTTTACTTTGAATAGAATTGGTTGACTCGTTGGTACAATTAGCTGTTTTCTTTATTTAAAATGATATTATTGGTATGAAAAACAAACATACAGTTGTAATAAACATTTTTTCATGAACAAAAGGAAATGCACTCATGTTTCCGAACAATTTCGATATATTCAGTTGAAGCCATTAAAGAAGCTACATGGGCTGATAAGTTCCGGGACTCGATACGAGATGGCGACACAAACAAATTATCTACATATATAGTTTTTAGAAAGTACCATCTTTTGAAACTCTAAATACAACATTTCAGATAGATCTGACAATTTGTGTGGTTTATATAAACAGACCAAAGCATCAATGCAAAAAACTGTAAATGCATTTCATAATTCTTCGGCCAATTTTACTCTATTAAAATCAATCATTTACAGTGAGTTTCATGCACTTGAAGACATCTCTACAAGCTTGAATGATGGTTATAGTAAAAAATACAAAAATATTGCCCTAAATAAAAATATTTTTTGATAAATTTAAGGCGTTTGTTTATTTATAAAGTGAAATAATTATTTATTCAAAGTATTGTCCATCGCTAGCTACTACTTTTTCCCATCTTTCAGGCAATTTGTGGATTCCATCCCAGAAGAAATGCTCGCTTTGTCAACCAATCTATGAATCAAGCCAATTTTTGATGCCTTGAAATGAAGTGAAGCGTATTCCAGTAAGAGCATTCTACATAGATCGAAATAAGTGGTAGTCAAAAGGGGCAAGGTCTGGGCTATAGGGCGGGTGAGGCAGATTTTTCCATCCGACATTTTCCACATAGTTTTTGGGGGCTCTCCCTACCAAATAAAAATAAGCCTGACAAATTTCTGAAAACGTGTTGAAAATTACACTATAATTAGTGATAATTTGTGACGCAATTTGTTTTGCACAATACCAAACTTATTTTGACCTCAGGTGATAAAATCGTTTTAAGCCTACTGGACTCTTCATCGAAAAATTATTGATGTAGAAGTTTAGGGATTAATTTGTGATTTGTAAATATGTTTTCAAATCCGTAACATCTCCAACCAGAAAGCCATTAGTTGATCAGAACAGAAATGTAGTTTTCGTTAGAAATTATGAAAAGGCCTTCTTCAAAAACCGACATTAAAATCAAAAATCTTCTAGAAAATGGGACATTCTAAATACTTAAATTGTTATTCACATGTAAACCCTCAGACGCGTGATTTGCAATATGTAAACAAATTTTATGATTTACCATTATGATTTGCTGATGCAATTTTGAACAAATGAAAACAATATATTTAATGGAATTATCAATCATATGAAACAATAAAAATTAGTGAAAAAATGTTTTTTTCGTCCAGAACTTCTTGTCTTACGAAGTGGCTATCTGTGTTGCTTGTCAATCAAATAGAATACTGAATATGAAGAGAGAAAAAGATGAATATCAATACATATGCAATTCATTTACGCTTAATCTCATCAAAATCCAAATATTAATAATTCTATAATGAAAATCTCAAAAGTTGTTATTTTTTTCAAATTTCGATTTCAAGTTCCATTAAGTACTTGTAGTGATAGATGTCTATTTTAAGAACAGATATCCGATTATTAAAGATTGCTTTACTGTTATATTAGTTATATGGCGGAATTATTTGATTGGGCATTTATCTTATTTCCATTTTTAAATGTTGAAATAACCAAGAACGCCGAAATTTTTAAATATCATAATGCAATGTGGATAACCTTGAATTCTAAATGATGAAATTTCATTAACATTCATTATGCATGCAATCCTGAAAAATACATTTTTTGATCATTTATATCGTATGCTCTTTGTAATTAATTCCTTGAGCAGCCGACATGTGTTTTCAATTATTTCGAAAGAATCTGAGTTCCTTTCGTCTTCGTTTTTCGTAGAAACGTAATTAACAGTAATTCGAGCTATTATATTTTCATTCAACATTGCTAAGAATTGCCTAAATTGGCCAGAAAAGATATTCTCGTGAATTCATAAAGAAATTTAATTTTTTCTTCAAGCTAAATAACTACAATATTACTATTTGTTGTTATGAAACATTTTTATACTTACTCGATGCTCATAAACGTAGAAGAAAAATATGTGTCAGAGCAGTGCTTTGAATATTTACAAATGCTTCAGTGTTTTCTTTCTGAGTAAAATTGAATAAGCACTGATTTCTATCCCAATTATAGTGACCTTAATACTACTCAAAATATATATTATAAGTTGAAAACGTTCGTTTATTTTACGTAGTCAATTTTTATTATGGAGTTTTCTCTTTCTTTCGGATTAACGTCTCAATTAAAGTTTAGTTTGGTTAAGTTTATATTCTCTTATTATTAAAAATGTAGCACATCCTTCAAACGTAAGACGAAAATATTGTATAAAAAAAAATAATAGCATTAACGATTAGCTTCTTTAGTAGTTTACCAAATACAAAGCTTGCGTTCATGGTTTTAAAGAGAAAAACTGGAGGAAAAAATAATTTTAACTATGCTAGCAGGTGAAAATTTAGAATATTTACTAGATATAATTTGAAAATAGTCAGTTTTGATCAAGACCATTTTCAACTTCAAAAAGTGGAAAATTAAAGAACAGTTTTGAGAGAAAAAAATGAATGGTTCCCGTTATATTTGCAAAAAAGTGTTAGAGAATAGTAACATAGAAGCATTTGAAAAGGTGGTACCGCTTCAAAGACCACAGAAACGAAAAAAAGTCAGTCATGCAAATGAACTCTTGATGTGCATATCGAAATTTAAGTCGAACATTGACTGTTTCAGTGTTCGGTTTTCTTGTTGGAATGCCCCCACTAATTCTAATGATTATTTTCAAGTCTATTATTAATTGCTCAACTAAATATTTTCGAAAGGTGACATGTGAATGAATTTTCAATTTTAAGCAAAAAAATACATTTTTATTATGTTTAAAAGCCAAATAATAGCTTTCGTTTAAAGACTATTCTGCACTCGTCGACAGAAAATTCCAATTCGTCATTCGTTTACCGTTCTTTGAGAACTTCACTCAAATATGGGCAATATGATGCGTTTATTTTTCCAATTCTTTTGCATTAATATGCCACGAATAAGGAATTTTAATTGATTCTGTCGTCAACAGGCATAAACGAATGCAGAAAACACTACACAAAGTACCGCTGCTTGGTCTGAGAAAAAAAAAAAAAATAATAATAATTTCATTTGCAAAGCAAGAGTAAAACAAGAATAACACTGATGTTGACACGAATTCAGATTGGGTTGAAATATACGAAAAATATTATGAACAAACACGTAAAAAGTGTTACTATATTTTTTCCAATTCTATCATGAATTGGTATTTATTTATTTATTCATTTTGAACATGAACAGACAGTGTCTTTAAGACTCATATTCATGTATGACAGAGCATGCTATATATGGATTATTATTATTATTGTTGTACATTAAATTAACATTTTTATTTATCTGTCTTATACTATATCACCAATGTTATTTATTCGCACGATTAAATGAACACTGTTATAATTCACATTCGAAATTGTCATAATGATCTGAATCCTACGTGTTTGAAATGAAAAATAGTATAGACACAATCTTTCAGTTCATAGATATTATTTCCACATTTGAACTCACTTTGAAGCAAGCGATTTATTACTGAGAACGAAAAGACGGACATTCTATCATTACAATGAAATTCTACTTTTTGTTTTTATTCAAATTTATTCCGCTAATTCTTTGATTTTATTTCAATACACAAGGCCATCTAAATGTATAAAAGTTATATAGAGACCACGCATGATAAATTGTGTTTAACTGGCAGCAATTAATGAAATTCTTTTTTCTTTGTATTTAATTATTTCCCTACTTGGTTTTTCTTCGTTATTCAGTGTGAATTAACATTGGAATGCTGAATGAAAGAACCAACAATATTCGCATACGCTGTCAGTAACGTGAAGAATTGTTCATAAAGAAAAATCAACCGTTAGTTTGGGAATTTTACAATTGCAATTTTATGCCAGACTTTTCAGTGTTCCCATTCATTTACGTGTATTGGAATTGTAAAAAAATAACCTATAATGGAACGCAAGTTCACAATCATACAGACATATCAGAATTTCACAAATATATTTTATTTCACTTTATGTATGGTTTGGTTGGTGTTCGGCATTTACATGAAATTCTTTCATTTCTTTCAAATTGATTGCCGGTAGTACATCATACAATTCAATATTATCATTTTTAAACGTACAAGCATTGCATTGGCATCTTTCAATAAAAAAAATATTGCTAAAAAAATGTCCATAAAAATATTTTTTTCTTATTTTGTGTGAGAGAAGATTTTTACCGTTCTTTGGAATACTGATAGACAATATTTGATTTTGTTTTCATTCATTTCGATAGTTGAACTGTCAAACTGTGTAAGTTTGATATATAAAACAGTATAAAAACCGAAGCAAAATCAAAAATGAAAAACAGTAGATATAGGTTAGTATTTCATCTAATTGTGATGTATCAAACAATCGACATATAATAATATGAAATTAAAGTATGTTCGTCACGCATCAGTCAAACTGTTTGTTTTTATATTTCAACGTACGAATATATTTCCGTTCAACGATTTTTAGATACGTTTATTTTGTGTTCCGTATTTTTCGAAGTCAATCATAATAATGCTAATACGCAGATAAGCTCGAATGAAAGACGATTCCAAGTATTTCTCCCGAAAAAGAAAAAAGATTATGTTTAGTCATAAAAATGCTGACATATTTTAGAAAATATTTGTTCAATTGTAGCTGAATGTTTATTCAAACAAAGTAAATTTTACGAAATTTTTAAAGTGGACGAGCGGAAAATCTGCAATGTATGTTTGTAATTAACTTTTGAAGTCAACATTTAATTTAATGTGTGGTCGATAAGTGTTAATTGGAAAAAAGAGATCCAGAGATCTCAATTAACGATAACCTACGCAAATTTTTTATTTACTGAATTGTATTGTTTTATCCAAACCGATACTGTTTACTTTCGTATGTTGAAAGAAGCTGCTTGGCTTTCAAATGACATTGTTTATACGAATGACGGGGCGACTTGTTTTTCCATTGCTGTTGCGTTATATATATATATATATATATATATAGTTTAAAAATAGCCAATGACTCAACTGGTTATAAAAACACAAAATTAACGCATATTCCGAAATGACCTATTTTTTCAAGTCTTAACTAAAAGTCGCATTTCAACATTTCAGTTTAAAATCGCATACATAACATTTTAAAATTATTGCTTACCTATCGAAACGCATTCAATGCTTTTAACCTTGATTGCATTTCCGGATAGTTGAACAATAGCCAACAAAATATCGCCAACAATCAGACAAACAACATAATAAGTTTGACAACGCCAATGCAAAACGTGATGATTTGTTGGCAATAGAAATCCAATAGCCAAAGTTGTGATCAAAAATACAACTGATATTAATAAAGCACAGCCAATAATGTTTAACGCCAATGTTGATTCGGATGTCTGAAATAAGAATTGTCCTCAATATAAATACATTGTTATTTTTACTTATAAATCAAATATTGTAGCAATAATAAATTGCTATAATTGGTAATAAGTTTCATTGTGGTACAAATTCAATTAGCTTACCTTTTCTGAACTATCAAAGGTCGATAAATACTCAGTGCACGTAAAAACGTATACATTGACTATGCCGGTATCATTGAACTGCTCTAAACAATATTGATCGTGTTGAAATGTGCCTTCATTCAATGTCAAATTACCAGTGCTTTCATCAAACGTTGATTCATTAAATTTTCCAATTATTGCAATATTATTCATACTTTTGTGGCATATCGGAAAACCATAACGATACTCTAAATTATTTGTCGAATTTTCTATCAATTTCCGTTCAGTTTTTTCATGCCCGTCGCGAAGTTGCATACATGCTGTGTTAGTTCCAGTTTGATATATTGCTCTTTGTGGACAACACTTTCGAACTATCATTTTATTAACAGTGTTGTTGCTTAAATCAGTATTTTGTATTTGTTTACTGCACACTAAAGCCATATCTTTGTCTACGCAAAAATGGTCACTTTCAACGAGTTCAGTGCGATCTGGTAAATAAAGACTTCCATTTGAAAAGACTGCCATACTATGTTCACCGATTATTAATTCAGGTGATTGACAACGGGGCCGCGATGACTCTATTGGTTTGAAAAAACGTGGCGCGAGACCATGTGGTTCAAAATAAGCGGATTTCAGTATCATCCATATCACTGGCCACCATTTAGTAGTGTCTGTACTATCAAATGAACACTCTTTGCTTCGTTCCAATTTCTCACCAATCCGACAGCACTTGTTCACCAATACTTGTGATGGTGTTTTAGCTGCATTTGAACCAAACATGGGCCAAATACCAAGTAAAATCATAATCATTAATAATGACATTGTGTTGGTTGTTTTCTTTGTCATCGGCCAAATTATGTTGAATTGGTCAGGAAACATATTTTCTGTGAGCACCTGTTTTATTTTAAGCATGTTTAATCAAACCAATTTTCGCATGACTGTCCTCGATCACAAATTTTTCATCATTTTACCTAGTTTTCGAAATGTCCCACATTGTTTAAGACAAGCACTCTATAAAGACTCTTTTAAATTTTACCCATTCAATTTACTATTCTGTTTTTTGTTTCTCTGGAAAGTTTCAAATAATTAGTGCTTCGGTTGAAATAATCGGTAGAAATCTCTTTTTTAGAAAAATATATTTTCATTTCACTTCACTTTTCACTTTGTGTTTTTTTTTTTGCTATATGATCTTATGGATCCATTGTGTGATCTCTAGTGGAAAATACACTTGTCTAAACGTTGCATTCGTAAGACAATCATTTTATGTTTAATCTAATAATGAAAAATAGATTTCTTTTCTTTTTCACAATTTAATCTCATTCACATTCACGAAGAGAAACTAACACAGGGAATTGAACACGGTGAACACAAGAGTAAAAAGAAAGTTCGATTTCTGCAGTTTTTTTTCGCTCATTTGTTTGTTAATAACGTTTCACAATGATTTTATTTACTAAACCGGATTGTATGGCCGGAAGAGAGCGGTGACAGCAATTGTATTTTATTTATCAAGATCTAAAGATATATACATGAGCATGTTTTTTTTTTTATTTTTAAGGTGACAATTTGCTCAATTATCTAACAAAAGACATTTTATAATAATGATGTGCTAAAGTGAAATTTGATTTCGTTTTTTTTTTTGGTTTTCGCAGAAATAAATTTGAAATATACACATATATTTTACACAATCATTCGAACTAAATTTAACGAGTTCTTAAATTAAAACCATATATTTGAACAAAATACGAACTATTATTACAGATATAGCGAAGTAAAAGAAGCGCGCGCAATCGTTTTTATCAACCAAACCTACTCGCCGATAGCTCAAGAGCAACTGAATATGAGCGCTTTAAATGTTATTGGCTATGATGATGGCTGTGTCGCTTCAATCACATATTTTTTTCGCTCTGTACGGTCACAGGTTTCAGTTTCTTTCTTCCCTTTGCATTGCATTCTATATTGTAGCAATTCACACAGACACACAAAATTTCTACCATTTGTATAGTACATACTTTGGTATTATAACTGGTGTGAGTATGTTGTTGGGCATTTTTCATATTTGAGAACGGAACGTAAAGTTAGCTGCAGCAGCAGCAGCACATTTGCAGACTATTGTTGCGATTGTGTTAGAGTGTTGAACTGAAGTATGTGTGAGTCATTGTTATTATTGCTTTTGGTTTTTGTATCCATGCTCTTGACTACTTGTTCGCTAACTCGCTCACTCATTTGCTATCGCTTCATGTTAATTTCTGTACTGGTTGTTTTTGTTTTTGCTCGTTGCTACAGACTTTTCTGTGTTTTGTTTACATTTGACAGGCTGTTAAGCATGTGTTGCCTCCATACAAAAGAATATAAACGCATACACTAGCGTCAAAAAGTTTAGGAATGAATATAAAATTAAGTTTTTCAAGAATATTGCTAATATTCATATAAAATGGCCAATAATTATAAAAAATACATACATCAAGTTCAAAATATCATAAAAAAACAAATTCTCGACTCTTAGACCATAATTTAATAAATTCTTAGACCAGTCATCCAATTGGAATAAATATTACATCATTGAAAGATGTTTGGAATTAGATGTAAAAAAGTGGACATTTAATTCAAATACCTTCCGAATACCTTCTGAATTTTACGTATATTTAATCAACCAAAGCTATTTGTAATATTTAATTCGCTATTGGTTACTTCATTTTTTTATGTGAAAACTATTTCAAATAAATAATTCAATTGTCATCCCTAAACTATTTAGCGATGTGTATAGATATCATTGAACACAATTGTAAAATTCGAGTATGCAATATTAAAATACTTGATATAGGTAAAACAATTTTCTGAATACATTTATATCAATGATACGAAAATATTTGTGGAGTGGTAAGCCAAGACTGATGACTGTATACAACTCTTCAAAACTATAACAAACAATGTTTTCTGATGGCAAGTAACCACAATGAGACTAGAATCCAAAAAATTTGCTATTCTATGTGCACTTGTGAACAAACTATAGAGCTGTCATTTCTAGTGTTACAATATTTCATCTGAAATCCATTCACTTTTTCCATTACTGTTGTTGCTGCTGCTATTGCGGCTATTGCTGTCATATGTTTACGGTATTTTCAACATTGAAGTGATCTTCTTTTCTACTTTACGGATATTACATAGTTTCAGCGTATTAAAACAAAAACACTGGAAATACAAAATGTGTCTTAATACCGAAATTTACATTCATATACACCACATTCACTATAAAGATATTTCATCAATCGATTGAAAAAATGGAATTCAACATATTTCTCATCCCATGCAAATATCAAAACTATACCACTTGAGGTGATAATTTGATGTCACTTTATCAAATTTAAAAAAAAATCATGTCAATGTACATTTGTACATATTAATGGAGATTGAAACCTTTCTCATTATGTTATTTTAAACGAATTAAATATTTAATTATTTCCAATTCGAAGAAAGGTATTTCTAGATTATCCATTCAGAAAGGGCTTGAGATGAAAACAAAGGAAGGGTAGCAAAAAAAAATAAAAATAAATGAAAGATTGTATTGTGGCTCCAGAATGTCGGTTTTTCATAGATAAATTCATTTCAAATTGTTCGGTATTGAAAAGAACAAAAATACCAATCCAATATTGTTGTAGTTAAATGTTTGTATGAAAGAAAATAGAAAATGCCATCAAAGTTATCTATCATTTCGGGAAAAAAAGGAAAAAAAGAAAGGCCCGACATTTTCAACATTCCATTTGATACATTCAATTTCCGTCTGGTGAAATCAAATGAAGTTGATGTGTTAATCTAAATATTTGTAATAAAATGTTTGTGGGAGATCTTTCTACACATGTTATTGTAAATCGAAGTAGTTCAACCCTAAGTCATCGTTGCGATTTTTTCCGCAATATTATCAAAATTCAAAGTTTCAAAAAAATTCAGCTCAAATTTTTTAGAAGCCCTTTCCAGCCACAATTGAATGTTACCAGTATAGATTCCATCAACAAATGTACACTTCAAATTCATACATGTCAAGGGAATTTTATCGGTAAACATAACACTGAAGTTTTGCAGTAGGCAGCAACAATGATTACAAAGTATGCTGTGAAAAAATAAAAATGAGGGAGAGATTGAATATTTTTACTAGTTCTGCAATCAATATTATTTTCATATATGTTTTGAATATAAGCAAAACAGTCGATCTGTCGCCAACATTTTTAACCTTTTTTAATCTAATTGTACTTATATTGTATTTATATTGGTAAAAAAATCAACTTTCTCCAATAAATAATATCGTTCATAATAGCCCACATATTCCCTGGAAACTACTTACCAATCCAGAAAAGAGTATACATTCATTCATTTGAATTCTATTTACAAAATATAAATTCTATAATCAAATAGATAGTTTACATAGTGGCATGCGGTTTATGAACATTGTCATGGTAATGCATTTTCACCATCTGCCGTACAAAATGATTTTCAACTGAATGACGTGAGTTTGTAGAGAATTGACTTGTGTATTCTGTATATTCGAAACATAATTTGGCTGTTGGTCCGAAAAGCCATAAAATTTATGTGGAAATGAATATCGAATTTGATCGTATAATGATTATTATACATAAACGTAGTTATCATCAGCTGCAGCAAAATAAAACACTATTAGAATGGTCATGAACAATATGTGCATGTAATATGTTCCACGAAATCGTATTCTATCGAAAATACAATAATACATATGAAACACAGTTGCAGAGAAAACTATAGTATCGTGCAGTACGAATGAAAATAAAAAACAAAAGCCACACAAAAGTACAAAAAAAAAAGAAAAAAAAAAAAACAACATTTGCCAACTATGTAAGGGTCTATAATAAATTATTGTACAAGCAAAATGAGAGAGTATTGGTAGTGTACGAGACTGGTATGTTGCAATAGAATTGGAAATCTTTGTGTTGTTGCCTTTTTTTAAAGAGAAAAATGAAGAAACGAATAAAGAATAGAAAAGGCACTGAAATACAACATAAAAGAAATAACCAACGAATTCTTTTCCCGTGCAATGAGAGACAACACAAAACTTAGCAAGCCGGCAAAAATTATAGCATTCAGTTCAACAATAACTACATTGGTTATGCACCAATACACGAATCCTGAACAGACGAATAAAACGCGCGCTCAGTCCCTAACACAAGTTGTGAATACTTATGTGTACATTCGAACAGAGAGACATCGAGAATATATAAAACAGTTTCATTGTGCCTGTTTAAAGTGAGAAAGAAATGAGATGGGAGAATGAATGTGAAAAAATAGTACTAACGAGGTTTCTCCGTAATAAGAGAGCTCAACGATTTCCAATGCTACGCTTCCACTTCAGTTGCTCGTCGACTTTGGACGATGTTACGCGCGTACTGCTTGCATTCTATTTTTTTTTATAGAATTCTTCGTATTTGAAGTATATGTGTTTAATTTTTATACATTTACAACGTATTTGACTTTATTCTGTGTATCAGTATTAAACATTTTATTCTTTGAAGAACACAATTTCCAAAGCAATAGTAATTTAGCATCTATTCAATATAGTCGGCCAATTAAAACAAATAAATGAATGCTTAATTTTTCGCCAGTGTGCTGCCGATGTATATATGTGTGCTAAAATAAAACTAGTTTGTTGTGTAAGAACAACGGTAAGATTGTGCTGAATGCATTCATAACTTTTCCCTCAGAAATCGTGCAAGTGTTCAAGACATACATGATTCGCATTTAGTAAACAAGAGCAGTTATAAACGACAAAAGAAATATTCAACTTTATTTTATTTTCATTTCAAGAAATTTTCAATTATATGTGCAGTGGAGTAATAATATGAGTTTTTTGTATTGTGTGTAGTTTGTTACTAAATCAAATTCAAGAATATGACTTCATATTGAAGTAAAAATAGTTTAAAAAAATTAGAAACATCAATACAGTTAAAAAGTATTACTGCCATTTAAGACAGCAAATGATGTATACTCGTGGCTAACGTGAATTTTCTATTGTGTAAATTGCTAATGCAATTCGTGATGAATAGTGAAAGAAAAGAAAAAAACAGCAAATTTAATTGTGGTATAAATTGAAAAGTATCGATTGGTTGAACAATGACAAGCAGTATTGGCCTGAATTCATAAGTTGATTGATGTTGAAAAAAAACCATTGTCACACAAAAATGAGATCGACTCAGGCACGCAGTTTGTTAAAAAGAACTTTTTTATGGATAATTTTAATTCTCGTCAGTAGTGGCATATGTATTGCCGTTCGCCCAGTACCACCGCCTACTGAAATTAATAAATGTTGTCGAATTGGCGAAATATTAGATAGAAATAAGCAATGCTCAATCGGAGGAAATTCAACTGATGATTGGTGGCCCCCGATTTATTTAATTGGAAAAAGAGAGTACTACCCTAAAAAAGGAGGATCGCCACGATTTTTTCGGGCTCGTGAATCGACAAAGCCCACTTGTGAAAGTTTCGAGTTTTTTCAAAATAACAATAATATTGCAGTGTTTTCGAACGGATCACTTTTTTTGGGCGAAAGAAACTCCTTCATAGATCGTGATGACTATTGTGTTGACAAAGATGTTGCTATGGTGTGTATGACAAACGCGAATGGCGCCGATCCATTGACGGCAGCAACTAAATTAACGAAGATTCGAAAATGTTGTAGCTTAAATTCTATCTATCTTGCACGTGATTGTGTTCAATCTGAAGGAATTTCACATCATTTATTTCAAACAAAAAATGCATCAAACATTGATCTGGTGTTCGGATTTCCATCCTGTAAGGGATACAAAAATTCAACGTCCAAGGATTATGTGGTTGCTGATCAATTTCGCGAAGAAAAATTAGATATAGAGAATGGGACTTATGTTTTAGAAAATACACATAAAATCCTGCATAATGATGAATTTTGCATTGATTATTCAGACCACAATGGAAATTTGGTCACTGCCACTGTTTTTGCATGCGATGATTTAGTCGCTATCAAAGAAGCACCCGATATGAACACTGAAAAGGTTTGTTATATATCTTTACGGAATATTGATTTTCGTATAAGAACAAAATGATAATTTATTCTTTCCGTCCACAGAATCATCGCTTTCTCATTTATTCGGTCGCTTTAATTATATCCGTTGTATTTTTATCATTAACATTGGCGATTGGCTTTTTGCTGCCTTCAAATCATCATGTGCTTCATTGCAGATGTCAGACCTATTACGTTGGATGCTTATTATTTGGTGATTTACTTCTCGCAATTAATCAATTAAGTGGATCATTCATCATTGGTATCCCTTGTTTGGCTATAGGTATGAACAAAAATTCACTCTTTATTTTCAAACAATAAAATTACATCGAATTGGAGCAGATGTGTTTCATATTTGCATGAATATAAATTACTAAATTTTTGTTCAAAAAGTAACACAAATGGCACATAGGTGAACACATTTCGAGTATTTATGTTTGCGGTTAATTAATAATTTATGGTTCGAAAATCTATACAACATTCAATGAAAGCCAAACATATTTAATCGAAAGGGAATTCATCGAAGCCAAAAGTTATTATGCTATTTCACAACACCAAATGACAAACTCAAAATATGAATTAAATGTGAACGCTTAATAATGATTAAACAATAATAATGCTGATCCTAACACCGATACGCGAGTGTTAACAACCAAAATCAATAAACACGAATAAATGAGTATGGATTAACATTTAAATCTGCTTCTGTGGCTACTTGCATGGTAAAAGATACATGCTCAGTTTTAGAATGCACTTTCATGAACTCAGTTCGATAGAGTCATTGATTTGGAAACATTTTACATTACTAGTGCGCATTCATTTGGAATGTGTTGATTTGACCTCATAAATCATTATAGCCGAGACAATAATTTAAATAGCAGACACAAAGACGAGAGATTAAACAAGGAAAATATGTGTGATTTAGTTTTGTTGCTGTTGTAGTTGTTGTTTTTGGAACTCTTTTCACAGTCGTGTAAACATATATTGATTCAAACATCTTCATAAGTATAAATTGAATACTTCTAATCATAGCTATAAACAACCGAAATAATTGTATGATTTATTCTCACGATATTGTTTTGATACGAAATTCCTTTGTGGTTTGCAATTGAATATTCAGGCTAAATTGTGATTAGTAGCAATATTTTGAAACGTTTGAAATGATGTATGGCTCTTATCAGCATGCACACGTGCTTTCTGCTTTTTGTTGCACTTAAGAAAACATTCCATATGATTTAATTGTTTGTGCCTTTTCAACTGGAAACCAATGATATTAAATTGACTTAAAATCCTGTTTGAATTGGACTGATTTGATTTGAATTTTTATATATACTAGTATAATACATGTGTGTTTACTCCAGATTGGGACAATTGTAAAATCTGTTTTCAGAGATACAATTCAAAAACAAATTTAAATGGCATCATTTTACCATTATTGAATGAGGTCGTTGATATGTTGGGAATTGCACATTCACTTCGTAAATGATTTGCAAATCATTTTGTTGGAACATTTTGCATTAGAAAGTATTTTTTTCATATAAAATCAATGATGAAAATGCTTTGGAAACATTGTAACATTTTTAAGTCATAGGGACTTCATGTTTCTGCTAAAATTTGCAGAAATATGTCACATACAAATACCATCAAAGTGGTCGACTGTTGTTTATCAATCTAGTGATTTTTTGTGTTTAATTTACTACTGTCCTTTATAGTTGAACATTTTAATGTTCATTTCAAAAACGTAAAATCTGTCAGCAAAATGAATAAAATGGAATCACAGACATTTACTTAATCAAAATGGAAAAATCACAGATAGATTCATCTTTATGATGAAAAATGAAAGACATTTACATAGATTTTTCAATGCATAGACTATACGATACAGCACATATTTCCTGTTGAGGGTTGAAAAAGGTCCACAAACTTGTACAAATTTGTAGACTACACTCCACTTGTGTGAAACGCGATGTCTGCTTGCTACCGCCCGATGTTGTTGTGCACTTTGTGAATTTATGAAAATGAAACATACATGCGAATATACACATATAAATATACATATGTACAAAGTACATAGATATAAACACTATCGCGCAAAAGTTTGGATTTATCATGCATGTTTCAAAGTGAGCATATTGTGAATCATGGAGAACGGTCTACACCACTTACTGTGCAAAAGGCAAAATTTTGCGTCACCACTATACTCAGTTAGTTCATGATTTCTGCTCATTGTGAATCACAGTTTGTGATTAGATTATTTACTAAAAATATTAAATCACTTCAAAAATATGTTTTCTATGATTCATGCGATAACTTTTCTCAAAACCCTTATTTATATTTATTTGTATATACAAATGTATAGGTATACCCCACAATGAATACATCATCCAACCAACAAAAAACTTATCATTTTATGGACCCGACTAGAAATTGTTAACGCCACTGTTTTCGCAAAAAGTGTACGCCGTATATACGCAGGGAGTTCGCGGATATACGCGAATATCTCACATATACACGACCTACACTGTTTGCGAATACAGTGAAGTTAACAATTTTTAGTCGGGATAAAAATAGAAACAATAAGAATTTGAGTTATTTGTGATTACCACTTTAACTAATTTATGATTATTTCGAATTGTGCAAATCTTCAATATTTTTACATTTATTCGTATTATTGAGATTCTAATAGCGAACATTACACATATGAAAGTTTCTTTTATAGAAATATAAATGGTTTTTTCTTTGGAAGTCATGCGATTTCAAAACTTTTGAGCTGTTGTGTATATATCTGTAGACAACATAAACACAATAATATGCATTCGGCTGTGTTTATACACCTTGGTAATTTATATCAAGCTGCGCATTCAAGCGAAAGCAGGAGTGTTACAGTTTGCCAATGGGTTTGGGATATTTAATGTTTGTGACACACTCCAACACATAGCACACAACAAGACAAAATACAGCATCAGACAACATAAACATGACTACAACTCCAATTTGCATTAATGCACCAACAAATTTTCAAAAATAATATTTAACCAACAGAAATATTACATCAAGTATTATAACATCCTATTATCTAGTGTGTATAATGTGATGCATGTGGGTTGAAGAATTTAATTATTATTCTGTTGAATGAACCTTTTTGAAAATGTTACCATCATATCTCCTCATCTCAAACTAGATCCGAAAATACTGTTTTGTTTTTTGTCATAACATTAAATCAGTTTAACATCGCCCACAATAAATAAGTGCTTTGAAAATTTATTCAAAGCACGTCAAATACATGTGTGCTTACGAAAAATCCCCTAACTAAATTATTGGTTTGCAAAATACACATGTAAAATCAATAGACAACCACAAAATTGTAATTTTTTTGTTATTACTATTCATAAAAGAATCCGTTATATGACCCAAAGATATATTCAGTCTATAAAGAGCAATGAACTGCATTTCTGAATTTTGATTGGTGCTTTTCATAATTTTTCACCAAAGGAATTGCATATGATTGTATTTAAATTTTAAAGGACAAATCAAATTCTAGCATAAAATTTTATTTTCATATGTAAGTTGGAACACATTGTATTTATCAATCACAATATTTTATGCATTTGTCATGGACCGCTGAAAAATTGCTTGGGCTAAATCAACTTCAAAAACATAAATTATACAATAGTAGAATCGCAAGAATGATGATGAAAAACTTATTTTAGATTTTAGGCAATACTTTTTTGTTATGTTATGTTATGATTTAAGCAACACTCTATCCTAAAAGAAATGACTTGCGGTTTTTCAAGAAATTTCAATTGTATACACATACGTATGAATGGAAGCATGAAAAATGATCAGATGAAATTTTGCGGTCAATTGGTGTTCTTATTTTGTGTTCGGTTATTTGGTGTCTACCCAAGTAACATTTGGTATCGAAAATACATCAGTTTCAGCAAGGTTGATTTTAGGGTTGAAATTAACCGTAGATGCGCAAAAATTTTACCGTTACAACATTTAAATTTGAAGCAGGTCTCTTCACATTTGGATGAATCTTTTTTTGCTTACAATGACCTGTCAAACAATGCACAAAATATTCACAAATCACAATGATTTTCTTTTTCCATTTTTTATAAATAAATGCTTACCTTGTATAAAATAAATTTTTCTGCTGCATTGTCGCGATGCCAAACAGTTTTCAGGTTTCGTGATTGATCATCAACTTCCATATCAACATTTAGTTGCCTTGTCTTCGAGAAGCTTCTTTGAAACTAAATGATTTGTATTCGGTCGATCTCGGAGGGTTGCAGCAATAACGTCACCCATTCCTCGTATTTCACGCAATGTTTGTTCAATAGCTCGTTACATTTGTAATACGCGTTTGCTCACATTCGTTACGATAAGTTTTGTCAATCGAACAATCCAATTCGGAACACAATTATCGCATTTTTTGAAACGATAATTATTTGTTCAACGTGGAATTTTCTGGCGCCGATATAAATGACAGCTGGTTGGTGATTCACTAGTTTGCCAACAGTCTTATCAATTGATCGGTTCCATTCTATATGTTTGTCCAAACGTACACTACCCTGCAAAAGTTTGGACGCAATACATGTTTTCCATACAAATTGACAATTTTTTTTGCTCAAAAACTACATGAAAATGTAATTTTTTTCTCTCAACTTTTTCAGAAGCGTGCGTATGCTCTGGTAGTGTATTCTTCGATGCCATTATTCATCATTCGTAGTCGATGGGCGATGTAACAGCGCCACGATATGCGGCGTGGTGATGGCATTTCTTCAAGAATGGCCGTCATTTGATTACGATCGTTTTCTTCATCGTATTTGAACATTCACGTTATTCTTTCACCTTTAGAATTGCGAACGCTCTGTTTCGTATCCCAGTGGTACGTTTTGTACCATACATGTATGTTGGTGCATTAATCCAATAAAAAGATGTAATAGAAATATCGCGTTTGCCAATAGCAACAACAAGGGCATTTATTATTACCATGGTCATAAACTTAGAAATTTCGAAGTTTCACTCACGATTCAAAAGTAGAATTTCATTTCTAATTCATCTTTCGCTACACGGTATTCATTATCTTTTCCTTTTATTTTTCTTTGTGTACATGAGTTTTTGAAAATGTATGTGAATACATATATTTTAAGCCCAAGATTTTGTTCTATGAACAGTTGTTCGAATTTCATTGTAATGATATTTTAAAGAAAAATTGAGTTTAGTCATTTATGTATTTAGAATTTGCTTCAATATTTCATCAACAACATAGCTTAGTTGGTATCTTAAACAAATTGTGTACCCAAAATAGTATAGAAATATCATTCAAAATTATACAATTGTTCTAATTTTGTTATTTGCTATATGAACAGTAATGAATGTATAATTGTTATTCCAAAAATAAATTCCATTTTATGTACGACTGTACGTACACATATTAATTGTAATAAAATATAATTCAACCACAAAGAATCCTACTGTGAAAATAATTTATGTAGTGATTTTCAATGCACAAACAATTCATTGAGATTTTGCGCTGCACAAAAATTGCAATATGCTTTTGCAAATATAATTTTGCATCACTTTTTATTGAGAACGAATTAAATATGTGGCTGCATCGTACGTTAAACATGATTGCTTCATTTTTCCATCAACTTATTCTCTTTACATCTTGCACATGCACATTTACTGAGAAAAAAAAAATAAAATAAAAAAAACGTGCATAAAAAAATGCCTATTATTTTGTGTTGATTTTGCCTTCCAGTGGAAATGCGGAAATTCAGTTTCCAAATGCTATAAAATGTCATGACACAAGTGGCGAATGTATTTCTTTTAATTTTATAAATACTCGTTTATTGTTTTAAAAGAAAAGTCAGAAGACAAAGAATTGAAATACCCAAGTAAATTAGCTTCACAACATCCATCACAGAGGCATACATCATACAAGTTTACATAGTATATTACTATATACGTGAACTGAATACGATCGAAACGAGCTCAGTATATTTATTCTTTAATATAATTGCTCATTTCTTCATTCTACTCATTTTGATGATTATGAATTTGCGCGTTTTTATTTTATTATTACCATGTTTCTTTCTTCTTACTCATTAAACCTTGAGAGCAACATATGTACTCTGTATATTCTCGGATCTACTTGCATCTTTCGTTCACATGGAATGTAGTATTATTATTTATATGAAGGAAAAATGCCACAAAATCGTTCTAGTTTATTTCTTCTATGGCTTTTAAATCTGCGTGAATATGAGTGATTGCAAATCATTGCATCGAGAATAATGGCTCATTGTTTATTATTTGATCCCGTTTGCCATGTTCTTCATTGCGCATACAGTTACATGTCTTTTTATGAAAATATCTCAAATACAAAACGATTCCTATTTTAATGTCAGAAATTATCATTTATTAATATATTATTTGTATTCCGCAGCTACATCAATGCATTTCTTCTTTTTGGCCGCCTTCTTTTGGCTAAATACAATGTGCTTCAATATCTACTGGACATTTCGGTAAGTATTTTCACAACACTCTAATCAAAAATTTACAAATAATTTGCTTTGAAACAATAAAAACAATGCGAATTATTAAAGAATTCAAAGGTAGTTTGAATCTTTACAATTGATTACTATGCTGATCGGTAAACATGATAATTACGCTTGGTTTAATAATTGAACATTGTGCCTAACCGGATCGTCACCGACAATAGCGCGAAGATTATGAGAGAAAAAAAAATGAACATATGGAATGAAAACAATTGAATACATGGAGAAGAAATGACAGCTCTTATATGTTAAAACACATTCACTCTATATGACCTGCACAATCAAGTCGCTCTGATTCATTTCGGTTTGGTTCTAAGCCTAATCTTTATTTTAAAATTCTCTTTGTTGACTTATCCACTTGTCTGATCTTATAAAGTGTATAAAAAATCCAACAAAAAGATCCGTAAGTAAATGGAATGTAAATGTAAATGTCAATGTGATTTTTCCTATGTTGAATTATAAACTACGTATTCGTTTCATTAATACTAACCAAGTTGAATATTGCGATAGATATTTCATTTTTCTTGAAAATCCGTATTTTGTAATATTCAATAAAATGGTTGCCAATTAAAAAAATAGTTTTAAATATCGAAAAAGAACAAGCTAGTAGATTATTCCCCATACCGGACATAAGATCAAAAAAATCCATTAAAAAACCCGAATGTTACAAAATCAATTGACGTCAGCATGTTATAGCATACAAGAAATATAAACAGATTTTGTGCCAACTTTCACTTTTCTGTTTACAATTGTATTACACATAAACCGAATGAATGCTAAGCTTAAGATGAATTTAACGAAATGCAAAGTTATAAAATGTATATAAAAGAAAACTTACGTTACCATGTATGTTCATTTACCCATGCTCAATCCATACAAAAGATTTACAACGCGGGCAAATTTCATTTCCTGTAAAAAAAAGTCTTTCTTTGTATTCTCTTATGACCATTCTTCGAGCAATTTTTATGTTAAATTTCGATTTAAACATGTCTTACAGCCATTTAAAATCATAATCATTCAAAATATTTTTTGTTCAGCACTCCTTCAATTGTAAATATACCTTACAATAACAAATCAACTCGCTCGTTTATCAATTCCATTTTTTATGTTAACTATTTTATCGAATGAGATTAAATTTCCATTGAATAAATGTCAATTTTGAAATTTTTACAGAGATTTTCGTCCAACAACATTGGGAAAGAAACAAGAGAAAATCCGTTTACGAGTCTACAAAACATATGCATGGGGTTTTCCATTCCTCATTACTGCTATTGCAGCCATTATTGACAATTTACCAAATTTACAAGACGTACTAAGACCGAAATTTGGTGAAAAGACATGCTGGTTTGTTGGTATGTATTCACTATTCACATATAAATATACAATATTAAAAGTACATAAAATTATATTATTTAATAAAATTGACATTTTTCTATTTCAGGTGACATGGAAATATTTGTTTACTTCTTCGGTCCCATTGGATTGTTGTTATTTATAAATATATGCCTCTTTGCGTCTACTACGCGACAGCTTATGTGCGGTCTTTGGAAACAAGACGATGTGAAATCATCTACTGAACGGTAAATTTTAACACCAAATTTCATATATGTTGCGAAATGTCGCTTTAATGACATGGATATTTATATAAACCATTTATGCATAACATTTGTTTTTAGTGCTGCACTAGGTCGTGTTTGTATGAAATTGGTTGTAGTCATGGGAGTGACTTGGTTCTTTGATGTTTTATCTTGGGCTCATAATGTATGGATCTCCAAAATAAACTCTGAGAAACATTCAAACTCAATAACTCATGACGTTCATTATTATTTCTGGTACGTAATGGTACTGATGAAGAATCACCATCACTACTTGGTCTTAGTTTACAATATTTATGATATTGAATATATAGTATTTACGATATTTTACAATAATTTAAATAAATTTTTTTTTGTTTCCCCCTAGGTACGTAATGGATGCGATAAATGCACTTCAAGGTGTCCTGATTTTCTTGGTAGTGTCATCACAGCCACAGGTAAATTAATAATGAATAATTTTTTTAATTTTTAATCTTTAATTTTACATTTATCTTTCTTCAATAAAAGGTTTATTCGGCAATCGCAAGGGTATTTTCACCAAAAAGTAGTCGCTCCAAGCTTAATACAACAAATGCTCAGCATCATTCAAGTTCGTCAAATGGGCTAGCATCGATTGGTGAATCTATGGCAAACAATACCTTCAATAATACAGCCAATTCAAAAGTACCAATGGAGACTATATGTTGATCAACTATTATTATGTAATATTATAATATTCCTTAGTTTTTCAACCATTTCAATCAATAATACGTATTATATTGATTGTATAATAATGAAATATTAATTGAATCATTTAATATTAAAGTGCTGGAAATTGGCTATGTCCCCTGTGATTCTAACAAAATGGTCAACATATGATTATATCTACCCGTATTTATTACAAAAACGAATATTTGTTACACTAAATTTGTCTTAAACGATGAATTTGCTTAGAAGAGGCTTTCTTGTAATAGTAGACCAAGAGAAAATCAAATCTATCTGGAAATTATTTTGTGCAGGCAAACAATGATAAATATATATATATACATCTTTCTCCATCACAAATGATTTTTGTAGATATGTTAAATGTCACATATTGTGTGATAGTGGTTTTCATATATCCACTGCTTTTTTTATTCGAAATGAATATAGCGTCATGTCCTCCTATTGTTTTTACTTCTTTATATTAAAGAGCAACATTTATTTTGTCATTATATATCCTACTCATAACATTCTTCCCATTCCAAAAAAAAAAAAGTAAATAATCTCCAGAGCTAAAAAATGATCTATGTTCCTAAAATCCGAGCATGAAAATAAAATTGGATTCCGAAACAACGATGCAACATTCTTGCGATTTATGTAAAGTGTAAAGTCGCATCTGTATTAATTTTAAATCGATTTTTACTATTTGTTTTTTTTTTTTTTTTTTTGAAAATAATAAATCAGACCATTCGTAGCTATGAAATATTTCATGGCTAAACTATTAGTAATGATTAATAGCATAAGTAATAATATGAAGCCATGTATTACATTATATAATTCGAAAAATAAATCGTTTTCACTGAATTTCAATTCAATTTTATTTTAAAATTTTGGAATACATTAAAACGCCTATGAAAAAGAATATGTTGTTTAAATTAGTGTTTTAAAATTTTATTCATACATAGCAAAACAACCCAAAAATGTGACTAAACAATATTTTAAAAAAAAAGTGCCTATCTTTTATCACAATTCAATCCTAAAATATTTCGAGCCGTTTCAAATGCAGAACCGAGAGCTTTAGCCACATTTTGTGTTTTTTGATCAGAGGTGCCAAGGATCTCTTGAATTTGAATGGCTTCGTCCATTCGACATTCAAGAAACTTCCATGTGTCTTGATGTTCAGCTGACTTATCTTGCAATAAATGCAATTCGGCCATTTTGTATATTGTTGCAAATCCAATACGTCTTGTGTACCAACCAACATCAACTGATCGGTCGCCGACACAATAACAAACATCGTCAACTAAGGTTAGTAATTGCGCCAGTGATGTTGGCACATTTTGTGGTAAAGTCATAATTGCTAAAGCTTGTGGCCATGTATCTTTGTACCTGGAGAGGGTAAGGAAAAAATGAAAATATACGGTAATTACTATTATTTCTAATACTATTTATGTAATCCTATTTTTAATGACCAAATAAATTTGAAATTTCTTCAACAAACAGTTGTTTGAATTTTTGATTGTTAGATAAGAGGTTCATTGGTGGAAAACATGGTGAGTACTAATTTAATTTTTTGACAAGCATCACTTTCTTGATTTTCAATTTAAATATTTTGTATCACTAATGCTAGAAAGTTGCTATTAGCAATGGAGAATATTACTGATGAACAATAGTTGCAATTAAAAACTAATAGCATTTCAATAATAAATGAATAATATAGAAAATAATCAATTTTACGGTATTATCATTTCAAGTCGTAGGCGTATTGCTTTGATTGCGAAATCTCTTGGATTTGGACCTGTACTCTCAACAATTTCTCCGTTCTGATTCACTTTTTTAGTACATCCATCAATTTCATGTTGTAACTGTTTAATAAGTTCGCAATTGCATTTGGCATAAAAGTGGTGAATTAGCTCGATTCCACCATTAGGAAACATTCCATGCGCAACACCTGAATAATTTATAGATTCAGCACCATGAGCAATGGCTTCGTGACTCCATCCGTGATTTGAAACAAACTTTAATGCCGCTTCTAATATTTCCGAGCGAACTGCCTGTAATTTATCGTAATCTTTTAGCGATTCATCCTGGGATAATTTTTCTTGTTCGTGCTTTTCTCGCTCCTCATATTCAAGCTCAATTTTGGTTTCATTATCACGAAAACTATCAATATCAGAGTTTTTTTTTTCGTCGTCATTTTTTATACTTTTTTTCAAGTGGTTGCATGTGTAAAGCAATCGAGAATTATACTTCACTGTTGAATGTTTAAAATCACTTGAGTTGAACACTTTTCCATTTTTGCGGTTATTCTTATGAGCAAATATTGAATTATTCAAGTATTCGTTTTTTAAATGTGAACAATTTCTTAACTGTTGAATATTTGGAATAAAAATTTGATTAATTGAACGAAATTTCAATATTTTTGGAAACACAGAAAAGTTCGACATATTGAATGAAGCAAAGATAATAAAGTGCACTTAAACTTGTCAAATTATGTTCAAATTATTTTGAACATAACCTAACATTTCAAATTTACAAGTAACAGTGTTAAAAGTCATTAACGAACAGTCATTGTCAAATAAAGGTAATTGGCGGACTATTTGAAACATCTATGTAACTTATATCGTATACATGGATTTTTTAATTTAATTACCATCACGATATGTGTCAGTTCAGTATACAATCGCGCAATTGTTTTGAGAAAAATGTTCAAGTACCAAAATGAAATTGCATTATGGAAATTAAACCAAATAAAATACAATAATTGTTTGACATTTAAATTTCAATTTTAATGTTTGTTTTGAAGAATGACTAATTGCACTGCATTAATTACCAACAAGAGGCTTTTATTCCGAAATAATGAATAAAAATATTGACACTAGCTATCAAAGTTTTGAAGCACCCAAGCTTTTTCACCCAAATATTGCATTTATCCGACGTTATTAAACTTATTTAACAATTCTGAAAAACAAAATCATTTCAAATTTGGAAAATAAATACCTTTTAAAATATTTCATTATTTAAAAGTCGAAATTATAATTAAAAATGCATGCGTCAGAATCTTCTCAAAATAAATTGTTAATACGTGATTGATGGAGGTATTCTCTTTAAAATTGTAGTAGTAGATTGGATTGGAATGTCAAGTAAAACGCATGCACTCATACATTGACTTAATAGGCGAAACATCATTCAAGAGGTGTGTGATGTGCATTTCGTATAGCAAGATGTAAATACAGAGCGTAAATTAAACAGAGAGTGTGATTAAAAGAAGAGAGAGAGAAAAATAAAATTACGAATACACCTAAGCAATTACAACAGAGCATTCACTTCAAAGCATACGAATAATTTGACGGGAGTGGAATTTTTGTTTTGCTCCGAATAAATTTAATGAAATAAAGAACAAAACGTTTATATTCATCATCATTTGATAATTTTTTGGTAAAAAAACGAGTAGTATCGGTTTTAATCTGATGCGAAATGGGCAAAAGTATGCTTTCTAGTGTATAGAATTTTGTGTTATATCTAATATTACGAATATCAATTTATTTGCTCTTAACATTTTTTAACTGTGTTTTTCAACAAAAGCGACAATGTGATCGAAATAAAGAGAAAACATCGAACAATGTGAAATTTTTTGGATGAATTACAAACGAAATTTGCAATTTTTCAATTTCTAGTTCCATAAATGCACAATAATAAATAGTCAATGCTATTGATAACAGTGAATTTTGAGAATTGAACCAATTTGTGACTATAAACACAAAAGTGAAACAATTGTTTATCTATAACGATTTATATAAATGCACGCAAATTGTATGTCTGACATCAGTTGAATCATATCATATAAAGTGATAATGTAGTATTTGTTCAGGGTTTGCATTTGAAATCTCTTTTAGAGTCAATAGAATACAATATATGATCGTAAAAGTGTATTTTTTATATGATTGAAAACAGCGTATGGACGATTTATGTTAAACTGTGGCAAGAAAAAGTATCTAAATAAAATTGACATATCGAATGTTCCAAAGATGGCGGATGCCATTGACGACGATTTTAACAATAGCAACAATAAATCCAATATTGTTGCTGCTGCTCAAGTTGCAAGCAATAGCGGTAATGGTGATATGACTTTCGTGAGCAACAATCAAAATATCAACTGTAATTTAAATAGCAATCAAAATAGTAGACGATCGATGCATCGATTTTCATGCTCACGATGCTGTAACGATATTTTCAACTATTTAATGCGGTTTCGCGCTAGTCCTGAAGAGTTAGAGCAACGATACAAATCTCGCGAAATCGATAAATTTTTAGAAAAGGATAAACATACATTCCGAAGACAGGTATTATGCATTTAAAAAAAACACACACATCATATTACGCTTTGACTTTACAACCTTAAATCATTCGACTAGTTTTTTGTGTTTCTATTTCAAATCTCATGTCAGCACATTTTTGTTTTGAAAATTTTTCATTGGCATTCTTTCTATATTTTTGTTTATTTCGTTTGGAACAAAACAAAAATGAATTGTGCGATAAACATATGATTAAAGTGTGACCAGTCACATGTTATTTTGTTCACGCAAAAAACTAGTTCTTCACACTTTGTTTTTTTTTTTGTTAGTGGTATATTTAAATTCGAAAAAGAGCAATAATGAGAATTATCGCAATAATTTTTTTAAACAACTGCAATTTTGTTCTATTTTTTCACATGATATACTGGTTGGGAACCATAAATAAGTTAATATAGCATTACAATTGATATTTTTGTTGATTTCATGCTCATTGCTCTCCTATTTAATCAACGAACGAACTGGTAGACTAACCAAAAACTAATTATTTTTGCAAATAATTTAAGGTTAAATTATTGTTACTCGGAGCTGGCGAAAGTGGAAAATCCACGTTCTTGAAACAAATGAGAATTATCCATGGCATTAAATTTGAGCCAGAACTTATGCGCGAATATCAACATGTAATATATCAAAATATAGTACGCGGAATGCAAGTATTAGTCGATGCCCGTGAAAAATTAGAAATTGCTTGGGAAAATCCAGCTACTGAACTGGCTGCTGAGCGAGTGAGAAAATTTCTCCATGGAACTGAATTGGATGCTGAATATTTTGAAGAATATGCTCCCACTGTGGCAGTGTTATGGCAAGATCGAGGTATTCGAAGAGCATATGATCGAAGAAGAGAATTCCAAATTGTGAGTATATTTCCCTTTCCTTTTCCTTCTGTTAAACATATACATTTCCAATGTAGATAGAATCTTTTTGAAAAAACCAGAAACTAATTTTATTTTTATTTTCGTATCTTCTTATTAGAGTGATTCAGTTAGCTATTTCTTCGATGAAATCGAGCGAATAGCAAAACCAAATTACGTTCCGTCGCAAAAAGATATATTACATTGCCGAAAAGCGACAAAGGGTGTTTATGAATTTACAATTAAAATCAAGGTAATTATTATAAATTGATGAATTCTTCTCCAAAAAAAGATATAAAAATTATTATTATTATTATGGCACCAAACAGCGTTTCTTCGCCAATCTAGGTGTTCTAATTCAATTAGAAGAAGTATTCAAAAATTTACTATTTATATTTATAAATTCAAAATTACTCAAAAACTGCATCGATTCAACAATCTATTGCCAATCCTAACGATTTCAAAGCAAGTCACTGTGATTGTCAAACTGCAATATCAAGATCATATGGAACAACAATGATTAATCTATAAATTTAAACAATTCCTTCAATTGTTTTGTATTTTTTCAGGACATTCCCTTCGTCTTTGTTGATGTGGGAGGACAAAGGACTCAGCGGCAAAAGTGGACAACATGCTTTAGTTCGGTGACATCGATTTTATTTCTGGTGTCAACATCGGAATTTGATCAGGTTTTAGCTGAAGATCGGTAAGAAATAAATGTCGTTATTCATCAAGAATTTTAATCAGTTATTCTTTTCATTCATCAAATCAAGGAAAACAAATCGTTTGGAAGAGTCGAAAAATATTTTCGATACTATTGTAAATAACACAACGTTCAAAGGAATTTCAACTATATTATTTTTAAATAAAACCGATTTGCTTGCGATTAAAGTGAGGAATCCAGAGACTGATATACGTTGGTATTATCCACAATTTACAGGCAATCCGCATTCAATTCTAGACGTTCAAAATTTTATACTGCAAATGTTTATGAACACACGACGAAATACTCACACAGCCATTTATCATCACTTTACTAATGCGGTCGACACGCAAAACATTCAAGTGGTTTTTAACTCAGTAAAAGACACAATTTTGAAGAGAAACTTATCGGCACTAATGTTGCAGTAGACATTATGAAAAATCTACATACAATTCAATTGGTATTGTCTTTCTGGGACTATACAACAGTGTAAAATTAAAGCCCAGTGACGGAATATCGAGCTCTTAAGATTCTGTTTTCAAGTCATCCCATTAGGTCCGCATGTAATTGTTAAGCAATCTTCCTAACGTTATTGTATTATATAGTTAAGTTGTTTCACTATTACGATCGTACACAATTGGAAAAAGTCGAAATAAAAAGAAAACATATAAATGAATCAATTATTTATTTGATTTTGAAATTGTCTTTATATTATATTTGCTACTTCAAATGATCTCAGTTCTGCAATCTGTACATAATTTGTGTATAAAATCGAATATTTGTGATAGTGTAAGTGCAAAACATGTTCTAGGTGAACTCGGAAACGACTCGAACTGACCCTGTTGGAATGGTCTCGACCTGGAAGGTCTTAGGACCAAGGAGGTTTTAGACATCATCATGGTTTTTCTTGGTTGTAGAAATTCCATAAAATCTTCTAATTGACGGTAACACACAGCAATGTTAAGTTTCGATTCTGCCTCGATTCTTTTCATTTCCATTTCTAATTATGGTAATTTCCATTTACTAATTAGCTACAGGTATGTTAAAATATATATTCTTAATTTTGTGAATATTTTGTATATATCACATATAAAATGCTATATATTTGAATATATTTTTACCTACTTCACTTCATTCTCAGAACAGAAATTTTCGTGGCTCCTACACATGTACATGTACATTTTCTGCAATAATTGCAGGAGCACCAAGAAATTCACATTTTTATATGGAAGTAAAATAAAATATTTTGTTAACCCTGGAAAGTGTATAAAGGATTCCAAAAACTAATTTCTGTTCGGAGAATTGAATGAAGTTTATAAAACGAACTAAAAATCACTTAAAGACATTACTACCAAAAGATAACTCCTTTACATTTGAATGAAAAATGTGGGATGACCCTAAACTTTTGAGCGGTGTATATGTCATGAAGATCGTGTATATTCCTTAAATGTTGTGAATATTTTGTATATATGGTTTATATATGTGAATATAGTATGATAAAAAACCCCATCTTCGTCAACCTCAAAGATCTTAAAACTATAAATAAGGGAATTGTTTCCAAGGGTGGAACCGCATCGCCGTTTATTCATTGAATAGAGTTAAGAAAAATTTTGTATTCATGATACAATATCGGAAAAATAAAGAAGGAATATTTTCAATTTTCATCACGCCCTGCCCTCCCATTTCAATCAATCGAAAATTTGTTGTATCGTGTTGAGAAAGACCCCAAGAATACCATAAAACCATGAAAAGGACATTCGGAATTACTTTTGAATTTATTTACAAATATTTGAAAAAATCCGTTTGGGTGGGGGCTTAGGTAATTGTTTAACTTTCAAAATAATTTAAATAAACCACCTTTGGCGAAGAAATGCTATTTGGTGCAGAAAAAAAATAATATAAAAATAATATAGTATTGCCAATATTTCTAAGCGTGTATGCATTAAAAATGTCCATTTTTTTTAAAAAAACAATGCATTTATTTCGTAATAATAAAGAGAAGCTTGTTATTCAAAGCATTATCCATAGATAGCTGCAACTTGTACCCATCTTTCTGGCAATTTATGAATTCCGTCCTAAAAGAATTTCGTTTGCTTTCGTTGCCGCTATAGCGGCCAAGAACGAACCAAGCCAATTTTTCCCTTTTTTGAAACATACAAGTGCTGCGCAAGCAAGACATACGTTTGGTCATCGAAGGTTATTTGATTTAGAAGGAGTAATGTCTAGAGATTACAGCGGGAGCAGAAGAATGTTAGCATGAAGTCTGCGAAGAGTCAAAAAATGTTATAGCCCAGAAGCACCACTTCTTTAGGTTTTTGTACATTCTGACAATATTATTGTACGAATTTTGTTTCAATATCAATTGGTTATTATTAGGAAAGAGTAGCAAGAACATTTTTATAAGTTTTCACCAAATTTTAATGGTCCATATCTACCCTATCTCAGAGAATAATGAGAAAATATCATTTTTCAGAAGAACGATTGGTGTGTCTCCCATACTTCCAAAAAGGAATGGTTTATTCTTCATAATCTTCTTAGATGATTGTAGATGGTCTCTAATTCCTTTCATTACATTTCATTGCCTGAGCTGTGTGTAAATGTTCAGTATTATAGTCGGGAGAATCGAGCAATTGTACCATTTCAATTTCCTCTTTAATCACAGCACTAGGAAAAATAAATAGTTGCCTGAGTTCACTTATAGAGTATCATACATGTTTTGTTTGATATTAGGGACAAAAATCTTAATTTAATTTCGATCATATTTTTTGTTATTATTTTGTGTTTATTTTATTATATAGTTCCTAAATTTATATGCAAACGATAAATTCAGTTAATTTTCAATCATATACAAAATGACGGTTAAATGATGAATTCAGTTATTATAGTTTATCGAGCATATTGCTTGTTACCAGTTATTAATTCATTACATGTTATGATAAATACAATATTATTTATACTCTAAATTTTTCTATTGTCTTTGTATTATTATATGTTATTTCATTTTATTTAGTAAAAAAAACTTGAGTACTCTATAAGTTATATTACAGATTTAAAATTGCAAAAAAAAAAAAAAAAAAAAAAAAATAAAAAAAGCAAGTACGTATAACAAAATACAACCACTAAAAATGTTTGATAAATTAATGTCTTTTGAATAAAACTGTGTAAAATTCACAAAATAATAACAATACTAATGAATTCAAAATGTCGACAAAATTTTTTCCACAAACTAGCATCAATAAGAAATGTCCATTATTATAAGTAATTACGGTATATTATTGTTCAGTCAAATTGGGCTAGTACAACGACAAGAAAAAATACTTACATTAAAAGCAATTAAGATCCATACGTGTTCAATATGTGCCTAATTGATTTATTTTGTAGTAGTGGGAACCTTTTCCAATACATTCTCAAACTAAAAATTTAACTGACATCTTCCAAACATTTAATTTAACAACACATTGATTAAATATATTTCTTACAATAATTTAACAATGAATTGTGTAAGCGTTAACATTTTGCTAGTATTTTTATCTGCATTTCGTTTCATAAAATGTGAAGATTTTGATTCGAGCAATTCTCTAAAAACTTCAAATTTTGCTGAAGATTTATTCGTAAAATTAACTCATCCAAAAATAGATTTAGAGTAAGTCTGAAGGGTTGAACTTATTAATTCAATAAACACTAAATTAATTACAATATATTAAATTTTAGCACTCAATATGAATTACAAAATGAAGAAAAACTGAACGACGTTCAACATGAGAAGGATTTAAAATATACAAACATTGCTAGGCAACATATACAACCAATGCAAACATATTTTGAACCAGCTCGATCGTATATTAAATCTGCATACAAAACATACTTACTGCTTAATCCAGAAGTAAAATTTATACAATGCATGATCAAACACTTATATATTCAATACCCGACATTCATGAGACTTTTTCGCGTTCAAAGTTTAACACAATTTGTCCGTCGTGTGTACTATTTTGTAGTGAAATTCATGAATAATATTTTAAGTGGTAATATATTTACACCGATCGTTACTGAAGAAGACATAAAAAGAGTTGAATCAAAAGTGGCTTCAATTACAAGTGAAAAACGTTCACAAAAACAAGAAAATTCGCTACCAAAATTAGTTTCTAATTCTCTACTGACAGCTCCAACATCTAAATACAGTTACTATGTACCTGATTCGTACTTTTCAATGCCATTATATTACCGGATCAAGCGTCAGACACCAAGTTTGGAATTAAACCAAAATTCAAAATACAATCCGCAAAAGAAATATATGAATAATATGAACTCAAATCAGTTTACAGATAATATGAACAGTTTTCAAAATATGGATTCTGACGCGCAAATCGATTTAACGAACAAATCTGTGCAAAAAGAAGCAGAAGAACTATTCGATATTGACTTAATGTTTTGGAGAAGTTTGGGAATTGAGGAAAACACTTTCAAAAAATACTCAACCGCATATTGCGGTAAGGAATATTTTACAGCAACGTTCAATCGCTTCATAAAAAACGTCCTCCTAGCTTGATTATAAATATTTAATTTATTTATTTTGATAAGATTTGTTTATTTTGATAAGATTTGTTTATTATTTATTATTTCGATGTTTTAACCTGAAAAATGTATCAGAATAAAGACAAAAAACTGACATATTGAATTGAATCTCATTTTATTTATAAAACTAATGAAAATATAGCGCGTTTCACACGTCTTGTTTTTATATTACATTAAAATCACATAAGATTGCATTATGTTATTATAAACGTATATTCCCTAAAAAATTGAAAACGATAGTCTAAAAGCAAAATAAATGCAGTAGCCGGTCAGAATATTGTTTGCTCTTGTGAGAAGCTACTTTAAGACCCATCTGAAATTTTGAATAGCTTTTTAAGCTGGTGTATATTTGGCACAACTTCTTCAATCCATTCCGGATCAATTTGTGTAACGGTTCGCATGTATGTTTTTCCTGTGGCGACCTAGGGGCAAACAACAAAGAAAATAAAATTAAATATAAAATTGAAATACTACCAATTACGAAATGTTATAAATACCAATTCAGTGAATATTAAAAATTTTGCGCTTGATTTTCCATTGAGTACGCTTGATGGATGAATTTTAGCACGTTGGCGATTTGTTAAAGTCAAATAATAATTGTCACGCTGAAGCTCAGCAATATTCAAAAATAAACCGGAAAGAAGACATTTTCGAAACTAAATTTTGAATTAAATAAATATCAAATTATAAATTTCATTAGGTTCAATGAAAACATATTACATACCTGATCATATTTATTGCCACAACTTGAAAATTCTAAATCCACACGAGTGCAAATCTCACTTAATTGCTTTCGCACTTCGAGCGCATATCCCAAGTTGCGATTATTCAAAAAGTTGTCATGACACCATGTCTTAGGTCTTTCACATTTCGCATATGCTTTGAACACATTTAATAAAGTCAAATGGTCTCCGAATTCATTTTCGAACTTCGCATGTGCGGTCAAAGCATTTCCACGTCGATCTGTATCATGTATATTATTAAAAAATACCTCTTCACCTGATAATAATGCTACAATACTGAGGGCCTAAAATTAAAATAAATAAATATCTACTCAAGTAAACTCATTGAAAATTGATTGAATTCTGTACCTCTTCTAAACATCCAAACGATGGAGCAGTAAGTAGTATCTTACTGTATTTTGGATCCAATGGGAATTTGGCCATTTTTTTGCCAAGTCCAGTTAACTCGGTTGGTTTTCCGTGGCTCACAGCACCCAATGCAATTAATTGATTTATGGCTAATTCAATTGATTGAGAATTAGGACAATCAATGAAATCAAATTTTTTGCAATCAATGCCAAGTGCCATTAATTGCAGAACCTAGATAACAAAATATACTTTGATCGAATTAAATAGAAATATTTTGAATAAAAGGTAAATAAAAATAGTCACAGGCTTCGTACCGTTGCGGAAATGTTACTCCGTAATATTTCAGGCATTGTTGTAATTTGCATTTGCTTAAATTCATTGAGGGTATACGTTCTATAACAAAAACCTTCAGATTCTCGTCCAGCACGACCACTTCGTTGCCATGCTTGATCCTGACTTATTTTCTTCACTTTTAATGTATCCATCCCAGTTTTTGAATCAAAAACCCGTCGTTTCACAACGCCACTATCAACCACATACTTTATTCCTGAGATTGTTAAACTACTCAAGCAACATTTAGTCACGAAAATACGTCAGATTCAGGCATATATCCAAGGTTGATTTTGGAGTTGAAATCAACCGAAGATCCAACCATTTTACCATCACAATAGAGACAATTCCGAGCGTAGTCCAAGTGCATGAAACGAAAGAAAATTGAAAAAAAAAATTACATTAGTTTTTTAAATATGTGCGACAATAATTGTCAAATGGAAGCTAAAAAGATAAATTGATCGTAGTTTCACTCATTTCTACTTTGAATGAATTTCATCCAAACAAAACTGTGCACAACACACAAATTAATAGCGCCAATCAATGTATCGTACCTACAGCGTTGTACATACTTAGTTGTATGTACTAAACTGTACATGCAAAGCAAGTCTAGCCGGGTTTAACTTAATTGTTAAAATGTTTTTTTTTCTTTTAATACTATGCTACTGTTTTTGTTGGAATTGTTAGCATTATTGTCTTCTGCACTCAATAAATGGTCTGAGTATAGGGAGTCTGTGTTGCGACGGTGGTCTCTGCAACGTTTCAGGCACTGAAATTCCATAAAGTGCACACAGCCCTGAAATGATAATCAGAAAGAAAAATCAAAACATTTGTAAACACTGATATAAACGTAACGGTAAGCATGAAGAACACTTTCAATTTCACAATCGATTTTCATACATACCTTTTTGTACAGAATGCATTTCGAAGCAACGACGTCACGATTTCTAACAATAGTGTATGACCGTTGTGGTTTTTCAGTAGCACAATATTCACTATTGAATTCATTCAGCATTAGTCGCCAGTTTTTGAAGAAATATTTTATCTTCGACGTCAAACGCTTAATTGTTTCAATTGGTTGTGTCCTATTTTCAACAAAAACATCATTATTGTTTCGATTTTCGTCGCCCTCTTTTTTGGATCGTTTTGCTTTTCCTATTTTCCGATCACATTGCAACTCACGTTGGCTCTTCTTTGTTGTGATATTCGATGGCAAACCTACTGCGGGATTTTGTTGGCAGTTTCGGCAGACTTTGAAGCGATCTGGCCTCGTTCTTGGATCAAATCTGCCAAAACATCTCGTACATGTTTGCGACGTGAAATATTCATCGACAAACATAACAAATGAATGGCCGAGTTTTTTTTATACTAGTCAAGAGCTTTCGTGTGCCTGGGCATCTCTTGCGATTTTTGATGCCAATAGGCGAATTGGCAGCGAATTCAGCGGCTCCAATAAATACCAGCGACGGCTCATTCTTGGTAAGCATCTTTGCTGTGTTGTCGCTTTCTCGATTTGACTCGATGTAATGATCGACATCAAGTCGTGCGTATTTGCGTGTGGCATAAACTGCCATTCCTTGTCTCATCAATTTTATGCGACAAGATATGGTCTCCATGTTGAGCCACGTGGTGATGAAATGCGGATTGGATTGGAATGGAATGCACGCTGTTCGATTTTTGTGAAATCTTTGGTCATACCTTCAGCCTTGCGATCACGTATACTCTGCTTGGCTCCCCAATGATATCGATGATTGGGTATTGTGATGTTCTCCTGAAATGAAAAAAAATAGAGAAAATTTCAACTGCGTTTTAATGGTGTGTTGACGTTTCAAAGAATCGTTTTGAATGAAAGTATTTCAATGTTCACTTACCTCCTTGATTTTTGTGAAGAATATTATTCCAAAAACAATCATGAATGTCTGTCGTACTGCGGCCAGCCACGTTTTCATACCCGGATCGATAGCGATAACATGCTTAAATTTGTGTGTTCTGTGCATTTCACGGACTTTTTCAAGGTGATCTTGTATTTCTTCAGTTGATTTCTTTGGCAAATCATACAAAGCCGATACCGAAACGCTATTCGTGAGAATTTGGCCATGAAATTGTTTCTTTTTGCAAATCTGCTTGATTGGAACTGTGGGGAATGATTTTCAACATTGATAAAATCAAGCAGATTTGCAAAAAGAATTTGCTTTATGTTGTCTGTAGTAGGATTCACTGAACATTTTCTCTTTTCCCGTTTTCTGATTGATGTATTTTGGTATCAGCTCAAATGATTTCGCAAGTTCATACATAACTCGATGATCAATTCGCATGTTTTTCAACTGATAATTGCACAATGGAATAACAGTGAAACTATTCGTTTTTGGCGGTCGCGGTATAATTGGCATTCGATTTGTAACAGGATCTTTGTTGAATTTATTCCATTCATTGACAATGTGAACATTGACGATGAAAAAATCCTCTATCTGCCGTTGAATTTGACCAAACAACCAAATCGATTCAAATCACGTTTTTTTATCTGTGACAAACGTTTTAATGTTGATGTCACCGTGAAATTGGTTGTCACGGAAGATATTTCTTTATTTTTGTTCCCGTTGTTTGATTCCACTTGTCTATTCTTGATCTTTCATTACATCTTTGAGGGCATTTCGGATATCAGTGTCATAAAATCGATACAAATGGTTGTTGCTGGCATTCAATTGATAGCACTTCATTCGGAAAAAATATTTTAAACACGTTTCACATTGAGTTTTCAAGTTTGTCTTCACGTTTGTTGTATATTGTTGGTAAAAATACTGAAAACTATTGAATAAAATAGTGCGATTTGGCCATTGAAAATCTTCTGCGTTTTCGACTTCGATATGTTTGCGGCTTTAAATTCACATTTTCAAAATTGTTGATGATCTCTTTTTGTCTGTTCATTTGGCTCATGACAGCTTTCCATTGTATTGGGAATTTGATCTCAAACTGTGTGACGATGTTGATTTGAACTGCATACGATTCCATATTCTTTGTTTGAAATTCGTGAATGTATTTATATGTTGAAATGTCAAAAATCCTATTTCGAATATTACTGTTTCGAATCGAAATTGTTGGTACTTACACTGAATTCAGATTCTTATTTTAATCTTTCAACATAATAATATTTTAATTAAATTTCAATTAGTTAAAATCTTTCACAAACTCAATGAACATACGAAATTTGATTCTTGTTCTTATCAGTTTCACTAGGATCCAATGATATTTTTTTAATATTTTTAATAAACAGTGAAAATTGAATGTGGCACACCATTACAAATCACCTGATTTTAGTCCTATTCCGACGGTAGAAATGTGTGAGTAAACGATCAATTTATCCACAGAAATGAGTAAAAGCGTTACATGTCTTAACTCTGAATTTAACTAAAATCATTACCTAGTTTCAGCGATATTTGTACTTAAAATGACTTTACGTGTGTTAGGTCCTGACGGTACAAAAACATCCATTTGACGATTTTGAGCAAGTTGTGCATACAAAGGGTATACGCGTAGAATGGGGCCTTTCAAGCTATTTGACTTTTATGTGATATAAAATATAAGTACATTGAATTATTTTGATTTTCTAAAAATTACCTTAACAACAGATTTTAGTTGGTGTAACATTCCTTCGATTTCCTCTTGACCGGTAAGAAATACTAAAACATCATGGCTGCAAAAAATTGCAAAAGACATCAGATAACAAAAAATACCATATTTATACGCTATAAATAAATACTTTGGCGGTGCAGTTGTATGAATAGTGAAAATGGTTGATAGGACCGCATATAAATAGTCACTTTGTGGTTCTTTAACATGCATTATTTTTATGGGATAAGTGCGACCTTCGAGATAAATGGTTCTGCAATTGTTGAAATAATTGGAAAAGTGATCCACATCCATCGTGGCTGACATAATAATTATCTAATTGATATAAATAAATGAATAAATATTATAATGAGATAACATTTCAGAAATATCAATTTTCATGTATATTACTTTTAATGGTTTCATGTTCTGTAATTTTCTGTATTTTTGAGCACCTTTAACTATTCCAAATAAAACATCTGTATTTATTGTACGTTCGTGCGCTTCATCCAATATTATTGTGCTATATTGCAAGAGAAGTCGATCTGACATAGCTTCTCGCAACAATGATCCATCAGTCATAAAACGAATTTTTGTTTTCCTAGATGTAACATCTTCAAAACGAACTGTATATCTAAAATTAATATAATTATTTTAGCTTATATTTCATGCTAAGACGTAATAATATTGGAAGTAAAATTAAAAAATTCGTTGTGATAATAGATGGCGTTACTAATTAAGTAATATATGCACTGATTTTTTGTAATTGAAAGCCGTTGCATCTTAAAAAATGTCAAAAAATCTATTAGATTTGATCTGTAAAACTGAACATACCATACCACACAATTTTTTTTATTACGACGAAAATTTCGAATTACGTTCCTGAAGAGCGTTATTTGAGGGGGCAGTTGTATTTCATGACAAGAAATGTAAAATAAGTAATAATCTTGCATCCAGTGAGCACTGGTAATGAAGAATGAACCCTTCCCTGTTGCGGCAAGCAAAGATAAACTTAATTTGATCGTGGCGTTTTGGAATTATAGGTGACGCACCAATCGTCCTTCTGAAAAATTGCATTTCCCAATATTTTCAGGGATGGGGACGACCAGGCCATATTAACCCAATGTAAAGGGTGATTCATTTAGAGGTACTTTTTTCAATACGGATTTTTTGACAGATCACGCGTGAAATCTGTCAAGCTGTCAATGTCATTTTACTCAGTATTGTTTGCCATTTTGACCATGGAAAGTCTTACACCGGCACAGCGTCTACAAATTTTTCAGCTGTATTACGAAAATCAACGTTCTGTGAGAAATGTGTTTCGTGCGCTTAGACCAAGTTATGGTCGACATAATCGACCTACCGAACACGCTATTGAAACAATTGAAAAAATTGAAACCCAATATTCATTATTGGATGATCATCGACCAAATAGACCACATCCAGCCCGTAGTGAAGAGAACATAGTGGCGGTAGCTGAGAGTGTACGCGAAGACCGTGATAAATTGATTCGGCGCCGTTCTCAACAGCTTGGCATGTCGTTTGCAACAACTTGGCGCATTTTACGAAAGGATCTTGGCTTAAAAGCATACAAAATTCAACTCACACAAGAATTGAAGCCAGTCGACCTTCCTATGCGTCACCATTTCAGTATTTGGGCTCTTGAAAAACTCGATTTTTGGCTTAATAGCTATGTCAATGAGCAAAATTGTCGTATATGGGCTGAAGAACAACCCGAAGAAATTCAAGAGTTGCCATTACATCCACAAAAAACAACGGTTTGGTGTGCTTTATGGGCTGGTGGAATTTCTTCAAAAATGAAAATGGTCGCAGCGTAACTGTGAATGGGTCACGTTATTGCGCCATAATAACGGACTTTTTGCTACCCCAAATTGAAGCTCGAGATCTCGACGACTTTTGGTTTCAACAAGATGGCGCTACACTACACACAACACGTGAATCAATGGCTCTATTGAGAGAACACTTCAGTGAACAATTAATTTCACGTCGTGGAGCAGTAAACTGGCCACCTAGATCGTGCGATATCACACCTTTAGACTTTTTTCTTTGGGGCTACGTGAAGTCGAAGGTCTACAGGGATAAGCCAGCTACGATTGAGGCATTGGAAGCCAACATTACTCGTGTCATTCGTCAGATACCCATCGAAATGCTCGAACGCGTCATTGAAAATTGGACCTTCAGGATGGACCATCTCAAGCGTAGTTGCGGCTAACATTTGAAAGGCATAAAAAAAATAATAATAAAAAAAAAATAAATGGCAAAGAATGTTCTTTCGAATGATAATAAAGATTCCACGATTAAGTTATAATTTTTGATTTTTTTTTAATTTTGAAAAAAAGTACCTCTAAATGAATCCTAACCCTTTATTTAATATAGCAATGTTGAAAAACGGAACTACTAACGCCATCTATGGATCGAAACTATTGAAAATGACCATAGCTCAAAATGTTTGATCGTGTAATGACGATCTGTAAAGCAATCAACTTCATACTACTGACAGAATCATTTTAGTACTGTTTTACATTGCTTACATCTACTGTTTTGTTGTACATAATTAGTTTGAAAAAAAAAAAACAAAATAGATGAGGAATCAATTACGTTTGAATAAATATTGCAAAAAAAAATAGAAACAAAAAAATATTTGAGTGTTATATTCGTAAGAAAACATTTCATAGTGAATTCTCGATGACTAGATGGCGATAGTTTTTACGCTATACTGGGGTCAATTCTGCTTGGAGACGACATGGTTCAGTAAAATGTAATGAAAACCCATGAAAATATTCGTCCTACTCTTTCCTAATAATAACCATTTGATATCAGCCATATTCGGACAACAATATTGAATTCTTGACTTTTTGCAGAGGTCATGTTAAATATTTCAAAAACGGAGCGTTTACATAAAAACATTCTAGAACATTCATTTTTTTTTAGCCCCGCTGTAATGTCCAGACCTTCCGATGAACAATACTTAGAATGATTTATAAATTCATTTTGTTTTTGAAATAAATTCATTAAAAAAAAGAAATCATTAAATTGTACATCCAATGATCAAAATACTACACTGCAGTACAGATATGATTATAATCATCATATTAATTAATCACGATTATAAATGTTCTTTTGTCTAAGTCGACTTTGTGTATTGAGAGAATTTTTCAGACTGTGAATATTTTTGATTCGCGATTTTTTCATGAAATTTGACTTTTGATCATATACCAAATTCACCAAAAGTGAACAGAGTAAATGAAATCATTGTAGTAACTTTTATTATATTGAACATGTTTTTCAGAGTGATTTAAATGAAAATACGTTCAATTTTCGTTTTAAGGTGTATTGCTTACACAGCAATATTTTTCTATAAATCAACTATATGAATTTTTTTATAATTTTCAGAATCAACAAAATTAAACAATTTTATGAACAACGTTCAGTCCAGAACCGGTTTATTAACCGTTTAATGTTTTATTAAACATCAGTCTTGGAGAGTGAACATGGCTCATATTATGGTTCCAAACTCCGGTTCGGTGTACCGTACTATTTTATGTATAAACAAATAATTTTCACTTTTGGATTGAAAATTTGGATTTTTCTGTTAAAAAGTCGCAAATTACTCATTTTTAATCCTTTCTATTTTACAGAGTTTGCACATATTTACCCAACAATTTCACTTAGTTTGCATTTCATTTCTTTTGCAACACGTGTAGCTATTGAAATAGCTGCTACTCTTCTTGGTTGTGTCACTGCAATAGCATCTTGCCCAATTTGAAGCAAAAATTGAGGTATTTGTCTGAAAAAAATATTGAGAGAAACCAATTATTATTTTCACCAATAAGCGATTTAATCCGAATATTTACGTTGTTTTGCCACTTCCTGTTTCACCGATAATAATCAAAGTATTTAACTTTTGCATGTATCTTTGTAACCTAAATCAAATTGTAACGGAATAATTGAAATTTAAACACACTCAAATGTTAGAAAATACAAGATTGTGGTTATGTTTACGTACTGATCTCGAACAGCGAATACGGGTAACAGTTTGCGTTGCATTTGAATATCAACAGGAGTTTTATTTGCTACTTGAGTGGCGCATTTCTGTGTAAAATTTTGTCTTGACGATGAATTCGGAACATTTTGTAAATTTGGTTTTTTCGGAGACACCGAACTAGATGCACCATAGTCGAATTTACGTTTTAAACTTGAACCGGATTGCCTAGAATCAATCGAATTTGATTTTGTTTTTCCAAGTAATGAATATTTAGACTCCATTTTCGTATGACTAAGGAGTGTGTATTTTTTTCTTCAGAACTAACAGACTTTATATTAATAAAACTAGCTACATAATTTACGTTCAACAAAAATAAATACAACTCGTGAAACGAACAAAAAAAATGTGCGGTGAAATATATTTTTGTCAGCTAGATGTGTCAAAGTGATGTGTTTACAATGGTTATGGGTCGATAAGGTAGATTTTTGTGGTTTTTTCAATTTTTATTTTACGTTGAGCGTTGAAATTGACTTTAGACATAGACTTTGGATTATTATTGTTTTAAAACATTTTGTTACGAAAAAGAAGTTTATTTCAATTATTTTCTTACTTAGTAGTTTCAGTACTAATTTTAAAATTTATTTATCAAGGTATGCTACGTCAAATCATTTTTGATTCAATTTACTTTAAATGTAAAGCATATGGATTCTGGAAGTTCATTTGAAAAAAATTTTTATAAATAAGCTACACTATATTGAAATTTATATTATTTTATTTCGTACTGAACATAATTTCAAAAACTTCCTACTCAATATAACTGATACCTCACAAAAATATGCTATTTAACATGAATTTTCAATAAACGACGTATTTACAAAAAATTATTTAATTATTTGGGTTTGAAAAAAGTTATGATTATAATCATTACTGCATTAAATATTTATTCTTTCACATTTCTCCCTGTTAAAATTGTAGAATTTTTCTAATTACTTCTTTTATTTAAAATTTATGTTTATTAACATATTTTAGTAAATTTTCAGCAACATTGATCAAATCTTAATAGTCTTTGAACGATTTGAAAAAAAAAGAATGCAGTAATCTTGTTGTTGTTGTTGTTGTTTTCCAGCTCTGTTTTCTTTAAGCTTATTAACTTTGGTACTAAAATAACTATATAGCCAAATAAATAAATAAATAAGTAACAATTTTTTGTCATGAACTGTTTTGATAAAAAGATGATTCTAGCAGGATGAATTATGTGAATTATTTAGTACATTTACTTATGAAGAAAAATTCAATAATCGATAATATTTTAATACAAATTTCAAATGATATCAATCAACAATAATTAAACAATTCAATTCACAAATTCTGAATACATTATCCGTAATCTATCAACACCAGTCTTGCTAATTCGCACTTGTGTAGAGTAACAAGCATATATAGCACATGTGTATTTATTCCTACAGTCTCAGTCGTAGTTAAGCTCCTTGAGTGATAGGATGTGCCCGTAACATACCGGAAGTCTTTACGAATAAAAATGGATAAATTTATGTGTCATTCGATTTCACTTTATATTGTTTTAATTATAATACTTTGCATTAACAAAGAAATTATGTGTGAAGTATCCAAATGTTGCCCAAAAGATTCATTTCTTGACAGATCCAATCGTATTTGCATTGAAAACAAAATTATTTGGGATTCTTATAACATTGATATATCATTGACTCCAAGATGTATGGGACAATATTATACAGTGTTTGAAAGTGAAAATTATATCGAATTAAGCGGTTGCATAGATAAAGATTTAAACGGAACTTTTGTGGCTATGTCATGTTCAGAAATTTCAAAAACACGCTTACAATCAATGAATAAATGCTGTAAAACTGGACAATCTTATGATTATATGAATCGGTCATGTAAAACAAATCCCGATGCTAATTCGCATTTCAACAACTTATTTAAAAATTCCGTAGTGGTTTTTAAGCATGCAATTCCAAATTGTTCAGACCAAGAAGTGTTTATTGAATATATTTCTACAGTTCATGATATTCAATTTTCAGAAAATGATTTGAAAGTGAACAACCATATTTTACAACCGGACAAATTTTGTATAGATGGATTAATAAATATTGCTTTAAATGAAACAAATGCACATGAAAAATCTATAATAGTTAGAAGCTGCCGTCCTCGTTCTTTGTGCAACCAAATTCCATGTGTTCGAAGATGTTGCAAAGCGGATCAAATCATGTTAAATAAGAAACCATTATTAGTATGTGAACAGCATCCAAACAATGAAAATTTAATACCAACATTTTATAACCTCAGTTTGCCTTTGAAGAACAATATTCAAATTGAGATACCAGTAAAAGGTATATATTTTAAATTTCGTTCAAAAAATATAAATTGGTTCGATATTTCAGTTCAATAAACGAATAAATACCAAAAGATAAGATATTGGTCATTTTTTGTTGAAAAGGCTTTATCACATATAAAGAAATAATACATATTTACAGATAACAAGCCTTGGTTGAAATCATATTTTATTTACTTGCTATATTTTGTTTAAGTCAGTTTGATGTAATAGGTTTTTTTTCGTCAGAAATTGGCCGACGTTTAAACGGTTATAACTAGTAACATACTTAGTGTGTTTTATTTGTTGTGTACTTATCATATTGATATACGATGAGTGAGATTAGTGATTTACGTTTGTTTACCATATTTACAGTAAACAATAACCACAATTCATGTATTCATTTCTAAATCAACCTTCTTTTATTGCTCAGAAAAAAATATCAAAAATTTATTTTTAAACCAAAAGTAAAAGAATTCACCAAACCTCAATGAAAATAAGAGAACAGGAGAATTAATACAGTCAAAATGTTATATCATAATTGAAATTAAAGTGAAAATATCTTTGAATAAATACTATTTAATAAAAAATGTTACTTTCTAGAATATGGAATTTTGGAGAATTTCTTAATGAAATGCAATTCATTGTTTAGACTGCATCAAACATATGAGGATGAAATTCACTTTTTGCAAAAAAATGGTGAACTTTATGTCTACGACACATCCTACGACCAAGAAAACTATTGCATTGAAAATATAAGGATGTCAAACGGTTTGATCAATGTGATATATTTAATAAATGTTATCATTTGATTTATACTTATGTTTAACAATATTTTCAGACGCAAACATTCCTTTGTTTTCGACAAATGGAAAAAGAAACCAAATTTTTCTATTATCCATATGGACTTATTGTTTCCTGCATATTTCTAGTTTTGACGCTATTTGTTTATTTATTGGTGCCAAAGGTTTCACAGTTATTTAAAAATTGTTTAATTTCACCAATCGCATCATTTCATTCATTTTTTAGCTGCTAAACCTTCATGGAAAAACACTCGTATGTTATGTCACGTCGGTATTGTCCGTTTATACCATATTAGCAGCGCTTCAATTCAACATATATGACCAAACAGATGAGAGTACATGTTTCAAAATGGGTGGGTGTGAGCATTTAATGTTTTCTTTCTCTTTCTTATTGTTTTTTTTTCCTCGTATTCTTTTCGTTTTCTTCAAAAATACTCATTAAAAGACGATTAAACTTTCAGCATTTTTCCTACTTTATTGTTTGATTGCCGTTTTTTGCTGGCAAACCGTAATGTGTTTTGATATTTGGATCACATTTGGGTAAGTTTATTTTGTTGATTTTTATAACTTATATGTTTCGAATATTCCTTAAAGTATGTCTTCATCAATATTCATTTGATTATTTTCAGTCATATAGATTCTGACACAGTCCATTCGAGGGAGGTCCCGACCAAAAATCCGGGGGGTCCGCTCGAAAAGTCTTATTATTTACGCAAATTTTTATTTTTAACAAAAATAAAAAAGAGATGTATTCTTTTGACTTTAGCAAGTCATAGTGTAAAGTCAGCCTCAAAAGTTCGTATTTGCGTTTCAAGTATTTAAAAACTTGTCGAAAACCTCGCGAGCTGTGTCAGAACCTATGCTTTCATTTAATGAAATTATTATGTCATGAAATATAATAGTTCACCACTACTGCGAACAATATGTAGCTATTGTTATATTGTTTTCATCCCTTGAGATATGATGACTAATTAATTATTATTATTATGAATCACACGAGCAATATTTAGTGGAACATTTCATACAATTTTTTTTTAGTAGTTGTGTACACAAAAATGTGAATATTTTTCTTTATATGGATTTTCTTTCCAATCTTTTATTGCTACTTGCCTCGATAATTTGAAATTAACCTAATAGTGGATATATGATATAGATTTCAATATAAATATGTCATCATAAAAATCTTATAAGAGGCAACCAAATTATTAATACTTATTCGGTATGTGAAGACTAATAATATCTTTGATATTATATAGATCCTTGCGGTTTGCACAGCGAAATGATAGAAAAAATCAGCGAAGATTTTTATATTATTCGGTATATGCTTGGTTTGTGCCTGTTCTTTGGGTATTATTCACCCTTTATGCTGAAATAAAAAGACCATTTGCAGAAGGCTGGAATCCAAAAACTGCCCAAACAACTTGTTTTATAGCTGGTATGCTCTTATAATTACAATTACATACAATATTATAAATGTATTAAATGCCATTCAAATACATTTAATTATGTTCATTTCAGACTATTTTGATTGGAAAGCTCACTTCTTGTACTTTTTGTTGCCGGCTGGAATTCATGTCAGTTGTTGCTGCATTTTATTCTTTTTAACTGCTCTACATTGTAGCAAAGTTAAGAGTGAAATTCATCGCATGCAATGTATATCGGATGAAACGAATACATCAACAAAACGAAGAAAATTTCTTGTTTCTAAAGCCATGTCCGTATTAATTAATTGAACAGTTTCTAGTTGTAAACATATAGAAGTTTTCTATCTGAGAGGGTCATACTACTTAAGTCGCGCGAAATAGGGTCGCTGACAAAAACGAATTTTGGTCATAACACTATATGTACTGAAAACTCCACTTTGTCTACAATCATCCCCGAAATTTGTCCTTTATCTGATGTTCCCCCGCTATGGTGAAAAAAAAACAAATTTTAGTCGCACGACCAAAATTCATATTTCAGAACGAATTTTGATCGTACAAAAAAACGAATTTTGGTCGCAGAAAAATCCCATATAAATCTCACTTGCGACCTAATTCGCGCGACTTAGGTAGTATGTCCCATCTGAAACCGCGTATTGATTCGATTTGTATTTTAAAAAATGATAAAACTATATTTATTGTTGAGAGAGCGAGGTGATAAATTATCACTTGGGGGGGGTAGATTGGGTGGTGGGTGGGGGTTGGTGAGGTGCGTTTTTGGGGGTGGGTTGTGTGTGGGGTGGGTTTGTGTTGGGATGGGTGGGTTTTTGGGTTTGTGTGGTTGGGATTGCATTGTGTTTGGTGGAGTGGTCGGGTTGGGGTTTGTGGGAATTTGATGTTTCCCGTTTGTTGTTTTGAGGGTGGGTGTGGTTACGATAAATGAAATTGCGGTGGGGATGAAGTGAGAAAAATGGTTGGTTTGGTGGTATGCAGTTTTTTGGGGTTCGGGTGGTGAAATAATGTTTTGCGGATCGTGGAATTCATTTTTGGAATTGGATGTGCTGCACATTTTTAAATGCGGACAGCTGGATGCAATGGAATGCCATTTGACGTTGAAGTGATCCGTTTTTGTGTGGGGGTTTTTGTTGTTATTTTAAGTTTCTGATTGAAAGAATATGAATAAAGAAAGGAATCTAGGTCTCTAGGTTGGCTGTTTTCGTGTAGGTGAAAAAGAAATAATTTTTTTTTTCGAAGTAAAAATTTGTTTGTTTTCATTGTGTTGTTTTGATATTAAAAGGTCAGTTTTTAAGCGGTATTGAAAGTTGAAGGTGAATGTTTTGGATGGAAGTTGGTTGTGTGGCTGATTTATCGATAGCTTGAGGAAGAAAGCGAAAAATTTTTCTTTTCGCAGAAGAAATGTTCTAATTGAAAAAATACTTTGTTGTTTTTATGCTCTTCTGCTTCTTGGTGAATAAATGTTGTTTTTCTATATTTTATTTTATATGAAAAATCTATAAAAATGATATTCTCTATTATTTATTTAAATTCAGTACGTGCTCGATTATCTAAAAAGATGGATGAAATTCGAGTGGTGAAGTCGTTAATTGGGTATTCTTAAGACGTACCAAAATGGGAAAATATTGAAAATACATTTAAAACTTTGCTGGCCAAAAATGCCTTCTGAAAGATTGTGGTCTCTTTTTGTCGTTTGGTTATTTGATAAAATTTATAACTGCTATAAAATTAAGAATGGAAGCAAAAAACGCTTTTTGGTGGGTGGTGTTTAAACATTTTGAGAAAAATGTGCCGTATGAACTTTTCTGCCAGCTGATATGATCCAATATATCTTTTGTTACCCGGTACATCTGCTTCAGTCGAACGAGTCTTTTCGACCATCAACCGAATTTGGACGAAAGAAAAAACACGTCTTCAAATAAGTACTTTGGAAAGCGTCATATTCGTGAAATGTAACATGAAACTAAGTTGTATGGAATTTTTTGACTTGCTTCAAAAGACGCCAGAAATGGTGAAAAAAATTGCTGGAGGCGATAAATATAACCAAAACACAAAGAATACGAAAGAAAATTAGACGAAGAATTAGCAGGACCAAGCTACCTATAATTTTTTTTTTTAAATTACATCCAGTAATCTACTGGTTTTCTTCATATATACAATAAATTAGATAAAATAGTCTATGCACATTTTGGCAATTTTTTTTTATTTAAGAATTGTCCTGTTTCCCCGTTCTAAAGGGGAAATGTCCCGTATTGTGGGCCAATGTCCCCGAATTTTTGGCCGAATGTCCCCGAATATCAAAAAAATGAGATGGTCACACTACTGATAATATATATTACTTCGCTCAAAAATGGATCTTTTAGATCTCATAACTATAGTTATAAAAATATTGTATCCATGCATATTTGTATTGGAATTATCAAACTAATAGGCATTTTATTGTAGATTTTTGATGAATTTGAAGCTTTTTACGGTGATGGGAATTTTTTGGTTGCTGGAAATAATTTCAACATTTTATAAGAATAAGACATTTGTGTATTTTTTGGATATTTACAACATATTCCTTGGAGTCTTTATATTCTTCATTTTTGCATTTAAACGAAAAGTGTTTGAACAAATCAAATCACGTTTTGGTAAGTTCCGAAAATCTCTATAAATCGTAATTTTAATTTATTATGCTTTGATAAAGTTTTTAGTCAAAATACTGCCGGAATATCAACACCAAAATCAACTACCCTTACTACAAACATCAGTATGAAAGATATGAGATGCGCATCAGAGAAGAGTTTGACATCATACTTACAGGTGCCCAGAAAAATGGAATAGTTTTTAATTATGAGGTTCATATATAATAAATTATAATCTATACTTGACGAGCTTTTTCATGTTAATTATGATTAATTAAACCTATTAATACTAACAAATTGTAATTAAGCTACTGCTTGGATCAAAGCAATACTCAAACATACAATACGTTGTGATGTTTTGAAGAATATGCTTTATTTCATTTCATATCAAGTAATTAAGCTTTGCGCATTCGGTTATTTTTATTTTCACTTTGTGGAATATTATTATATTAAATATAATAAATAAATTACTATTGTGTGAAGTAGTTGTTAAATTCTAAGCACAAGCAAGACCAATGGCGACACCACCAGTGAATCCAAACAAAAATATGTGTAAATTGTTTATTTTTGGACCAGAATCATCACCAATCAGTGCAGAATACCATTTGTTAGCTTTCTTCTGGCCTTTTTTCAATGCGCCTTCAGCTTGATCAAGTTTACGATCAACGAAACGTTCGGCCTGAAAAAAAATGATATCTCAATGTAAATATCTAATTCAGCTGGATATGAATAAAAGATTTTAATCGATAGTTCAAATAAAATAAAACACAAAATTGGAAATAATTTATTGAGCACCTGTATTATGTTTTATAAATAACATAGAAAACAAAAAATGGAGTGCATATTATTTGAATTTTGGGGAAACGATCCTATTCGTTGGCATTTATAGAAATATAAGTGTTTTGAAATTGGCGCGAGCATAATGTCCCAAAAGAACTCTAGTAATCTATATAGTGTGGAAGTCTATTCTAATGAAATATAAACTGCTAACAGCTTTATGTATTCTTCGCGCTCTCAAATTGACTCGTTATGATAAAAATTGTTATTACGATGATATTCCCAACAAAAAACCTCCTAAGAATCCGGTTGCTGTTGGTACATTTTTTTTAATATAATATTCGGCCTGTAAAAAATGTCGTAATGTTGTAACCACTTGGAATGGCAGAAAATTTTTTCATTGTTCTACTCAGAACAATTTTTCGTGCGTTTTGCAGATTGGATAGTGAATTATCAATTTACTCACCTTGTCCATCCATTTTGGTCCTTCACCAGTCAGATTTTCTTTTACTTTATCACCAGCCTCATCAACTTTTTTGTAAAGTCTATTCCAATCGATTTTTATTATCCCTTGTTCATTTGCCACTTCCAGTAAAATAATAGCACCACCAATTGTGAAAGCTGCCAGACGGCCTACTTTTGCAGAGGCAAATCCAGTAATCCTATGAAAAAAAATATTTGAAAAACAAAATCGCGTATATTGAGGGATTTAATATTAATATTACCACCCGGAGGCTGCTCCAATTAGGATTTGTTTTGTAGCTGATTGCTTGCTTACATCAGCCAAGATTTTATCCAAACAGCTCCCAGGATTGCTAGATGGCATTTTAATTGATTTGTTTTCCTTTACTTTTTTTATGTTAACCATTCCTATTTATAAAATAACATCATATGACATTAATATGAAGGAAATAGAAAATATTAAACCTATATTTAATAAACCTATATTTATTTGGCTATATTCAACAACGAGTTGGCACTTATTTTTGGCACTCAATGCAATTTATTAACTTAAAAAATTTATACATTTCATATCATGCTAACAATGAAAACTTTTGGCGTCATTTTTTTTCATTTTTGTAGCTATAGAATATTGTGCGTCTATTTTAATTCATTGAGTCATAGACCTAATCAAAAAAAAAAACAATGATAACACTGATTTCGAAGAATGATTGCTTCATTGCTCATTTGATATACTAAATTATAAAGTTTACTGAAAATTGAAAAAACTTACGATTTATTCAAAATGGAATTAATTGATTTATCGAGCACTCGTTTTCTTTATATTCGCAGTAATAAAAAAACAATGAAAATTGTTTAGATGCCTATTCACTTTGACAAATTCGATGTGACAGAAATATAAAAAGATGAAGTCATGCGCATTTCTTGCTGAAGTACTAGATTTTCTAGCAGAAAAATTTTCTGAGAAAATACATGCCAATTTTTAGTTGTATTATATTTCAACTTAATGTTGATTTCTTTTTCAGCAAAATTGAAATTAATGACGCATTTTTATTTTTTCAATAATTTGTTCAAAATACCCATTACTAATAACTGTTTCCATCAATCGTTTTTACATGAAACGAATCTATTAAAAAGGTTATTTATAAGTTGACTTTTAAACATTTTTCAAGTTAATGAATTAAATAGAGCCCAACATTTTGCTGGAATGATAGCACTGAATCGAATATGGTTCTTCTTATGATTCGATTCGGGAATTGCAAAAGATAAACTTCATCTATCTGAGAAAAGTATTAGTGAAAAGCACTTATATTAGACATATTGTTAGTTCTTATATAATACTTTGGAAATAAGAGGTGTGCAATGCCATGCAAATATTATAAGGCGCGTAGTAGGCTACGTTATGTAATTTTCATAGCGTAGATAGAGCGCGTAGTATTTTGGTTGCACAGCTTTGATGGAAATAATAATAAAATGGAAACAATCGTAAAAAAATACAAATTCCATTGAAAATAAATGAAATTAAGATTCAGTTTCCATTTCATGCATGAAATGTTACATGTAACGTATTCCAAGAAAAAATATGCTTTATTAAATTTGATATTGTGACTATTGCAGGTTCCAAAGAGGGTTGAAAGTTTCACACATTTTGATGTACGAACAATAATTGTTTTGTTTACAATGAGTTGAAAATTTTCTTTTGATCAAAAAATGGATTATTAGACAATCGCTCAAAAAATGTCTCGTGTCTTGAAAATCCACAAAAAATATATTGTAGAACCAAATTAAAAAAATTCGTTCGTACTCGAGGTATTTCTAAAAAAATATTTGGCGAATAAGGAAAACACACAAGCATATCTAAAGAAATCTCACAATCAAAATAATACACAATATTCTCTGTTCATAATAATTCAAAATACTCATACTTTTTACAGAGACTGTAATTGTCTTCGATCAGATTATTCTTCACCATTGATGCATGTATAATTGTATTGATAATGATGAAGTATAAAAACAAAACTATTTTTGATGTAATATTAGGACGTTTTATTTCTTTTTTAAAAACCTAGTAGTTCTCTACATATTAGAAATTGGAAGAAAGGCTTAACAATGCAAGTTGCAATAGTTATGCTAAAAAATGGGTCTTTTTTTAATTCAAATGATTTGAGTTAGCAACTTTATTGACTAGATTGAAAGCGTATTGAAAGTTTTGCAGACAAAAAGTGCCCTTGTATCCCAAAGTTGAAAAAAATTAAAAACCAAATTTCTTTGCATCTTTTTACAATAATGAAGTTGTATACCGAATTTTATTCTAGCTTAGTAATCAATCAACATTTAAAAATGGCCATTTATTTACTAAATTATATTGATGGGAATGCTGCGCTTAATGAGTTAGTTTAGAAAATGAAAAAAAAAGTGTTTAAAATTTTAAAATTTAAAAAAAATTTTTATTAATTAAAAAAAAAAATTAATAATTTTTAAATTAAAAAATATTTAATATAGAAATAGATTTTCATTTTTGAATACAATTTAAATAACTTCAGTAATATTGAATTGGTGGATAATACGTAAAGTCGACAACTCATAAAGTGGTTAATTAGAAATTGTTTCTATTATTTTATTTTATTTTATTTTATGTACCAAAATCCGTAAACTTCGAATTTAATACTATTATAGTTCAAAATCCTCGAAAGCATCATCAGGCATATCAGATATCTTTTGATTTTGGCCATTGTTCTCGATTAGTGGCACCAGACTCAAGCCGTTCCAATACACGCGGCACAGATGAGTGAGAACAAAAAAAAACATGAATAATGCCACATCTTGCAATATCTTATTCAATAATTGAACCCATTTCAGAACAATGTTGACTTTTGCAGCTGATATACCTAAGGAGGAATTAACGAGAGTAAATAAAAATAAATATTGTAAATATCCTGCAAATATTGTAAATATTATGATTATTGCGAATATTTATAAATATATTAAATATCATAAATATGCTAAACTATGACTAAATATTGTTTAAATTTGAGATTGGTAGTTGAGATCATACTGCATTCTCCTGTGAAGGAAAAAAACTTACTATAGAATAGTACTTTGTGACCGCCAGGACAAGAAAAATATACAAATAAATGAATATTTAGAAATTAATACACTTAAACTAACTTATCAATTATATTTCATCTGATTTCATCAATATCAATTCAATACCTACCTCTCTCCCCTAAAGGACGTCCCGGCCAGACTTCTTCTTCTTCTTTGGTGTTCTGCTGCTGTCGCTGCTGGATGACTTCGTGTTAATGTGGTAGCTTTCCGATTGGTACATTTGTCAACATACACATTGCTTTGTAAATCATGTTGCGTGATGCATTGTTATCACAATTCCACACAATTGTCTTTCGTTGATTTTCATGATTGAATGTCATTTGCTTTGGTCTTGGCTCGACATTCAGTTTCTTTCGATTTCGGGCCGGTTCACAGTTTTGGCAAACTAGGAAACTGTTAAATCAAAATTAATTTTCATGTTTTTTTTTTGTTTTGTTTTGAACAACTTACCGATCTTTTATGTTCCATCTCTCTGTACCCAATCCTTTCTTTTCGATTCTTTCTATTGCTCTATCGAGCAATTTGTGACATCTGCTATACAACATCGATGTTTCAGATTCTTTCACATTCATTGCCGTTGTGGTGTTCGCATATGACCTTTGATTGGCGAATTGGCGGCAGTTTAAGCATTTCCAAGGGCATAGATGATTGTTTGCTGATCACTCGGAACTTCTTTGGGCATTAGTGTCATTTCGCGCACCACTTCATGTGCAACTTTTTGTATATTCACATATTTTTCGAATTTCAGGCGACTCACACATGGCTTGTATTTAGCTTCGCGTGATTCCTTGAACGAATTCAGCTTGTATCGAAGACAAATTCCATGTCTGGCACTTTTACTTGATGGATTTTCATCATACATTTCACGATTTTCACGATTCTGTCGCCACTCGTCTTCATAATCGCCAGTGTACTTGCGCAATTTATTTTTTCGTTTGTAATATCCAGTACGTTTAGGCCATTTTTTGGTCGTCATAGAATAGTGTTCTTCTTTTCCCGTTTGAACATTACGGCGTGTTACCCATATCATTCATTTTTGCCCGGGATCATTGCCAATAAATACACTGATTTTACCCGAATCGTATATCTGTTGAATCTCCGCAACCTATTCCAGTAGGTATCACAATCTTTATTTGTCCAATACGGTACATCCCTTCGGGTGTTAATAGTACCAAAAGATTTGTCACGTTTATGAATCCCATTGTGTCAAACTCAATGTGAGCAAGTTCGTGCTTCGCTTGTGGAATGACGCGGAACGATTTCCACTGCTCCTCTGGATGGTCTTCGTTGTGTTCATATATCAAACGTTGCAAATTCATCAGCTCATAAAGGTGTTTGTAGTATTTTTTCGAGTAACCCATGCTTTGCAACCATCCATGTGGTATTACGTGACATAACCCAATAATGAAGGCATGAAGCCATTCTACGAAAATCGTTCAGTTTGCACACCTGATCTCTGATGACTTCAATCAATCGACGCTTTTGCTCACTAACAGGCTCATTGATGTTGTTCAGTCGCATTTTTCGTTTGTTTTTGTAGCCACCAATGCGACTTTTATCAGTATTATCGCCATTTCGTAAGAATTGTTGAAGCGTCATTTTAAAGGTGAAATTCTCTTGGTTTTCAATTTTTTTTCACCTTTCCGTACGCACACATGATCATTTTGTGACAATTGACATGAACAGGGCATTGACTGACGTACGTATTCACTTATGGTTCGTTTGTGAGTTGTTTTTGATGATGATGTGCTTGGTATCGGCTTACGTATGGTATGTGGTCGTTTGCTTCGTTTGGCAGTTGGTTTCGATGATTGTTTCATTATCTACTATGATGAAGATGAAGGTGATACGATTTTTGCCATTCGTTTTGACTTCTTTACTAGTGGTTCGAAGTCGCTGTCGCTTTCAATATCACTATAGCTACACAACATACAATTGGCAATTGATTCATATGACGTTGATGATGATGGCTCAAGATAATCAACTGACGTTGATGGCTGTTGTCGTTGATGTTGTTGTTGATCGCGAGCTAAAGCAAATTGTTCAATGTTTAATCTGTTTGGCAAGACGAACTTTGTTCTCTTTCTGTTTCCCATTTTCTTTCTGTTACAATGCAAACAATATTTTACAAACGGTACACTATGAAATGAAATGCGTAAATGATGTAAATGTAAAGGAAAGAAAAAATGCTCACCAATTTTTAGAATATGCTGTTCTTTTCTTCTCTCCTTCCATGATGTTATTGTGTCGACAATGTCGCCATGTTGAATGTTGACTTGATCTCAGCTACCAAATCTCAATTTCAAGCAATACTTATTTTGCAATCAACAATATATTCACAAATGCTAACTTATTGATAAAAATGAATTGCATATTCAATAGATATTTCAAATATTTATGGATATGGTATGTGTATTTTTGAATATAGCAAATATCTCATAAATATTTAAATATCGCGTGAATATTCTGAATATCTACTAAATATATATATTCATAAAGGGTTCTCAGCCCCTAGGATATACCAGTGAACATGAACAATAAATTTATTATTCCATTTGGATTCGATACATGCTGACGTAGAATAAATATTTCAGCAATTTCCCACACAAGAAATATAAAGAAAACATTCCAGTGAAATGGTGTTAATATTATGAATAAATATGTCATAATTGCTAATAGCCCAATATGAAGTTTTGTGTTCAGAAACTTTTGTAGCGAAGTTTCAGGCACTTTGGGGCTTTCATTTGTGTTGATATTTGTAAAAAATGAGTTTTGGCCGCCGGCTCCAAACTGAGCAAATGCAGCGAAACTGTTCGCATTTACATTAGTTTGATCAGAATTCTGTTGTTGTAGCGTACTCAATAGTTCGAAAAACTCTTTTGGATCATCAAGCGAAGTGATTCCATCGACATCAGTAAACATTTCTGTTGGGATTGATGATGATTGTGGTACATAAATATCTCTTTCAATCTCTGGATCTGGATAAATGATGCGTTCCTTTGGTGTATCTCTTTGAATATCTGTTTCTACATCTGTCGACTGGAGAATATCTGAGCAAACATGATTTATCTATATCAGTTGATTGTGAAAAATGTAAGCAAACATTAGGCGTTACCTTCGTTTTTATTAATCTCATAGGAATGGTCACGTCCAGTTATTTTCGACAGACGACTTTTAGAATTTTCCAAAATCTTTCGACGACGAGCCTCCCGGCGGACCGTAATATCGTCATTTTTTGGTATTTCGTTATTTTCCATTCTATTGAAATATCTCTCTTTTTGGTTGGAGTTTATTCATATATTTTGTGCGAGTTTAGATAAAGAATATATTCACTAAATACATATTGCATGTGATGACATTTGTAGAATTTTTATGTGACATAAACTATATTTCGGGCAAAGCATCAGCTGTCATATATATATGACAACGTACTAGAATAATATACAATGCATAATCAAGTATTTTTATTCGATCAATTTATTTCTTAATATGGCACATTTTAGCAAACAACTATTTAAATATCAAAATTGTGTAATTATTATTTGAAAGCTGCAATATTAGTTATTGCTCTGCCAAGAATTAATGCATGAATATCGTGAGTTCCTGCAAAAGATATTGTAATTTCAATAAAAAAAAATTTAATTTGACTAAAGAGTATAAATTACCTTCATAAGTATTAACCGATTCCAAATTCATTACATGTCGTATAATATGATATTCATCGGAAATCCCATTTGCGCCCAGGATATCTCTTGCGTTTCGTGCAATATCTAATGATTTTCCTGCATTATTTCGTTTAAGCAGTGAAACAAGTTCTGGCGTTAATCTATATTAAGTATATATAGGGAAAATAATAATGTTTTTTATTTGGATGAAAATGATTCAAAATTACTTTTTTTGATCCTTAAGTCGACCAGCCTGTAAGCATCCATTGAGCGCTAGACCAATTTCAGTTATCATATCGGAAAATTTTTTCTGAATCAATTGATTCGCTGCCAAAGGCTTTTGGAATTGTTTTCTATCTAATGTATAAGCACGAGCGATAGATAGGCATGATTCTGCAGCTCCGATGGCTCCCCAAGCGATGCCAAAGCGAGCATTTGTTAAACAGGTTAAGGCTCCTTTTAACCCTTCAACATTAGGTAAAACATTTTGTTCGGGCACACGTAAATCATTCATTAAAATCATTCCCGTTGCAGATGCACGTAATGAAAACTTTCCATGAATTGTTGGGGTTGAAAGACCTTCTGAATTTTCTGACCGATCAATGATAAAACCACGCACTTTTTTATCTTCACAACGAGCCCAAACAACACATAAATCTGATATTGGAGCATTTGTAATCCATGTTTTGGATCCGTTCAATATAAAAGATTTGGTTTTGTTGTCATATTTGGCCTTAGTTTCCATTCCAGCTGGATCGCTTCCATGATTTGGTTCCGTTAGTCCAAAGCATCCAATTAATCCACCTTTTGCTGAAAATTGAAAATTGAATGTTTTATTTATCATTTCAATTATTCATGTGACTTTCTTTTATCATACCCATTTTTGGCAAATATTTATTCTTTTGTTCTTCGTTTCCAAAATCGTGAATAGCACCCATTACTAATGAACTTTGTACACTTACAGCCGAACGATAAGCTGAATCGACTTTTTCCACTTCACGAGTAATTAAACCATATGCGACACTTGATATTCCGGCACAATTATACCCATTAATTGTACAACCCAACACGCCTAGCGACCCCAACTCAGTCATTATCATTTTGTCAAATACTTCATTTACGAAAAATTAAATAAATGTAAAATATAATTTTAATAAAATCCAATTAATAAAAGAAACATATCATCAGAAACTATAAATAAAATTGACCTTCATTTCGATTTGCTTCTAATATTCTTGGCATTAAATTCTCTTGACAATAAGATCGTATACTGTCTCGTATCGATCGCTCATCTTCTGTTAAATTTGATTCCAATTGAAATGGATCTTGCCAATCAAATCCATCTAAAATGAGATTCAGTTGAAAACGCAATATTTCAACAAATCTTGTTACAAATAGATAAGATAAATTGCACACTTTAATAAACAAACTTGTTTTGATCTACGCAATGTGTGTACAAAAAAATCTAGGCATAGTTTATAACAAATGACTTGTATAATGATTGTTAGACACTTGAACATTGCATAGAAATTAAAAATTTTCCATGGATTTTATGTGATTTTATAAATAAAATGGTTCAAGTTTTAGATTCAGCATCATCTTGAATTAATTTCAATTTTAAATTTTATTATTCAACAAATAACTTACGTTTAGCAGCTACTGAACTAAAAGTCACTATTAAACAAAAGTAGTTAAGGAAAAATTATTTGAATTTGAAATGAAATCTAACGAAAAAATTATTAAATGAAAAAGGATACGGTGTTGACGATATACATTTTTTTTCGAAAGAGCATTTTTGATATTACACAAAATTCGTACAAAAACCATATTGAAAACAATATTCTCTATTGTCTCAATTAATTATAAAAAACACAATACAAATTTGTTCACAAATAAAAAGATATGTTTATAGTTTAAAATCGTTAAGTTAAGCCAAAATAACTTTGTTCCTGTGTTCAACAAGTTCATCTGACTGAACACTATTCGTTTTTTCTTCTATACTACCTTTTTCACACATGCGTATGTCACGTCACATATTTGATTACGTATGTTTGTCGTTGTTGTACTAACTCATAAACAGTTGCAGCTTATCTATTACGAAATGTTGAAAAAATAAATATTTTTTTTTTCAAAACCGGTAAATATATTGCGATTACAGATATAAACCGCAATAGACAATTTAACAAATATGAAAATGCGTTTTTTTAAACTCATACCGATAATAACCTATATTGTTCTGTGAGAAATAATATCAGAAAAATTTCAATTTTCGAATTTATTCGACAAGTTTTTTTTATTTATTTATTTATTTATTTATTTTAATAAAATTCAGATGATCATAATTTAAATATTGTATTAAGTTTCACTTATCTAATCGCGTTATTTTTCAATTTATTTGTAATATTCAAAATTATTAAATTTTCTATGTCTATGTAAATAAAGTTAAATTTAATCTCCATCATTTCGTATTTCTTGTCAGCGATTTGAAATTGTATATGTGTGTTTGTGTAATGTATTTATTTAAATAGTATACATGCAACACATAAATAAAAAAAATGATTTATGCATATAATACATCCCCAAAATTTAATATTAAACTGATTTCTTTTTTAATTAGTTTTAGTCTCTCTTGATTTTTTTCATGTATTTTTACATTATAGAAATTCCTAAATCAGCTGTATTTTACCTTTATTCGACGTACGATAACAAAGGTTGAACAAAAAATAAAATGAACGATAAACATGTGATACAAACATAGTGAACATATTTTTTCCATAAAAAAGGACTTTCTTTTCTCAATTAAGTTTCAAAATCACAATCATTTATACTTTGCACCGAAATGTTGAAATGTTTTATATGAAATTCTGAATTGTTTCGGATATTTTGTCTCTTACTAATTTAGTATGCATTTTGAGCGCTACAAAATTTCGCTTGAATTAAAAATTTGCATAACGACAATAATTCACATAGGCCTATCTATATTGCGATTAAGAAGTGTTTAGTTCATACGATTAATTCATGATAGTTTATATTGAAATAAATTCTGAAGTAAAAATGGGCTCAATAAGGCGTTCTATTTACTATTCTATAGTCAAATGCATTAGATACTTAAAATTTCATCTTTTGAATAAGAAGTTATCATAAACATAGACATAATCTGGTTGCATTACTAGAGTTGAAGAAACACTTCTTTGGAACACTATTAAAGTATTGTCCATATAAATATGGACGGAAAAATCATGTTGAAAATTTAATGGAACAAAAAAAAGGAATTATTGTTATTGTTGTTGCGATTGTTATTTCAATGAAATTTTAGCGATAGTTCGAAAATTTGATGCAGCTCTCACTCGCGAATACGAAAAAAAGAATAGCCGATTCATAAAAAAACTTATTTAAAACTGCGGTAATTAAATTATTAAATATTAAGCTACAATTGAAACTGGCTTAGCTTCATCTTTTTCGCAATTCTCGTACAATTGCAATGTTCTCTTGTCGCTTAGGATTGCATTTTCTTTATAAAACTGTTAAAATATTTGTTCGAGTTTTTCCTTTCACTTCATTATAAAATGCTTATGGGTAATACTACTTGCTTTTGTATCAGACAGAATTACATTTTCTAAACTCTAGAATCGTAGCTTATGTCTGTTTCTGTGTATATTTCGATCGGTGTGCTAGTATTTATGTGTGAATAATGATGTAAAATATCGCGTATTTTTGAATTCCAGTTTTAGTTTTCACAATGTGTTTGTTTAGAGTGAATGGCACGGTTGTTCACTGTTTTTTGTCTTATATACTGACCGACAACAAGCCATAATAATCCGCTGTATCCTATTCTTGATTGCGATGCTCGAGAATAACTGTGCCTCAATAAATTGTGATTATGTTGAAAAATTGTTGTTTTCACTTTACTCGTTTGCCATATCAAGCAGATTATGACCCACTAATTATTTATTCAAAACGGACGGTGACATGTGTGTAATGGAATCGGTAGTTTTTACACCACTCCCATTGTCTAATTCAGTTGATGATTTCAATGAGTCATTCATTAATCCTGAATTATAATCCAATTTATAAATACCACGGGTTACGTCTTCCATTGACGCTTCTGGACACTCTTGACCAGTATGTTGATTGGAACCACAATTGAAGCAAGATATATTGGGCTTAGCATTTTCATTGGCAAGCAAAAATGTTGAAACCATTGTATTTTGATTGGTTTTCGATGATAAACTTGTAAGTGTTGGCAAGTGTTGCATTGTTGGTGGAGGCGTTGGCACAACAGTATGTGTTTGATTGCAAGTGGATGGGGGTCTTGTGAGTGGTAAGGCCGATTGTGGCATATAGGTAAATGTTGTCGGAAGCTGATAAATCATATCACCGTTTGGCATATGGTATGACGGTAGTCGATTCAGTTGGGGCGCTGAAGTTGTGGTATTTGGTAATATTGACGATCTGTTATTCATTGGTAAATGTTGTTGCGTGTATGGATATGTTTGGTTCATTGGTTGTGACTTTTGCATGGGATGTGTAGTCTGTGCATATTGTTGAAAAATAACTTGTGGGCTTGCTATACCGATCGCTTGCATGGCATTCGGCGAGTTTATATTTTGAATTGTTTGTGGAGTTGGTTGTGGCTGAGTTATTGTTTGTTGTGTTTGTGTCTGCGTTACATTTGGTGCAAGTACGATATCGCTGCTTATTGCAGCTGACACAGGTATTTGCGGCAATATTTGTGTGTAGACTATTTGTTGTGGTTGATGTGGATGCTGATGTGGATGCTGATGTGGATGCTGATGTGGGTGCTGATGTGGCTGCTGTTGCTGTTGCTGTTGCTGTTGTTGCTGTGGTTGTTGTTGTTGCTGTTGTTGCTGTTGTTGTTGTTGCTGTTGTTGCTGTTGTTGACCAGAAACTTTATGCCTTGAAGGTAGTTTTGAATCTCTTCGAACTTTAAATTTTTTATTACTGCTGCTATTACTACTGCCGCTTATACCCGAATTAGACATAACATCTGTATTTAATGGCGTATCGGGTGGGGTTGAGTCTTCAATTGATTCACCTGAACTAATAGATTCACTTTCCGATTTGCGCATAATTGGAATTCCTTCGCTATGTACATAAACTACATTATTATCCATCAAACTAAGATTTTGCAATGAGTACGTCAGATTTGTTGCACTGCTTGTGTTAATGTGTTGTTGTGTATGTGCTTGAGGCTGATGCTGTTGATTCGTTCGTGAGGCTGGAAATGAAACAACATTTGGCGTTGTTGTTTGACAAACATGTGCTATATTATGATGAAATCCAGGCTGCATACCATCAGCGTACATTTGGTGTGGTGCAATGCTTACGACTTCGCGGTGCACAATCTTTTTTTTTTTTTTTGGAAAAATCAAATTTTGTATTAGCACAGAATAAATATATAAATTTGAATAAAAAGATATATTGAAAAAAAAAAGTCCAAATATAATTTGTTATTTCCATTTACTATGCAATATACATACCTGAGATCCACGATTTTGATCAAAAGTTATTTGAGTCAAATTTCCAGTTGGATTCTGTATTGAAAAAACAGGCATAATCTGTTCACCTTGAACATGTTTTTGCGAATATAAAATATTTGATGATGTAGTTTGATTGCCATCATTAATTGTTTTTGTGTGAAAATTATCAACTGGTACTTCAGCAAAAGAATTTTCAGTATTTCCACTCAATATACAATTATATATTTCACCGCATCTTATTCGTTGTTCAAATGAAAATACCGGATGACTTGCAGCCATAGTATAGACCAGAAGTAGTTCTTGCAGAGCGTCACCTTTTGCTCGTTTTAAAAACTCGTTGTTACTCCACGAACACAGAATATTGAATAATTCATTAACACAGGGTCTATTACATGCCCGAATTAATGCAAAATATAGTGCCATTTTTCGTCGTACTTTTATGTCTGCTGGGTCACATAGTTGTGAGGAGGCAATTTCTTGTGCTAATTCATTTGAGTTATTTACGCGCAATTCAATACCTCGCAATTCTTTCGAATCACGAGCACCCAACTCCTCCAGACACGTTCCCAGAAAGCGTAACTCAAATGGCAAACACATATTTAATAATGTGCACATGGCATCGATCCGCTTATAACTCTCAAGTTCCTTGAACCAATGCACGACATCTTCTTTACAGACCATTGTGAGAAAACATTTACAAATTTAACGCTAATCTGAAAGTTTTCTTATATTCTCTTGTTTTTTTTTGACAAACGTGCTGGTTTTGTTGCTGTTTGTTTTTTTTTCGTGGCTTTTTCTAACTTACTCGTTTACACACATACAGTGGTTTTGTCGTCTTTGTTGTCGCTTGTTCTTTGATATGTGTGTAAAATAGAAAAAAATTGCAACACGTTTTTCGCTTTTCGTCACAAATTATTATATCCGAAACATAATCATCTCCATGAAGCTATATAATCCAACAAGTTGTTAAAAAGTCACAGCAAATCCTAATATTTTTAAAATAAATTGCTTGCCGATAAGTGCAATAAGCAAATGTGTGTCTCACTCTAAAAAATTAATTGAATTTTTTTATATATATATATATATATATATATTTATATATATATTTATTTTAACAAAAAGTGAGTAGCTTTTAAACGTCACTGTCACCAGTGGGCCCGCTGCATATATATCTGTGTGGAGAGCGCATTCTCGTGCGGTAATTTATTGGAGACATCCACAACGATTTGAATCAATAAATAAGTTGTGTAAATTCAGAGAGACTATATAATATTTGTTATATATTTCCATTTTTAAGAAGGATATTTTAGATATTTGAAATTGATATAATATTTTTCGATTCAAAAACAGTTTCCATAATTTATTTTCGAAACTGAATTCAATGTGTAGACTATTTTTTGATATGAACCGATTAAGACCCTGTTAGAGTAACAGAATTGTTTTTAAAATATTCTAACCAGAATTACTTTGGTTTTTCGTATACTAATAGTTCTGTATTAACATTATTTATTTATTTACTTATTTAACTCAATCATTGAATAAAACAATTTTTGGTTCATTTTAACTGAATTAATTCGTTGGTTTTGACCAATGGTAAAGTGAGCAATCTAAAATATCAAAATGTGAAATATTAAAATTATTGAAATTCTTGTAATAAAAAATGTATTTCCAATTAGAATATCAGAAAATTTTCTTTTAAAATATTAAATAATATTTGATACTTTAAAGTATTTGAGTTATTTTAAACCGACGATGAATATATTCGTAAAAATTTGCCCCTTACAAATCAGCTGTCAGTCGGTACAATGTCGTTTTATATGAAACTCTCTATAACAAAGAAACGTCAAAACACTGTAAATACAGAAAATACGCAAACATACACATTTACTCATACATTGAATTTGATACCAAACAGATCAATTGTTAATAAGAGAATAATTTTGCGACGAAATTTCTAACATTAATTAAAATTTAACAATTTAGCAAAGCATTGTTTTTATAATAATACTGCAAGTCCAAAAAAAAGAACAAATATGGAAATCGACACTGCAGTCTATGAAAATGGTCAAGTAAGTCGAATTTATTGGTGAATTACATATAGTTATTTGTTTAAATTAAATTGAACAAAGGCAAACAATGGGATTATATATAAATCACAATATATATTTTTGATCAACTGAAACGCACAACAGAAAAATTCATATGAATTGATAAATTCAAATGAAAATTATCATCACCGAACACAGTGACATACTGTTTGGCATATTTTGTCGTCTACTAAATTTTTATATGATTTTTTTCATTCAAAAAGGTCAAATTTGATGAATATTTATTCAATGAAACCATAATTATCATCTTTTTTATATATTCACTGTTTTGATAGGAAATCAGCACAAATGATGGAATATTATTAAAAAAGGCTCCAGTGTCATTTCTTAACGAAATATTAAACAACACAACAGGCAGCTTGTCTTTAGTACACTATTTGTCAAATAATTTGTGCATTGAATGGAAACTAAACGATCACTATTTAATTGCTGACGCAGATACACAAGAGCAAGACGATTGGTCTTTTGTTGATACAATAACAAAACGTCAACGTACCGCCAGCGAATGTAATGTGTTTGGAAATCCTGCATCAATTCCATCAAAGGAAACAAACACATGTGAACGTCAAACAGGTCCTACAAATAACAAACCAAATATATTACGTGCAAGAATTATCGATTTGAAATATATCGAAGTTTTAAAGAACGGTCACATAATTCGTTTGATTAACAAGTCTGATGGTAAGGTGCATGCATCTTCTTAAATATATTTGAATGGAATATTGAATATATTGAGAAAAACATACAAATATTTGATTTCATTTTTATTTTCAATCAATTAAACAGCAGTAATGATAGAAAACATTAAAACTAGATTAGATAAGAAATTTACAATTTTTGAAGAATATTTAATTCTATTTATAAAATATTATTCTTTCCTTTTCAGGTAAGGTCCATTCCGAATATTTTTTTCAAAACGGTAATGCTGATGGATTTGTACGAACATTGCAAACAACACATTGCCTTCAACGAAGTCGACACAATAAAAACCTATTTGAAATCGTTGATAATATTGAATATGATAAGGAAAAATTGCAGAAAACATTTGCTGAATTAAAAATTGATGATATCAAAGCAGGAAACGGCGGTTGGATTTCGAATATCGTACGAAATCCATTCGAACATACGATAGATTTTCTAGCAAAAATGTCAGACGTATATACTGCAGTAGGTCAAACATCACCAGTAAAATCAGATCCAAATAACTCATCAACAAGCTTCACATCAAATAATGATGAGTATGAGGTGCTAAGCAACTCGCCGAAAGCTGAAAATCAATTTAATTTACCAATACGTCCAATTGTTACTCGGGGATCACCACTATCAATTAAACAATGGAATGAGTTTATTACCGAAGATGGTCGCATTTCTGATGTAGAACGTGTTAAAGAGGTTATTTTTCGTGGTGGCATTGAGCACAACATCAGAGCTGAAGTATGGAAGTATTTATTAAGCTATTATGATTGGGATATGACATCTGAACAGAAAATACAGCACAAAAATCGTAAAAGTCAAGAATATTATCAAATGAAATTACAATGGTTATCAATGTCGCAAAATCAGGAAAAGAATTTTGCCGATTATCGTGACAGAAAATGTCAAATTGAAAAAGATGTTAAGCGAACCGATCGCACACAAGAATATTTTGCTGGCGACGACAATCCAAATTTAGGTGTGCTTCAGGACATATTAATGACCTATGTCATGTATAATTTTGATTTGGGCTATGTTCAAGGCATGAGTGATCTTTTAGCACCAATTTTATGTATCATGAATAATGAGGTAAAGTTCTTTTATAGCAATATTATGGAAATGCATTATTATATAAGACAATTTAATTTTAGTCGGATGCATTCTGGTGTTTCGTCGGATTCATGGATATGGTATTCAGTAATTTTGATATGGATCAAGCAGGAATGAAGAGACAGTTACAAGATTTGAACAAATTACTTACAATTGCGAATCCACATCTGTATGCATATTTCAAGGAACATAAATCAGAGAACATGTATTTCTGTTTCCGATGGTTGTTGGTTTGGTTTAAACGAGAATTTACAAACGAAGATATATACGAGTTGTGGGAAGTGCTATGGACGAACTTACCTTGCATGAATTTTCACTTATTTATTAGCGTAGCTATTTTAGATGATCAACAAGATATTTTCATTGATAGGAAATATGAATTCAATGAAATTTTAAAGCATGTCAATGAACTCTCTCTGGCAATTGATTTAAAATCTACACTTGAAAAGGCCGAAGCAATTTATTTGCAAATAAAAACAATGGAACATCTTACCGACGAAATACGTTTGATCATTGGAGAAGAGCCGATCCAAAAGGTTGAAAAAATTGACGATGATTATGATGACAACTTTGATGAAATTGTAACTATTTCGAAAAACGCCAAAGAAGAAATCGAAATACAGAAAAAAATTGATGAAGCATGTGAACGATCAATGTATAATTCATTTTACTGATAAGAATGTCTGCGGTTTATTCCAAAACCATACAATGGTGCTTTATCGTAGTAAAATATAAAATTAAGAACTTTTTTAAGAACATTTGTCATGTATTGAATTTATTGTTTTTAATAATAATTTAAATAATAAAATGTTGCACATCTAATTCACATTGGAAATTGCTCTAGATCTATGTTTTATTACACTAGTCTATAAAAGAGCCTGTGTGTTGTTGGCAACGTTTTAGAACCATTTTCAAATAGTATTAATTAAGTACTAAATTCCAAATATCCAATAGATGGCGCTGTTCTACTACACCGATTTGCGTCGGCCTGAAGATACAATATTAGATAGAAATTATTATTTCAAACTAATTATAAAGATTCAATACTTTAATTTATTTGTCATTTTGTTTTTTACCTTTGCTGTAAGCACTACACGCCACCTAGTAGCTTTTGCACAACAACTTCTATGGACAGGTATTTTTAGACAAATTAAAAAAAATATAGGAAAAGTTGATTCTATATTTATTAAAATAATATTGCGAGACTCTGTAATTGTAAAGTTTTGTTTACTATTTTGTTTATACACTTTCGTGTAGTTTTCCTAACGTATTCAATTTAAATTTATTGTATCTTCAGGCCCTAACGTAAACAATATGCAACTTAAGGGAATTAAATAATCGTAATTATTTTTAATTTAAAAAACCTAAAACACATTTTTGCTTACCTCAATTGAATTCAATCTAAGACAGGAGATTCGAAAGAAATATAAACAAAGGAAATTGTTTTTAAATTGCAAATTCAATTCAAAATTAATTGTTTATCGATCATTCATTTCAAAATTGCAAAAATTTATTTCCCAAAATGTCTATATTGAAATCAATGGATGCTTTGCTCCATCCATCAGTATGGTGACGTGCAATTTCGATTTGGTTGATAAATCTAAGTTGATCGATGATAGTTGTCCATTCGGATTGCAAATCAATCGGAATAATTGTATCCCAATCTAAATTTTCTTCCCTTAATTTGTTGAGAAATATTTTTGTTTTCGTTACGAGTGGATTGAGCCAACCAAGTGGATCAAATAAACGTGCAATGATTGAAAAAACACTTCGTTTTGTGAATTGTTTGTTGATTTCAAACCCGAGAGTGAACGTGAAGCTATCACTTGTTCTTGACCATCGCAAACCTAATGCTTTAATTGTGTCGTCGACACTAAATAAACACGTTGTATTTTGTTCACGATATTTTATTGGAATTTGTTGCACAATTTCTTGCGAATTACTTGCCCACTTACGTAGTTCAAATCCGGCACTGCGTAGCTAGTGAATTAGTTGTTGGAGTAATTTAATAGCTCCATTGGTTGTTTCGTGTCCTGACACAATGTCGTCGACATAAGTTTCATATTTTATGGCATTGTAAACAGACGGATAATTTTGTTTATTTTGTTCAGCTAATGTATGCAATGTTTTAATCGCATGATAAGGTGAACGAATGTTACGGTTTGTAAAGCATAAGTGTGAATACCGGTGTTTATATTATCTTGCCACAAAATTACAATAGTTTGTATTATCTGGATGAATGTCAATACATCTGTACATATTTTCAATGTCTGCCATGAAAACATATTTGTGTGTCCGCCAATTCAGCATTATTGAAATTAAATCGGTTTGAAGGGCCGGACCTGTTGTTAAAATGTCATTTAACGATTTTGCATTGGATGATTTGGCAGATTCGTCGAAAACTTGACGTAATTTTGTTGTATGGCATGTTTCCTTTAAAACAGCGTGATGAGGTAAATAAAAATGTGATCTAGTCCCTTCATGAACAAATTTTACTTGATATTGTTCGAACACTTTAAAATATTCTTGCCGGAATTTTTCATCTTTATTGAATCGACGTTGTAGTGCATGAAAACGTTTTAATGCAGAATCAAAAGAACTGCCCGATTTAGCTGACGAATCAAAATACGTTGTTAATGGTAAACGCACCATGAATTTTCAATTGTTTTGACGAATTTGTCGTTGATTTGAAAAATTCGTCAGTCCAAGCATCCTCACGTGAAAAAGTTTTTTCGTTTGGAATTTCTCCCAATTCCTGAAATTTTTTGATATATCTACCGATGTCTATGGTTGACACATGAAACGATTCGGTCAATGGAAATGGAACTACATGATTTTGGTGTGCGTATGCAGTGGCAATTGGTGTGATGCAGTGAATGGAGGATGAATTTAGGTTTGAATGATTGAAAGACAACATCGAATATTTGATGAAACAAGGTGTTTGTTCCAGAGGAACAAAAATAAAATAATAAACAAATTCGACGCTAAACTAATTTCATTTGATTCTTTCCTTGAATTATATTTCTTTTTCTTTTATTTATTTTTCTTTTTTTTTTGTTTAGTTCTTTAGGCAATAGAAATAAGAAAGTAGAATTAATTTAGAGTTAAGTAGGAATTGTAAGTTAAGTAAGAATCGAAATAAGTTAATTACAATAAGTAAATTAAGTAAAGTAATCTGTTCAATTCAACTAGGCCGGCTTAATTGCTCTTGAGTAGGTTTCGCGCCAAAATCTGGCTATAAAAGCCAGTACATTCGACTCAATCGCTCTATTCCTCATCAAACTACTCAAGCGAAAGCATCTAGCGATTAGCATTCGAATAATCGGCCGAAAGCAAAAAGTTAATACGCCGACGAAAGAAAAAGTAAGTGAAAAACCGTGTAACTAAACTCATTTTGCGTTGAAATTTATCATTAAAATAAATTCCTCTTTTGTTATTAAATAAAATCAATGTTGTTTTTATTTTTTCTAAAGTGGAAAATATTCAGTGTTGTTGTTTTTTTATTGATGTCCAACCCAAACTTGGGTTTAATGTTTCACTTTCTGTTTTACACTTTCTGTTTTACATTGTCAATGGTGTTGTTGACTGAACGATCGCGATCTAACAATTAATTAACTTAATGCTAAATACAGTTTTATATTTGGAAAGCGCAATTGCAATGCGACGAAACGACATTGCGTATGCGTCGCTTAAACATAATGAGCGATTGACGCTATCATATAAATATGTACACTACACGTATTCATCGGATAAGATCCACCCTAGGGCAGTGTTTTGAGCAATGGTTTCACCGTCGTTTCCCTTACATAAACCAATTTCAATTATTTTACTATATACGTCACCGGCAAGAGTAAATCAATTTGTCCCGGTTTTGCATAATATGGATCAGTAAATGTTTGAATATGACTCCATAAATTTGTATTGAGTTGAGATAGTGGCAATTCAGAAGAGATGGACGGTATAACAGCTACTGTAGCATTAATATAAAAATCCGGATCGATGAGTGAATGACAATTGATATTTAATCCTTTATCAGCAATTTTATATTGTGTGGCGCCCATTGGCTTATAACCAACACAAATTGGAATGACTGGAAGTTTTAAACGTTGAGCTGCACGCTCAGTGATGATGGAATATTGAGATCCTTGGTCAATTAATGCACGTAGACGAATGGTATATTTGAAATCCATGACATTACCAAAGCAATGAAATACTATCATCTTTGTTTTCTTAACATTCAAATTCAGTTGATTCTTCTTAAAAAATCCAACAACATTGTTCAAACTCTCTTGTAGAGTTAAACAGTCTTCAGTCGAAGCTATGTGGTGGAAAGTCTAACGTCATCAGCAAATGAAAAAATTGATGAATTACCACTGAAATTTGGCAAATCAGCGATTAACAATATAAAAAATGTGGCAGCAATGGGATATCCCTAACAGCAATGGGATATCCAGAAGAAGCTTCAATAGGATCAGATTCACCATTATTTATCTTGACAATCTGTCTTCTACCATTCATATAAGAAGAAATCCAATTCAAAAGTTGAGAATTCAATCCCATAATGTTCAACTTATGAATCGAAAGATCAACATTCAGTGAGTCAAAAGCCTTAGCAACATCAATATAAATCGCATCTGTTTGATTATGTGGCCCCAACTCATTCAACGTTTGAGAAGTAAACTTAATCAAATTTGTAATGGTCGATCTTCCTTTAACAAAACCATGCTGACTCGTATCAACAATGTTCTTAACAATATTTTTGGGATCATATTTTGCAATACAACACCCCTATAATTCTCAATATTATTTTTGGAACCACATTTAAAAATTGGTTTCACAAAGGAAGATTTCCATAAATCAGGTACATAACCATACTTAAGTGAATTGTTCAAAAAAATTGAAATTGGTCCACACAAGGCCTTAATACATTTTTTTATAAATAAATTAGGTAGGCAATCAGGACCAGAAATCAAATTATTTGGTAGTTTAAGTACTTTTTGAAAGATAACATTTTCATCAATAATTAATTTGAGAATATTTTGACATAAATTAACAACTTCTTCAAAACTTCCATTATTACAAATATTAGACGAATTAAAGCTGTGTTTAGTATAAGCTGATGCAAAAAATTCCGCAAAAAGATTTGCGATTTCTTTATCCTTGCATGATTTATGATCTTTATAATAAATTTCGTTCGGTAAATCATTGTTAGTTCTCCTAACTGCATTAACATATTTAAAAAAACTCTGTTGGATCATCAACAATCAGTCCTTCTATTTTTAACTTTTAGTTATTATATGCAATACGAGAATATCTATTATATTCCGTGCGAGCAATTTTAAAATTACTATCAGCCTCCAATAAATTATTACTCTTTTTTCGTAATTTATTCAATTTATTCTTCATATTAATAATTTTGGAATCAAACCAATTAGGAAAAATTGTTCAAACTATCATCAAGAGAATCATTAGATAATATCAAATTCCAATCAATATTGTTTAAAACATTATTTATATCATCATAATTAGCATTTCTAAAGTCAAGATACAAACAATGATTGAAACTACTATCATTAATCTGACATCCAAAAATGACAACTTCAATGGGCTTGTGATGAATCTCAGATTTTACCAAATAAATGTCACTATTTATGCAATATGACAAGTTTGGGTCATTTGTCCATATCAAATCCAACATTTTACCATTATCATTTGAAAATCGATTAATCTACGACAAACCAAAATCATGAAAAGAATCTAAGATAGAAGTTCCTTCCTTGAACATGCATTAATGGGATAGGAAACATTAGGATTATAAATATCATTTGAGATCCACAACAAATCAGGCAAATTGAAATCACCCGATACAATAGTTGAATCTTTGTGAACTGATTTTGAGAATAAAAAATTCGTTGCATCAATTATATTCTCAAAAATTCTAAATGGTGAATTAGGTCTAATATACAATTAAACCGAAAAAAACTTTCGGCAATTAAAGCTCCATATAACTCACCATCGAAAACCAATTGACCATTCAATGATTTGTGAGTTGCAATTAATACACCCCCACCATTGGACTTCTTAACAGTTTGATCTCTTTCGATAAGGTTGGATCGATCACAACGAAATACATCAAAATTATTTGGAAAAATTTCATTGTTACTGAAAGTGCAATCCAAATGTGTTTCACAGAGCATATAAACTTTGAAATCATTGATCAATACATAGGGTGATGACAGTTTAAGCTGTCATACATACACACGTAATTTGAAACAACATTAATTTTTGAGTTTTAAATAATTAATTGCGTTAATTTTTCAAAAAGTGTAATTTTTTTAGTAAGTTTAAGACAGTTTTATAGGTGTGCATTGAAATTCATTCATTGAATATAGTCGTTTTATTAATATTAACAATTATTTGTGATTTCTTTACAAGTGTTAATTTTTGTTGTTGTAAATATGTGTACGGAAGAAGTTCATTGCTGTGTTGAAAGTGGATGCAAGGGTTTGACATATGGTGGATTATCATTACTATGCAAATTTTGTAATAATCAAATTTTTATTCAATGTATTTCAAAATTTTGCAAAAAACAGAGGATGGGACATGGAGAATTGCTATACCGTTTAATGAAAGTGATGTGAATTTCAAATTTTTCCGATATATTTTCAATGAAAATTCACCTTTCGCCGTATCATGTGAAGTTTGTTCTTTTAAATTTAAATCTAGCATGAAAGATGATATTGCTTTGAATTCGGAACAATTTCATGAGTGTTATAACAATACAAATACAAAAGGTATAAATGCTGAGATCAATGATGATAATGCTGTTAGTTTGACAATCATGATTTGAGTAATGATTTGGACAGCATTGCTATTGATGATAATTTATTTGCTGATGTCATGAGCAGATTTAAAGTTTTAAAGGCTCAAAATAAAATACCAAATAAAGGTATTTATTCAATTCACTTGTCAAGATTTTAAAAAAATACAAGTATTGATGTTATAAAGAAGATCATTATGGATAAAACTAAATAACTGGCTGATTCATTCACAATTGAAATTTTGCTTATAGTAAATTTAGTAAAAATGTCAATTTATTTATTTCATTCAAGATTTCAGTTTTTACTGAGGAAAATTTTTTGATATTGATTAGTCCAAAAATTTGGGAGCCAAATTATACTGCTGTTCCTTTTATTCTTAAAGAAAATAAAGAAACTATGAACAATTCAGTCTCAAAAAAAATTAAAATAAGCAATGAATATGTGAACAAAAACAGAAGACGAAACATAAATAAACAGAATGAAGATATTGAGAATAATAACAACAAAAACTGGAGTAAAAACATTAACAAAAGCAACAACAAAAACATCAATAGGAACAACAATAGAAACAATAGAAACAATAACAGAAACAATAATAATATTGGTCATAATAACTAGGGGAAAATGACTCTCACAAAGACTCGCAAAAAATCGCAAAAACACCCTGTTTTCTTCTTATTTTATACCGTACCCGTTCGAATCTGCCTAAATTCTAATAGAAACTCATTGAAAATACTAGCATTCGAACTCGCGTATATATCATTCATAATCCTTATTTATTAACACAATATATTGTTCTCTTTTGAAATATCACAATATTCAAAACATCGCTAATGAAGCAAGTATTTTTTGAACAATTTTAAATTTACAATTATAAAAAATAATTTTGCGATAATTTTGGACGATTTTCTTTGTGATGTTGTTCTAAATAAAATTTTTTCAATAATTTAAAATAGAATAAAATATAGTCAACACAATTATAATTGTGTGGAAATGTGCAAAATTTTAGAGTTTTAGTCACAATTAAATTAAAAACTATCATTGAATCACACACAATACATTTTATTTATCACATGAAACAACAAATCCAACCACGAATCAGGGCCGTAACTAGCGAATACTTATCTGAGGGTGTTCATATTTCACCCAGTGATAGCTGACCCCAAAAAAAGACATATTTTGAAATAAAAAAAGGGGGGGCTTTTGGAACTTTTTCAATTTATGGGGCAAAAATGTCAAAAATCGCCAAAAATCACAAAAATTCAAATGTTGTCCGATTTCGAAGAAAATTTGTACATAGATAGAGTATAAAAAAAGAAGAATTTTGAGGAAAAAAACTGGTCCAAAAACTGGTCCCAACTGGTCCCGATTGTTAGAAAACCATTTTTGGACCAGTTGGGACCAGTTTTTTTCCTCAAATTTCTTCTTTTTTTATGCTCTATCTATGTACAAATTTTCTTCGAAATCGGACAACATTTGAATTTTTGTGATTTTTGGCGATTTTTGACATTTTTGCCCCATAACTTGAAAAAGTTCTAAAAGCCCCCCCTTTTTTTATTTCAAAATATGTATTTTTTTGGGGTCAGCTATCACTGGGTGAAATATGAGCACCCTCAGATAAGTATTCGCTAGTTACGGCCCTGCCACGAATCTCATTTGAATAATACAAAATAGAAGATGTAATCATCAAATAGAATGGAACGGAATGAAATGTCAAACATAAAATGTCAAATTGTGGATTCGAAATTTATAAATACTTGCGATTTGTATAAAGAGAACTTGGAGACTCGTACTAATGTGGAATACATTTATGAAACACTCGCAGGTACTTGTGCAAATTTGCAAGTTTTCTACTACAGACTCACAACAACTCGTAAAAACAAATCATTTTTTACGAGTCGTATCCCCCTAGCATAATAATTATAGGTTTTTCCATAAGAAACAGAATAATTTTAATAGGAAATTTAGTGTTCATCATACTAAGTTTGATTATAGTCATAATAACAATCGTTGGTTTCATCAACGTCGTTTTGATTACAATCAGCATAACGATAACCAATGGAATTGGCGACCATTTTTGCCCCAACAGTTTTTTAATCAAAATCTACAAAATACTAACTGTAATGGTTCTTCATTTTTACAACAACAGCAAAATCAACAGAATTCTATTGGAAATAATAATTGGAATGGTTATCCTTTTTGGAATCAAACGTATCCAGTTCCATACGTGAATCCAATGCAGTATCATCATTACATGAATTCGGCCCGCATTCATCAAAATGCTGTTTCATATCAGATGTTTTAACCTATACCAGTGAGAGGATGACAAATTATATTTACTCATGCAATGTAAATGGTTTGAAAACAAAAATTCCGGAATTTTTATCGAATATTTTGATTAATGAATTTTCCATGATGTTGGTTTATCACAGATTAATG